>CAHIKZ030000216.1:1087500-1289253 GCA_903632075.3 Acanthosepion pharaonis | reverse complement strand
CACTTTGCTTTATATATATATATATATATATATATATATATATATATATATATATGATCTCATCATTTTGAACTTTTCTTGTCAGTTCTTATCTTCTTCACCTCATCATCCTGGCAGAGACCATGCACTAATCAATATCTGGCTGCTTTGTTAGTAATTCACTTATAAAGAAAATAAACAATCTGTCAGGTGATGTTGGTGTCATCAATTCACTTGAGTTGTGATGTTGTTGCCAAGACTATAAGTAGTAGGTTTTAGAGGCTGCTTTTCATCACTGATGAAACACTTTGGTTTACTGGTTTCACTACTTTTCTCTTACTTTCTGTTGGTTACTTCTTCAATATTACATTCTGAACACATTTAATATGGCCACTTAATGTTGGGTCAAAGTTATCCAAGTAAATATGACACATTTATTAAGGAATATTTTTCATTTTATTTTCTGTAACTGTACCAATTTGACTGATTAAAGGAACTGTTATCTTGGGTAAGAATTCTTATTTTCACATGTTCTTATAAACTCATTTTGCTTATAGCTTTATTGAATGTAGTAATATGTAGATTATTCAAGGATTATTGAAGTAAAGACTAAAAATGTATATATACTTTCAATGTAGAAAATCTGCTACTTAATGTACTTTCATCAAGATGCTTTTCACTTTATCTTTCAATTAATATTTTCTCCAAATATTTTGTATCATCTGGCATTGAAGTAAGCCTTTAAATTGTATTGGAAAATATTGTAGGGAAAATATAATTATTGATTTCATTATCTCAAATGTACACTATATTAATAATACAATAGGATTTTATTGTGAGAGAGGAAAATTTCTACTGAAAGACTGGAAACTTAGATCTGAGCAAATTTTCTGCACATTTGCACAAATCTCTTTTATATATATATATATATATATATATATATATATATATATATATATATATATATATATATATATAAATTTTTTGCTATCTCCTAACTAAAAGCAAATCATTAATATCGAAATCTTTTTCTGTTCAAAAAAATTACAAATAATTAAATTGGGTTAATCGAAATTTGATAAAGTATTTCAAAGATATCAATATTGATGTATTTTATTAATAAAGTGGTGTTGTTAAAGATTTGTTTTAAACATATTTTATATTTTTGCCAAAAAGTATTTCTTAATTTAAGTATGTAAAAGTTAAATTTGAAATATTTCTTTTTATTGTTGATCAATTGAGTTTTTCAATTTCTCATCATCAATACATAGCACACAATGTAACATTTAAGCATGCATGAGATGAAAAGTGCACAGTAAATGATTTAACATAAATAAAATCTAAATCATCAATTTTAATGAAGCAAATTTATTTTCCATATTAGCAGAATTAAATACTTGCTTAAACTCTGTCCTTATGTAGATTTATAAATTTTATATAGAATGACTGCTAAAGGAAAAAAATGGTTTTGCATATAGAGAATGCAAACAAACCCAAACCATCAATATTACCTGTACTACAAATTGAACAGAATAAGGAGGAAAAACCTTGGTTTTTGCCTACCGGTTTATTTTGACTTGCATCAACATTGTCTACATGCATTTGAATATGATGAACTTTCAGGGATAACAAAAAAGAGAAAAAAAAAATCATTCAAGTTTATGTTGAACAAGCCTATATCTCTTACAACTTTTCTTAATATATTTAATGCTAACTATTTAAAATAAACCACCTATTTTTCTATTCTGTTTTCCTGTTTCCCTGCACTGGTTTAATGAACCAAGTTAATAATTCTCTCTAGGTTATATTAGTGGATTTAACATTTCAACTGTGGCTGGGTCATTCAACATTAAAATTAGTACTTTTTTTTTTTTCTTTTTTTTTTAAATACTGAACTAAATTTGTAAGATTTCTATGCATAAGTAGCTTTAAAGTTAGTCTTTCTACATTAATTTCCATCAAGAATATTCTTTACACACTAATGTCTAGTTAGATCCTCCTATGTTTTAGTATAGATCCACTTCAATGATCAAATCTAGTATGTCCTCTAAATCAATATTTTTGAACAGGCCCCTCATACTCTTTATGCTATAAAATTGCTATCTAGTGAGAGCGAGATCATTACACTCAATCAGGAAGTGCTTCACAGTATAAAGTGTTTGACAGGCTGCACATTCCAGCCATTGCATATCATTTTTGTATGGCTGATGCATAGTTGAGAAAAGTGACTAGTTTTATTTTGGGTCTTCCTTAGTCTTTTCACTTCCACTTCCTTAGAATGGGCCTCACTTCAACGAACTTATTTCTGTTGTTGCTCCAACAGGGTTGACATTCATAAATCCACAACTGGGGAAATATAAACATATCCTGAATGGACTCTGTCATTCCTCGTAATTGCAGATCCAACAAAGCTCAATTTTTCTTAACTTGCACATGAAGTTCAGTCTGACCAGGAGTTTAACAATTAGGGGTTTTTTTTGTTTTGTTTTTCAATGACAGTAGCCTGGTAAGAGTTTGAGAAGATAAATCTTTTCAAGTTGTTCCCTGAAATGATGTTGTTTGCTAAATCTATGTATTAAAATTAGGATATATTTCCTAGCAATTGTTTTATTGAAAATGACTGCACATCCAGTTCTGTAATTGTCTTTGGATCCATATATAAAAGTATAGTAATATTTGGGATAATGTCCTTTGATCTTCAGGATCTTTCTTGTAAGTAATGGAGTGAGTTTTTTTTTTTTTTTATTCATTTTTCTTATTCATTTTTCTTATTCATTTTTCTTATGATATCCTCTATTTGTAAGTGAAATTTTTGTTCCTTTGACGAGTCGTCTATTAAAAAATCACAAGGCTTTCTTGCATTTTTTCTTTGTTAAACAGATGTTTGTATTTTGGATTAAAGGTACATAAACTGGGTTGGAAGAGTAGGATTTGAGTTTTACATAATGTCATAGTGTTAATTTTTCATATCCAAGTTTAGGGTATGCTTCATGAATGGATCCTCAACTGGAAATATTTTAAAAGCCCCAAGTATAAGTTTCAAACTTTTGTGACAGATCATATTGTTAGTTTTCAATTAAGATTTTCTACTCTATCCATAAATGCCATAGAATACCATTAGCTAATAAATCAAATGATGTTTTATTGCTCAGTCGAAATGTGGACTTTAAAAATGTTTTCCATGAGATGAAATTTTAAAGTTTTTATCAGAAACCATTGTCATTTTTCTGTGATCAACAATTTTATATTATCATTATTGAAAGTATTTTTGTTACTGTTGATTACAAGCTCTTTATATTGGATATATTAAAGAAAATACACGCAATTAAATTCAGTAAAATCTAATTTCATTTGCATTTATTATAATTGTAATTTTTCTAACTTTTGTTTTGCTTAATTTGATTTTTCGTTTAATCTTTCTCTTAAACTGTTTACTTTGTTTTAAATAAAATCATTACATTAGTTAAAATGGATCCAGAGCCATATAAAATGAAAAATTGGTAGATTTTTATTCCAAATAAACTAAGTTTTCACTGTTTAGTTTTTTAGTAACTAATATTGTACTTTTTTTAAGCTGTCATATTTATGTCTAGAAATATAGTAGGACAAGATGAGCTTATTTGCTCTAAGTCAAATTTGTAAATTTTTCTTTTTTCTCAAAGATAGTTAAATATATATTTTTATTGGTTCTAGAATTTTAAATATTTTTATGTAATTCTTTTTCCCTTCCAAAATTTTTTTTATTGCATAGAAACTTAAATGATTTTAATTTCTGCAGAATATTTTTGCTGACAGCTACATGTAACCACTATCTCAGCCAATGATCCTTAAAGTTTTTGCTTAATCCCATTCTCCTCAATGTGATTTGTAATATAATTCAAACTCTGATTTTGAATTTCTGCATTCTTTCATTGCTTAAAATCATGGTGAATTTTTCCAAAGAAACCAGGAAGATAGCAGAAGTGAGCCATGAAACAATTGTTAAGAAACTCAGAAATTGAAATTTAGAAATTCTTAAATTTAAAAGCATGAGAAATCTTCTGGATTAGCAAAAAATGTAGTCACCTTTGAAAGTGGCAACATAGGACAGAAACTGATCAAGATAGTAAAAGCTCAGCCAAAGAAAAGTGCAGCATATGTCAATTTTAGTCATTATTCAGCCATTTTTTTATTACAAGTATGCCACTTTAAGTATTTTTTCAGTTAAAATAGACTAAAGATATTCTTTGGTACTAAAAATGAATACTACTTAATAACTTATTTTCAAATATTGTTTGTTTATATCCCCCTTGTAAATTTGATCACAATAGAGCAAAGAAAATTTTGTCCTGTAAAATTGTTTCTACATACATGGGGAATGTTCTGATGAATGTACTTTTTTTTTTTTTCTACTCTTCTTTCTTGGAAAGTAATGATGCATTTCATTTTTTTGGGGGGTGGGGGAATGGAATAAAAGCCCATTCAAATGTTACAATTATTAAAGTTAAATCCTAACCATTATTTATTTGCACAGAAAAAAAAAAATCACCATAACAAATAGTGTCAAAATCTACACCAAATCTACAGTTTGTGAAATAGTCATTTTTGTTGGAAGTTTTTAGAATGCGGCAAGGCAACAGATCTTTATTGGTAAGAAGTACTAAAGAATGATGATTCATACAAAAATGCTTTGATTTGATCAACTGAAAGTGTCATTCTTCAGAATGATAATGCATACGTATCCTTCAGAATAAAATCATTAAATTGAGATATTTCATTGAATTCTGATTTAACACCTAAGAATTAGATAATTTTTTTATGACAAAACCTTTAAAAATAGGGAAGAGGTCAGTTCAATAGTATCTTAATTCTTTTTGTCCGGAACCCCTTATTCCTGCAACAAGGAATGAAATACTAATTTTACAATGGTCTCATTTTTCATTTTTATTATTTTTTAAAAATTATGAATTTTAAAAAATGGTTATGAACATTGAAACTTTTGTTACATTTTAATAGCTTTGTACAGTCTCCAAAAATGCAGCATTACTTTGATATTCTCAGTATCCTTCTGTAGAACCACATTTCTGTTGATTCAAATCTGTGCTGTGATTATCCAGCATTTACTGCCATATATAAGGACTGCTATTACATAACAGTTCAGTACTCTTTTCTTTGTTTGTAATGAAGTTTTTTTTCTATTTCTTAATAATTTGCTTAGCTTTTGAAAGGCATCTTTTGCTACCCTAATGGGCCTTTGAATTTCAGTACCACACTTTTCATCCTTAAATTGTTGATTTTGGTATTTCCAATTTGTAATTTATCTAACAACCATGCTTTCTATCTTCTTGAAATTGAAAGGTGTCATCTGCATATCTTATATTAAAATTGTGACTGCCAATAATAAATTTTAATAGGACTTCTAATTCTCTTGGAGTTGCCTCGGTGTATAGGTTGAATAAGTCTGGTGAGACTTGTCTTACACTCCTTTTTATTTTTGTATATTTACTGAATTCATTTTCTGTTTGTATGCAGGCAGTTTTTTACTAGTATAAGTTCTGGATTATTCTAATATCCTTCCCAAATATGTCAAGGTTACCTAGCAGTTCCAACAATTCTTTGTAACATACTTTGTCAAACATTTAAGCATAATCTATAAAACACAGGTACACACCCCGCTGCATTTGTATTGAAAGCTTTTAATCATAATTTTACAAGCCTTTTTCAACTTGTAGAATAATTACCTTTTATCTTTCTATCAATGGCTGATTCAATATCTTTACAATTAGCTTTTTTTTTCTTTTTCTTTTTTTAATTTTTATCAGAAATTCTATTTCTCTTATTTAGCTGGCTAAAATTCTTTTAGGTTTTTGGATTCATGCACACACTAACTTTGAACTTTGTATATCATATATAGAATTCAAAATTAAGAACATGAGTTTACTTAGTTTTTATTTTTCTTTCAAAAAACAAATAAACTTTCACTTTTATCTTTTAATTCATATCCCTTATAGGAAATTTAATGTTTTCACTACAGGACAATTATTCTTATAAAAGATGGAAAAATTCAGCTGCCACTAATGGCTTTTTAGTATAGCAATTATTACATATGTAATTGCTTAAGTGTAATAAATGTAAAATATCTATTTTTAAATAATTCTGTCAAACACTCCAAACTTAGGAAACAGTAACAATTTATTTTCTGTATATTAATATCAAATTGATTAAAAAAAAATAGTTTTGCAGAAAAGCATTTTGATCCAAAGATTGTTTTTAAGAGTTGAAAATATAACTTTTTTTTTTTTCTTTTACATAATTAATTTTTTTTTTTTCTTCAGGGAGCTATCATTGGTATTGATGATGAGGATGACAGCACATTTACCATTACTGCAGACCAAAAAACATTCCATTTCCAAGGTGAGAATGAATTTAATTTAATATATACAGATAAAATATAAGGTAAAAGTTTAAACAGTAATTAATGGATAATATTACCACTTTTAATAATAGTTCACCATAAACTACATATGTTATGATATAAACTGAAGTGCCCCAAAATTAACCTAATAACATGTAGTTCTTCCTTGAATAGAAATTGTGACATAGTATAGAGTTTGAACTATTGGAGTCATTGCATATATATATATATATATATATATATATATATATCTCTCCAGGCACATTCCATGGCTGTGTATACCTAACTCATGTTTATTAGCTGTGACTGTAGATCTGCAACATTCATACATTCTCAATGGGGGTTTAAATATGGTGAATGTAGAGCCTAATGGGATGGTTGGAAATCGTTCACTTGTTCTTGGAACCAGTTTTCTGTCACTTACACACAATGTTATCATGCTGGAGTAAACCATTCCATGGTAAGCATAAAAATGTGTGAATTTTTGCAAGAAGATATGTGGATGTCACACCTGTTAAATAAGACACTCACTAGTGATCCTGGCAATTTCCAACAGAACACACCAGACATTATTACAGAGCTACCACCATCTTGCATAACACTTTACTAACAGGCAAGGTCTGTAGCCTCATCCACAATGGAAACCTGACTTATCTGGCTAAGTGATGTAGTACCAGTCTTCCACAGCCCAATTGTGATGTCCTCTAACCCAGGTTAGATACTATAACTGCTGCTGTGGTATCAAGGATAGACTTTTTGGTTGGTGACTATGAAATCCCATGGAATGCCATGTATACATTTGATACAATGCTATCCTTTGTTTTGTGGTTATCAAATTTGTCATTTGAAATGAATTTACATAAGAAGTTTTTCAAAAAAAAGTTTCAATATGAAATAGGGTTAAAATCACAAACCTAGCTCTTCATTATGCCATTTCCAATGTTGTAATGAGCAGCTTTGCAAGTATTTTTATTAACAGAATTGAAACTATTGTTATAACTACTGAAACCCTTACAAGGTAAACTTATAAACAATGTGCCACTGGAAGAGGAAATGAAAACTATTCCAACCTCTTTGCAACAATGATATATACACAATAAATGTTTCTAAACAGCAATTTATAATGACAAATAAACCTAATTACATTTTGAATAAATTCAATGATAGTTAAGGATGAGAAATAATTATTAGATAATTGCTATTAAAACAGCTATAGATTTGCTTCTTTCTAATGGCTTTTTTTTTAAGTAATGTATTAAATTGTATTTTAAATCTTTATTGTACTGTATGTCTATAGTTGCCCAAAATCTATTTTTGTAAGTTTAAACAAAAAAGTTAGCATCTGATTTACATTTTTGGGTAATAAAGAAATTCATGCTTGAGAAAATTTAATGTCAAAAATGATTCACTGATGGACTTTTTGTAGATACTTATTTTGTCTTGTTCTTTCAAACCTCTGTAGGTAAGAACATTTTTAATAACTTAGAAGTTTAAGAAATATAATAGCATTAATGTTTTATGAGTTTAAAGCTAAGAGAGAAAAAAACTAGTTTGAAAAATGTGTGGTGGAGGAAATGGAAGTCAAAATTATGTTAACTATTGTTGTGATGCATTGGTCTTGACATATTCAGTGAATAAAAATTGGTTGACAATTGGTTTGCTCAACACCTTTTGATTTAAACCATTTATCATGTTATATTTGCATTGTATGGAAAAAAATTATCTCTTCTGTGGATTAAAGTATTTATTTTTATCAAGTGTAATAAATTTATCATAAAATACTTTTTCCATGTTAATAAAGCAACTTCTATATCTTCAATTTTATTTTTTTTACTTTTACATTAAGAGTATTCTTCCATTTTTAAACACTGTCATAATTGTTTAAGTAGTGATATTAAAGTAAGATATATTGATAACTATAGCATAAGTACAAATAAAAAATGTTTATCAATCTAACCTATTTCACTTATTTAATATAGTCATCAAGAATGAGATATGGAGAAAAAGAAATTCTGGCATTTTTATTTTTGTTCTTTGATTTTCATTGGTTAATAAGGTTTCATGTACATATGACTTGTTAAACAACATGTGTAATTTATGATGTTCAGAATTCAGAGAAATGACGCATCCCTTCAAAGTTTCAAAAAATTAATGGATTCCAAGCCTAACTAAAAACCCATAAATATTGCTTTATGTAAGTGTATAATAATTTTAGTTTGTCTGTGAAATTCAGATCATAATGTATATTCATGTATGTGTATGCCTAGTTGATATTGGCAGTTTTTCGCATGTTGATTTGGGAATGTTTTTACATACATACCATTTGTTTTCAATAGACATATATTACATTCTTTAAGAATGGATCCAATAAAGGTTGGTGATGTAATGTTTTTTTGTTTTTTTTACATGTGTTTATGGTTGGTAATATAGTTACTAATAATCCCTTGAAGTACTTTCAAAAAAGAATTATGGTCTTTTTAAATTAGTGACATTTGTAAAATCAAAGTTATGGCCAGTTTTGTTCATGTGTATTGCAAACGAGTTTGAATGTTTGTCTAAACTTAAATCTCTTATGTTCATAGATACAAGCTTTTAGTTTTTGTGATGTCTCACCGATATAAGTGCTTTTACATTGTAAGTAATTTATTTGGTAAGCACTGGCATGTGAATTGGTGTTGGATTTATTTTTCTTACTACTTATATTTGATTGTTTTGGACTTGGTAAAGATTCTAGTATTAGGGATAACCAATTTATTTACAAGTTTTGTAGAGTGTTAGCAGGTAGGATTATGAATTTGGTGTTGTTGTTAGTACTCTGAGTGGTATCAAGTTTTTTTTGATTTGTAGATTTTGTAAGCTTGTTTTCTAGCATTGAGGATGAAATAATGTGGCGTAGAGAAGTCTAAATGTATTTCTCTTCTTCACCTATGTATTCTGGGCTACATATTCTAAGGACTCTGAGGGAGAATCCTATGGCTAATTCTGATTTTATTTTTTGATTGCAGTAGGAGTAGAAATTAATTAGATTGTTTTCGTTGGTGAGTCTAATTTGTTATTGTTCTGAATTGATAAGATTTTAAGGAAAGGTAGAGATTTGTTTATTTCAAATTCATGTGTGAATCTGATGGTAAATTCAACCTTAAGTTTCATTATTATGTATAATAGATTTATATTATGAGGTTATAATAAAAGAACATCATCTATGTATCTTAGGTAAGTGGAGGTTTTAGTATGGTTTGTTTAAATGGACTGGGTTCTAAAAATTCTAGGAAAAGACGACCAAGGACACTATTAAAGGTGATCCCATAGGTAACTCAAATTTTTATTGAAAGAGAAGAAACAGTGCTTAGTTTGCATAGTTGTGTAATTTTATGGACATGTAGAGGGAAGTTTTTTTTTTTTTTTTTTTTTTTGGGATGGTTTCTTAATATCTTGAGGCATTTTGTAATGAGTGGATTTGTGTATGATTTGATATCTAAACTAGCCATAAATTTGTTTTCCATGTTTCTTGTGTATCTTCTGGATTAAGTCACCAGAGTGTCTAATATGTATTGAGTTGATGATGACTAAGAACAGAAATAGGATTTTTGCAATGGGCCTGGTGGATATGTTGGGTTTGTGTGGTTTAGATAAGCCATATAGTGTAGGGTGGTATTCTAGCCCAGGATTTTTTTTTTTTCATTTTTTAATAGTTTCTTGAGTATTTTGTTTAATTTTTGTGTCTATATTTACTGTTTGTTGATTTTTGCATAAGTGTTGTTGTCATTTAAGAGGGATCCATTATGACTATTCTGCTTCCTTTATCAGATGGCATTATGATTATTTTTATTCCTGGATAAGTTTTTTTTAATGCAAGTAAGTATCTTCTAGGTAATGAAGTTTTATCACTATTTATACGGGTGGCTGTTAAGATACTTTTTATGAAACCTTTTTCATATTCTGTGAGGTTGAATTTGTTTTTTAGTTAATGTTGTAAGAGTGTCATCTTAATCCAGTGGCAAATTTTAAGCTAAGACTTAAAGCCTCCATTTCAGTGATAGAAAATTTGATATTACAGATGTTGTAAAAAAAATTCAGGTTACTGATCTCTTTCCATCTACTGTGAATGTATAAGTTGTGAAGCTTGTGTTTTAGTCAATTTATCTGTATGTTGTTTACGTAATCATTTGTTGCAAGGTTTTGGTTCTGGATTTAGGATGTTTTCATTATGTAGTATTTTGCCAATTTATACAGCCTTGTCATTAGTGAGATTTTTGTGGTGTTTGAGTCCTGTGCATGTAAATGATGTAGCTGTGGAAAACATCTATTGTGGTCATTAGTACTTTATATATTGCTTTTGAGAATATTTTCAGCAATGCAATTGAGTAGGAAATTTCTTCTGTTTCTCAGGGAGTAAGTTGATAATAGGAGATTTTGGTATAGTTGGATAGAATGTCTTTTTGAAGAAATTTCCTTGTTCAGGCAAGATGAATTGTGATCAAATACAAATCAGAATCTGACAGAATAAGATAAAGAACAAATAGGAAGCATTTATCAATCTAACACATTGTCAAAGATTTTGTTAAAGCTTCATCAGAGAGTGAGATATAGAGAAAAAGAAGAAACAAAATCCGGTATTTTTACTTTTGTGTTTGATTTTCATTGGTTAATCCTGTTTCATGTGCATTCAACCTGTTAGACAAATGTTAGTTTAATTTATGGCATTCCAAATTCAAGGAGAAATGATGTGTCCCT
Source organism: Acanthosepion pharaonis (assembly GCA_903632075.3). Taxonomy (NCBI): domain Eukaryota; kingdom Metazoa; phylum Mollusca; class Cephalopoda; order Sepiida; family Sepiidae; genus Acanthosepion; species Acanthosepion pharaonis. The sequence goes on along the minus strand of CAHIKZ030000216.1, from coordinate 1,278,146 downwards.
TCAAAGTTTCAAGAAATTAACAGATTCCAAGCCTAACTGAAAAATATTGTTTTATGCATGTAAATTTATAATAATTCTAGTTTGTCTATATTGGATTCAGATGATAACTATATTTATTTCAACTTGTAATTATTTCATCTGTTGATAATTCTCTATAGAGCATGAATAGTATTTTCTTTTTTGTTCTTTCAGTTCTTAGCAGATTTTTAATTTTTGTTCATAACATTTTTTATGAATAAATATCAGTCAGAAATTAATATTGGCCAACTTAATTTTTCTGAGATAATTTGGCATTTTCGAGCACTCAATAATTATTTTTTGTAAATTATTCCTTTTATAATGAATGAAAGCCTTCTACAGTTAGTCCAATTACAGAGAAAACAGATTTTTTTTAACTTTGTCAATTAACTTTTGATTGCATGTTCTCTGTTCAAAAATTCAATATATTTCTTTCTATAGATACTGACAGGTTTCTCTGGATTAATACAGTATATTCAAAAATATTAGTGTTGGACTTAGTAATAGGTTCATAGATTTGAATATATAATTCAACTTAGCTTTTTATCATTATGTCTTTAATTTGCGTGGTTCTCTTATCTTCAAAGTGTTTTGTTAATACTTCTAAAATAACACATTTTCATTTGTATGTTTTAATTACTTTTCCTTTTATTAGAGCTCTAGTTTTATATTTTTACTAAAACGGTCAGTTTGAAAAGTAATGCTGTCTGAATTTTGAGTAGGCTTATCATCTAACATGGATGCCTATCTAGCTTAAATGATTGATTTTGTAATAAAAAAATATATCTAATTGGTATGCAAATGATTTGGGATACAGCATATAAATTGGATTGTAGCACTCCGTTATTTTGCTTATTGGCAAGAGATATCACTACTCTTTATTTTTAAATATTTTATAACTCCTCATTTCTCTTACAAATTCTGCCCAAAATTTACCTGTCCTCTTTATTTGACTTTGTGTCCTGAAAATATATTCTCTACTTCAAGTGACATTTTATACATTGTACTTAAGATTATGCTAAGAAAAATTGTGCCTACTCTCTTGGGAAGGTAATTTTTGTCTTCATATATGGCTAAAAATAAAATATGCAACTCAGACTCTTACAAGTGAATTTGTTCATTTTATAGGTGCAAAATCAATGAATATATCTCTTTTCTTTGTAACAACCTGCACAATTATACAAGAGTAATCTTAACATTTTTAACAGTTTTGTCATGCAAAACTGATCATCTGCTTCAACAAATTTTCTATTGTTGCAAGATATTAATAACTCCTTTTTTTTTCTTCAATAGTTACCACATCTCAATGATGAAATTCTCAATTTATGTATTGTTTTTTCAGTGACAATGCAACACTAATGGAAAATAAAATTACAACATCCTGAATTACAATGCTGATTTTGATTCTGTATAGTATGTGCATGCTATGGAGTAGTAGATATTTAAATAAAATTTTCAAAGTATTCTACCATTGTGTAATGTCATAACACTCTGGGTCTGGGCTTTAGATAAGCTTCAGTGTGGAGGAAGCATCCTGTACAAACAGATGTCAATGCCACAGTGATGTACACATACTCCTTCAGTTCAGTTAGAAATATTTACAGGGAATATAGATTTTGGGCCTTCAAGAGGCTAGATAGTCATTTCAGACATGACACATCTGTAGTGCTTCAATGTTGGTAACAGGGGTCAAATGAATATTCTTATATCTAATAGACCAGGTTTGAGACACCAACAAAATACATATGCTCATCAAGATGCATGCATTGTAAGGGCACTGTGGCAGATTTTGTGATGTCCACAGTATATATCAAAGCAAATATGATCTCAGAAGTGTCACTATTATGCACTATTATGAATCACTTGTAGCAGGATTATGGGCTCAGGTACCTCTCCAGTGATGCCAAAATAGGGACATTTAGAGCATCTAATGGCACTCTAGTGTTCAGTAATGAGAGCAGGTTCTGCCTTCATGCAAATGACAGCTGTTTGCATCTATAATATAGACCTGGGTAGTAATATCTCCCACAGTGTATTTTCCTATGACTCATAAACTCTGGTATCATGGCCAGGGTGCCATGAGTTACAACTCTTATTCACCCTTGGTGCTTGTAGAGTGAATGTTGAACAGCACTATGTACATTTAGAACATTGCTCAACCTGTTCTATTAATATTTCTACAACAGGAAACTGATGTGCTTTTCTACATGTCTGTGATGACCACATGCTCTTTAAAATGATCAACAACAACTTGGCATGATTGCTAAACTTATCCTTCATTAAACATGTATGGGACATGAAGCAATATTGGAGTCATTCAATTAGCCCACCTGCAACTTTTGCTCTTTTACATGTACAGGTGTATGGAATAATATATTACAGGATGGCATTTCCATCTGTAGAATTGTATGCATTTGGGAATACAGAGTTCTGTTAATGCCCATGGGGGATGTATAGTATATTGAAATAAAGTCTAAGTATTGTTGATACATTCCTTATTTTGGAATGTTTTTGATCTGTATATGTGATCATTTACTGTAATCCAGCTATGTTACCTGTATGTTTTAATCTTGACTAAACTGAAACACATTCAGTGTTTCAATTTCATTTTCTAACAGTGTATTTGTAACTTTGAATCACTTCCATTCCTGTATTAACTACATTACTTTTCTGTTAACTTTTTTCATCTCTATTATTTTATTTGAAGGTGTTATTTATCTGATATTGTGAACTTTTTTTTTACCAAAGTTGATTACAATAAGTATTTAATTTTTTTTAGCTTGAAAATTTCTTTACATTTATTCATATTCTACTAAATTTGATTTATTTAATTTCACTTTCTCTTATCAGATTTCTTTATCTCTCTGTGATGTACTTCCTAGAATATCTCATTTAAAATTTGTGGTTTGCCAAGTCTTAACCCTTTTCAGAGGAGGCACAGTGGAGTAAGGGATTATGGCTCAGGTTGAGGAATCATAGAGCTGAGTTCAAATTTCCAATCAAGTTCATTACATACACTTGCATGCTAATTACCCTTCAGAAAGGTATGACTCTGTCTCTTCTGCCCCCAACTACAGGTAAATAAGAGGATAGACTGGGTTCTATAACTTTGGGTGGCAACCAGTCTAGGAGAAACAACTCTGAATTCAAAATCAGCCTGACCTGACCACCTGCTGCCTTGTTGAAAAAAGAAACTGGACTTCTACTTCGAGCTGTGACAGAAAATAATGAACTTCTCAGGTTTAATATAATGGTTCAAACTCTTGAGACGCAGTATGTTGCCATAGACCTCTGGTTTCAGACCATTTGCTCATGGGTGTCTCACCCATGGCACTTTAGATGACAAACCCACTTCAGCTGACAAACCCACTTCAGCTGACCTCACCTGTTTTTTTTTTTTTTTTTTTTTTTTCTTACTCATTAAAAAATATTTACTGATGTTTCTCTCACATTATTTTTAATGAATATATTTAACATATTTATATGTTGTAGGCTATATGATTTCTTTGCTACTTTTCCTTCTTTTAAATTTTTTTTTTTACCTTCTGACTTTAAGAATTCTCTTAGTTGCAAAATGTTGTAAATTTGGTAAGATTGTAATGAACTGATTTTGGCTGGGTCTGGACACCACTTGTTTTCATATTTGTATCTGAGACTAACAAAAATTGTGATTATTTGAACTCTAATTTCTGTCTTGAACTATACATCATTTAGTTGCTGACCATTTATACACTTTGACTTTTAACAAAAAAAGAAATGCTGTCATAGTAACAGTGATAGTAGTCTTCGTTTAGTTATTTAACAATTTTTGTACTCTTTTTGTTTAATATTTTAAAATTTATAATTTTAAATGCTGATAAATACAGATCTTGAATATTCTAGAAATAGAATTTAATTTTGTAAAAAGAAAAAAAAAGCCTAATTCATTGATCTGATATTTAATATTATCCAATGGCTAGAAACTTATCTGGATTCAGGTGTTCAGGTTTTTTGTTTTTTTGTTTTCATTTGGTGAATGTTCTATCTTTGTCAATTCCTTTAAACTTGTAATGCTTCAAAGAAATACTTCAGCCTATGAGTTGTACCAATTTATGCAGGTTAATTCTAGAACATTCAATGTGTGTGTTTTATCATGCAAATATTTTTATATTTTTGGTAATTTTATTTAGTGTTTCTTTTCTATATTGCTATACTTACAAAATATATCAAATGGATTGTGATAAGGTGCATGGTTTAATTTACAGAAATCCTGTATTAACTCTGCAGATCATTATGCATTACAGTTGTAAAGTATTTAGATGGGTGTCTTCAGTAGTTGAGGTAATAGTAAGGGATGGTTTTGAAGGATTAGTTCACTAATGAAAAACTTATTTTATTGCATTTATAACCTGTTTTGTGTCATTAATAAAGATTTCATTATTTTGAGTATCAAGTTGCTATATGTTTCGATTTGATTATATGCCTTTCTGTTTAGACCAACATGCTCACCTTGGATTTTATAATCAGTTTCAGCCATTGTGCTTTCTGGACTTAAGTGTGTCTGATATACTCTTTAACCTACTCAGAATTTTGAGCCAAAGCCTTTATTGAATCCATGGTAATAGGTTGCTCTGATTTTACTTTTCATACTTAGTAGATATTGTGTATTGGTTAAATCAATCTCTGGATCAGGTAGTACAGAAGTCATATACTCTGCTTCTATGAAAGAAACATAAGTGACATAAAAGTGAACTAGCTAAATGTTTGTTTTTTTTCCTTGGATAAAACGATTTTTATTTTTAAAAGCTATCAGTAATAATTATCTGTAGGTTTTGTTCCCTTTATCTTATTTTTTTGTATATAAATGCAACTAGGCAAGATTGAAAAATGATTTCATTGTTGCTAGTTTTCAGCATAACTTTTGCTTACAAATATACTTATCTTTATCTTCACAAATGTAAGTGTATCATATATGCTGTAATATCCTGAAACTGTATAGTTTACAAAATATATTTAATACCAAACCTTGTGTGGATTTTCTTTGGATGTTTGCTATGTTTAAAAACATTAGTTTTGATTTGCTTATTGATTTCATGTATATTTTAAGTGTTGAATAGAACATGTGCTGCTGTTTCTCTTACATAACTTATTTTTGATACATTTTTATTGATAAATTTTACATAGGCAAAAACTTTTTCAATAATAATATATTGTGTATTGTCACTCAGAATTGATGTAAGAAAAATATCTGCAGGCATTTGTTTGATCAGTCAAGAGTTGATTTTCCCCGTTAGATTTCAGCTTACTTCATAACTCTTTATAAATTCTGAAAAAATTTAGTCTTTTTCTTAAAACCCAAATTTAAATTAAAAATTAAATTCTCAATTAAATTCAAGTTTTACCTGTGTACAATCTTAAATCAATATATTTAAATTATAAATAAATATATTGAGACACAGGACTATATTGCCGATTTGGTTCTCAGCTTCTTCATAGGAAAGTAAAAACAAAATCACTCAAAGAAGCAGACTATCTTAAATTTAGTAGATAAAAAAACAAAATATCACAGATAGAATATTTATTTCAATAAAACAAAAATTCCATGCCTATTGTTCCACATGCTAAATAGTAACAAAACATAATAATAAACAAAGGGATTTGCTTACATTAATAATTTTGTCAGTTTATAGAATGTATCATTTTTTAAACTGTCAACTTAAACTTCTTTTTTTTTTTTTTTTTCAACCTTTTCTTTTACAATGAAAAACTTGTTTTAAAATCTTTTCTTAAGTCAATTTCTTCAAATACTTTTATCTTTTCTTCAAAATTCTTTTTCTCTTTTTGCCTTTTTCTCTTTTTGCCTTTTTCTCTTTTTGCCTTTTTCTCTTTTTGCCTTTTTCTCTTTTTGCCTTTTTCTCTTTTTGTCTTTTCTTCAAAATTCTTTTTCACCTTTTTTTGGAGCTGAAAGGGAGAAATAAAAACACAACACCTAACCTAGGCTAATAAAATCTGATTCCAAAATATTTTAAAATCTTGTTTTAATGTAAAGAATGAGAATTGGGACCGAATTCCCACCTCTAACAACTCTATCACAAAAAACAAAACGTTGACTCTTTGAGTCAACAAACAAATCAAATGCAATAATTCCTCCTCTTGGGAATTAAATTACTTCTTTTAGCTTCGTAATTCTACTGAAGCAAAATAAAAAAAATCTTTTCTTCAAAGTCCCTCAAATTTAAACAAAACTCAGGTATGGAATTCTACCGAAGCTAATTGTTATGATGTTAATTTGGGGTTAATAAAGACAAATGCCAAATAACATGTAACAATAAAATGGGGTTTATTCGGTTGGTAAGTTGGTACAGATATCGCCTGAGTAGTCTATAACTAACTCAGCCCAGAACTTCTTCTACATTGTCTTTTGACATGCCACTAGTTAACGTCCTTGTTTGTAGATGAGTTCATCTTCAAGAGGGGTGGTAGATTCCTACACAACACCTCCCCTTGAGATTAATTCGGAGGAATTAATATTTTTTTTTTTGGGATCTGGACTTAAACGTTTCCCCCTCGTTCTTTTTCTTTTGCTTGTCCTTCTTTGAACAACTGTTTCAGGCAATGGTGGAGTCGGTATATCAAATAAATCATATAATACCTCCATTGGTTCTTCCTTTTCTTCACTTATTTCTTCGATGATTCTTTTCCTTAATTGGTTCAAATGTCTTTTGTGTGTCCATTTTTGACTTGGAGATAGGCATCCGATAAATCCAATTTAGCGAATATTTTTCCTCCACTTAAATTTGCAAAAATGTCTTCTGGTGAAAGGCAAAGGATATGTGTGGTCTTTTAAGCAATCATTTAGACCCGTAGAAAAATTGGCACACATCCGAATTTTATTATTTTTTTTCTTAACATATACAACAGGGCAGGCCCACTCTGAAAATTCAATGTGTGAAATAACTCCTAAATTTTCAAGCCGTTTCCATTCTTTGTTAATCTGTTCCACAACACCAAATGGCACATTTCTTTTTTTTACGCTGAAAATAGGTTTTACATTTTCCTTCATTTCAAATTTTGCCTTCAGCCTTTTGCAACATCCAAGACCTTCTGAAAATACTTGTGGAAGTTTTATTTTCAGATCTTTCACAAAATTTTCTGTAACCCGATTTTTTACGAGAAGAAACATTAACTCTATTACAAAAGGAATTTATAGGAGTTCCCATAAATTAAACAGTATAATCAATCTGTTCCAAACAAATTTGAAGCATTTTTAGCACATACACTTTAGACTTTAGTGTCTTACCAACAAATGAAATATTACAAGAAAATTCACCTTGAAAATGCAATTTTCTTCCAGAAATCCCATGAGCCACTTTTTTTTCAGTCTTTTTAAGCAAAGGTCTGCCTATTTTAATCCATGTTGCTGTATTAATAATGGAAATATCACTTCCAGTATCTAGCTGTAGTTTAACATTTTTTCCATTAATTTTTTTTGTACGAATTTTCTTTTCTGCCCCTCCTCAATCTCCTGACATGACAACACAATATTCACAATATCTTTTTTCGACTTAATTTTTTTTCTTTTGCTTTTACAATGAGTACTTATATGGCCTTTTATTGCCACGCTTGAATAGCAATTTTGTCGCTGAAAAAAACATTCACTTTTAAAATGACCACCACCGCATCCAAAGCACGTTGGTTTTTAACGTTTTTATTAACTATTCCCATTTTTGGTCGAATAGCATGGACACAGGATATGTCTTTTCTTCAATTTGCATATTGTCATGTTTTTAAGTTTTCAATTCTTTGACATTCTTCCGTAACCTTCTGCAAAGTAATCTAAGAATTTTGTTCGAAGTTTTGCCAATATTCGGACCTTATGTCCTTATCTTTGCTAGAAGTCAAGCCTTGAACGAATATCAAACATTTAAATCGATCAATTGAAAGATCATGTAACATAAAACGTTCACACATTCTGTTAACATTTCCAGCATAATGTAACAACATCCTCATTGTCACGCTTTACCATATTCAAACCACGAGAAACGAGTATGAAACAAACTAACTCGCTCGCCAAAATACTAGATAAAGTATTAACAGTTTCTTGAAAAGAAATGTCACTAGTTTTTCTTGGAAGGACAAAATTCGTATACTTATTATTTTCATCTGTACCCAACTTTTGTAAAAGTAAACTCACTTTTTGTTCATCAGTCCAACCATCACATTTTTTTTTTTCAAATATTGTTTCAAATCTTCTGAAATACGCAGGAAATGTTATACCCTCCTCTGGGTTAAATTTGAACTCGGTAATAGACTTAGCAATACCTTCAGCCATGAATGACGAATTTACTGGATTCTTTAGTAACATTGCTTCAAATAGAGCCTTTGTGTCATTTCGCTGCTGAACTTGTAAATCCAATAGTTGTTCACGAAACAATTTTTGTTGCTCTTGTTGCAATCTTTGTTGCTCTTGTTGCTGAATTTGGTTTTGCACTAGAGTTTTCGTTAATGCAATCAAATCTTCCATTATGCGTAATAGATTACACAAAACACTTTTTGAAAACAGTCAAAAGGAGAAAACACGTATATATCCAACAATAAGCACAAGTCTTACTTCTTTTTGGCACATTGAAATCCTATTTCTTCTTGAAGAACAAAGTTCGACGTATTGTTTTTTTTTTTTTTTTTTTTTCAGTGCGAGAAAAAAAAAAAAATATAGTCCACCTAGAGTTTAAAAATTCTCCACTCAGCGTGATGAATGAATCTCTCGTCGCCACTGTTATGATGTTAATTTGGGGTTAATAAAGACAAACGCCAAATAACATGTAACAATAAAATGGGGTTTATTCGGTTGGTAAGTTGGTACAGATATCGCCTGAGTAGTCTATAACTAACTCAGCCCAGAACTTCTTCTACACTGTCTTTTGACAAGCCACTAGTTAACGTCCTTGTTTGTAGACGAGTTCATCTTCAAGAGGGGTGGTAGATTCCTACACAACACTAATAAATTCTTTTCTTCAAAGCCATTCGATGTGAAAACTCACCATCCCTTCTTCCCATCCCTAAATAAACCAGATATATAGCAATTAAAAGTTAAATAAATATTAACTCTATTAAGGAAAATAATTCGTCACTGTAAGTCAAATATTCGAAGTAACACATTATTTTATGTGGCAAACTAAATTAGTTGACCACAGAGCCAGAATACAAAGCATCTTAATCGACCTAGGAAAAATCTCTGACTGAGAACAATATCTCCCAACCATTGGGAGATGCCGTCTTCCCGCCTCTAACCATATAAAAAAGGTGGCAATAAAAAACCATCATCTACTTTGCCATCAAACGCGTATCGTTCTAAATTTCAATACATTAAATATTTCTTTATTGAAGTTATTGAAATGTTTTCAATATATATAATTTTAATATTCTAAATTTTTGCAAATAAAAAATTCTCAAAATTCACCACAGATCAGTATTATATATTTTATTTTTAATACCTGGTTAAAAAGTTGCTGGTAATCTGTTAATTGTTTTTCATTAAACCATGTTGAGTTTAGCATAAAGATTTACAAACCATTTGTATATAAGTCAGTGGGATTTCATTCCAATTGCTAAGATGTTTGTTGTCTTCCTATTATCATCTTTTCTTGAACCCAACCAGCAATGGCCATTACAACTTTTTTCTTTTTTAACAAGAAAAACCAATAATAGCTATTATTTCTACAATTGTCATGCTGCTGATACTTAATTTTTTTTCCATTTCTTTTTAGTTTTTTTTACCTTTTTTCTTTTGTATAAAAGTATTGTATATTAAAAAAAAATACTACAGAAAACATACTACTATACTCTAAAAGACCATGAAACAGTTATAGAAATGCTCTTTCTAATGATACCTTGTATGAATTGATTGAAACAATGGCAGAAGTATGGAATCATTTTTAGATTTAATTTTATTTCATAAAACAAAATCAAGTGACCAAATAGAAATGAAGGAATTAGAATACAAAATTTATATAGTTATTCTTTTTTTAATTTTTTGAGAAACTGCATTTAATAGTTGTTAATAATTTAAAACTATAAACAAAATTTTTTATATAAAACATTTTTAATTTCAGCATCCTTAAATATATTTTAACAATAAAGTAATACTTTAACAATTTAGCAATAAAGTATGATTAGAGGTTCTCAGTTGATCTGTATTGTCAGATAAATAAAGCAGGAAATACAAATTGCTTTTTATGTATATAGAAAAAGATATTTATACCTCAAAGGAAAATTACTGTAGAAACTATAAACTATGAGTTTCGGAAATTATACAAATTTTTTCATGACTGCTCTTTTTTCTCTTCCCCTTATGGTGTCCATCACAAAAGATGGCCATTGGTCCTACAGTAATTTTTTTAGATGCACAAAATATCTTTTTTACTCTAACATAGTTGTGTAAGTAGGTTATAAATATAAATGATAATCCTAATAAGAAAATGTAATGGTTTTTCTGGCTGATCTACTTTTTATCATCATTAAAAAATAAATGATAGAATAGCAATTTAATAGACCAAAATTGATCTTCCAATATTCTTTTTTGCATGGAAATGCATGCTGTTTCTAAAAATGACTTCTAAATGCTACAAGTAAATGTTCAGATTTGCTTGATTGAAATTTCTATTTTTATTTTTTTTTCTTTGCTGTTGTTTCTTTTGAAGATTCTAAACAAAAGATCATATTTGTTATTGTTTATAAATAATAATGGAACTGGAAACCTTGGCAGTTTGAAATTGGTAAAGTCATTGTTGAAAATGTACTAAAAATCTGAAATAAATAAAGAGTTTACTGTTTAGTAGATTTCACTTAAAAGAATACATTTAATTTAAAATATGAAAATGTAAATTTAATAGTTATCCTTTTTTATTTTACCAGTTTTTGCATTCATGAAGTTAAAGAAAAGAAAACTAGAGAAAATGATCCTCTATTATTTATACTGTGTTTATTGTTTTAATGTATCTAAAAACCATTTAGCATTAATTTTTAACATTGTTATGGTTTGTTCAGAATCTAATTAAATTTAAGTTATATCAGGCCATTTTATTTATATTTCATTTATTAACTTGGTTAGCAACCAAAACCTTTTATTAATCATGTGGGCATAACTATATTGATACAAATATAAAATGGTATTAAATAGCAATTTGTGGGTTGTTAAAATATCTAACAATTAAGTGGCTTTATTTTTTTATTTTAATGTTTTTATTCACTATTTTAGTAGTAAACTTGCTTATAAATATATGGTTGTTTTTATTATACTAAGATACAAGTAATCTATTCTAATAAACAGTATGAAAAGTTGATATAAAAATCCTGATTCATTCTTTTGCTTTTTGTAAAGATGAAACTGGTTTTGTTTATCAATTGATCTCTAGTATCTAAAATGGTTCTCTTTCTTGATTCATCTTGTTTCCTATTCTTATAGAATACAAAACATACTTCCAATCAGTTATAGGTTTTGCAGCTTGACAAAGAAAACCAACATTTATGCACTGTCTCCAAGTAATGTGCAATCAATAATATTTAATGTTATTTTTATTATTTTAATTCAGCTCATCATTGGTCACATTTTAGTTTTGTATTTATGACTCTACATCTATCTATCTCTCTCAACCCTGGTGCATTCATCATCCTGTTTTAGAAATGCATTTGTACTATTTATGATTAATAGTTTACCTCTGCCATAAAAAGTGATGATAATATTTAAGTTTTTGATATTTTATAAGTACACTGAAATTAAAACTGCTATCTCTTTATTTCTGAGCCAAATATAATTTAAGTTTAAAACAACAAAGAATTCTACTCTTATTACATTATCAGATATCGACTATGTAGTGGAATCTCCTGATGATACAGATAAAGTTAAACATACAATTATATATAGTGTCTTATTTATTTGGTTTATTATTATGTTGTCTTATTGTATTTTTTCCTTTAATTTATTTTGTAACTTCCAGCTATTTTGTTAGTTTTCAAGTGAAAATTGTAGTCATAAAGAATTTTCTTTAAAACATTTCATTATTTCTCTTATATTTCTTCATCTTCACTTTGAGAATGCATTTCTTATTGCTTCTATTAAAAAAAATTATGTCATTTGATTTACATCACAAAAATATGTCTATTTTGGAATATTTGCTTTGCACACCTGTCTGTTTCAGACAATAAATTTCTTAACTACCTTATATATCTGTCCTTTAAATAAGTTGTCATTCTTTCAAGCTATTAGATAATGGTTCACTGACTACTTGGAAAGATTCATTGACATTCATTTTCAATAAATGATTGAATAAAAAAAGTTTAGCTGAGCAAACCTTTTTGCCTTTTTAGATACTTCTCGTCTATCTGTATGCAAGTAAATAAATGTCCACATTTGTGGTCAGTAGTAATGCTAGGAGTGATCATAGGTATGATTTGCCCAATTCCCAAAATAACTTTCCTCTTTCAATGTTATTGTCATTAAGGCCATTTGCCACCAGATACAAACAATCTCACTTGTCTACTGACTGCCATCTTCTCTTTGGGGTACAACATTTATTCAATACAGTTTCATTTCATATCTACCATTGCCTACCATGCACTCACAGTGCACCGGACACTCTTTTTATGTCTGGCAATGAAACGTTTCTGTCAGAGAATCAGCCATCTTTTAATAGATGGAGAAAAAAAAATTATGAAACAAGATACTTGGCCAAAGGCAGCTCAAGAAAAATGTAAGTTTACATTGGATTTTTCTCTCACAGTCCACTATAATTTTTTTTCTGTAGGAATACGTGATAGAAATATTCTGAAAGTTAATTTTATATGCTTACTTACTGAATGGTAGAATTAACCTTGATCCTCTTAAGAAAATTTTCTAAAGTTGTGTGTTTAGTGGATTCCATTTATTTGTTGAAAAATTGTTGAAATGAATTTTATCAAAGTCATAGGCATGAAATCAATAGAATAGTGAACAGAATATGAAAAAATTAATTTGTTAGGGAAGATTTTTCATAAATGTTATGAGTAAAACAAAAGAATTTTAAAAAAAATAAAAAATAAAAAAAACTTAATTTTGTGATAACTCAGTAAGTTTGAAGCTCAATAAATTAGGATGCTGTAAAGGTTATAAAAAATGGAGATCAAAGAAATTAAATTATAAAAAAAAAATTAAATTCAGTTAATTTTTTTTCTAGAATTTAAAATATTTCTATTAACTGCATTATATTAAGATTAAATAAAAGGTCCATTTATTTTATGATGAGCACTAATTTGATTTCCTCAGAATATTTAGTTGTTAATGAAATTTATGAAAAAATACAACTGAAGTTTGTCAGGAAATAATAAAGTATAGGATAGCAAATAGATAAACAAAAATGGGGATTAATAATAAATAAAAAAAAGGCAGTAAAGATAGATGAATTGAAAATATTAAAACATTATATATATGCACACACACTTGTTGGAAAATATTTACATTAGACTGACTAGATAAATATTCAAGTAATCAAATGTGAATAAATAAAACTTTTCAATGATAATGAGCTAAAAAAAAAAATAGCATTAATAAAACAATGAAAAAAATGTTTGCAAAACAATGTACTAGCCTAATAATAATGACATTTATGAAATTCATTTTCAAACCTAAATGCTATCAGATTGATTTATAAAACTGCAGCAGGTTTTGGTTTCAGATTTTGTATTTAGTGCAGTACCGCTATTTGAAATAGATTGTTTGTTTATGCTGGCTGAAAGACATATATGCTTTCTCCGTTCTTTCAGTTTTACTGTTTTATCACAATTGTTATTTAAGCATTTGTTGGTTTGCTATCCTGCTAACTAATTACTATTTGATTAGACTTGCCCCCAGTCAGTGGAAATCTTTTATTTTTCTTGACATGTTCATTACTACTAATCTTTCAGTCTCATCACTCTATGCTTACTTGAAAAAGCACAACTACTGGACTTGGTGCTGATACTTCATGGCTGGCATCACACCATACAGAACAAGTGAAAGTACTGATTGAAACCAATATTTTTATCAACTTCACATTGTCAACTCTCACCATAGCCATTGTTTTCACTCAAAAGCACTGGTTTTATTTCCATTGATTTTTCTTTTCAATAGCTCGAGATGCAGACGAGAGAGAAAAATGGATTAAATCTTTGGAAAATACCATATTGCGGCATACACATTTTGCAAAGGTAAGTAAATTTGGGTATTATTTTCTCATTTTATAGTTTAAATAAATTTTATTTTTTTTAAATTTAAAAATAAATGTATCAATAGGGGAAACTTCTTTACAACCACAGTTATTTGTTTCAATTTTTTCTTCCTGCAGAAAGAATCCTATAGGTTTTTTTTTTTTTTTTTATTTAATGTTATGGTGTTTGAACATTCAGTGTTCTGTTAAAGTTTTAATTACTTCATTCTAAGAATGAATATAATATTATCTTCTATATTTTACAACTTTAATATATTGTAAAATATATACATTTTATTTAAATAGGTTGTGTTTTCAACTGTTGAGTGTAAACTTTGTAGGTTTTATTAAGCTACTACAAATTTGACTTGGTATGATGAGTTAACTTTTAATTAAGTTCTAGCCAAATTGCTTATATCACTGAAATACACATATATACAGCAGTGTGTGTATATAAAACCTGAGTAAGAAGGAAACAGGATAATGCTGCTTAGGGGGATCTTTCCAACATCTCTCACAAATATTTAAAGCTCTCTTGATACAAAATACATCTGCCTATATTGCTGCTTTAGATGATGTTATACTCTACAAATAAATTCTCATGATTAGTGTAAAAATAGTCATTGTATATTGAAGTTATTTTTCTTCTATCTAATTAAGTCTCATCTTTTTTTTTTTTTTTTTTTTTTTTTAATACAAATGTCTTCAAGATTTGGCACAGTTTTCATTTTCATTACGGTTGATTTTTTTGTGATGGTATTTCACTGAAAATCAATAACTGATCAGATTTTTTTCTTTTTCACTTTCAATAATTACACACACACACACACACACACATATATATATATATCTGATGTGAATCTTTTACTTCTTTTCAGTAATTGTAGGACCTCACTAGGCTATGTTGGATACTACCAACAATCTTGTTTATTATCAACTGGTATCGTTTTACTAATCTATGCAGTTAATGTTCATTATATTGACTTTCTTCCTGCTCTTGTGCTAAAATTATTTTCATTGTATACAGATTTTCATACTGTGAATTAATATTACTTACTCTTCAAACATTAATTTTAATATTTCATCAGTTTAGACACAGTAACACAAATGTGGGTATTTCAGATTTTGTTATAGATTTGCAGCTAATGCCTAATAAGAAAATAGTGTATATGTAGTGATATCTTATGACTTTTTCTAATGGTGGGATTATTTAAAGAGAATTGTGACAGTATTATTGAGCCAAAAATTCAAGAAAGAGCTCTCAAGTGTAGTAGATGTATAGAAATCGGTTAGTAAATTGATGCATTGTTTAGGTTTTTTCTTTGTATGGCTCCTTTCCAAAAACATGTACTAAACCAAGCCTTGATTGCAATTTGAGGTATTTTCTTCATTTTTATAGTCTCTCTAAATTCTTTTCTAAATGTATTTAAAAAAATTTAAACATAGCTCTCTTTGTAATTATGAGTGATTTTGTTTTTTATACTCTTATTTCTCTGTGATCCATTTCTATTTGAGTAAGTGTTGTATTTTTTATAAGGATTTCTTCACTTTATTGACTTTGTATATTATTGCAAATCTGTTTATTGATTTAATATAATTTTCATACTGACACATGTGCGCATACATAAAATTTGAGATCACTAACTTTTCACATGATAGTATTTGGTGACCCTCAATGACGTTCAAGTAAAATCAAATTTCCTTAAAAATCTGGCACTGTTCTTAATATTCTTGCCAATTTCAGTAATACTGTTTTTGGGATGGCTTCCAATTTTAAATCTCAATATAGGGTCTTTCAGATCAGTCCAAGTGCTTCACTAATTGTTGTTGTTGCTATTATCATAACAATTCTTTAGTTCTTTGGCCACATTTTGATATTTATCTAATGTTTTCCTTCTCTTTAAATTTCAGTTCTGCTAGAACTCAGTGTCTGTTATTTGACTAATTTATTTTGTATTTGTTTACGATAACTATATCTATTTACCTACTTACTATTTAAGTGATTTATCTTGAATATCAAAGAATTTTATTTTTACTTTTTCTATTTTTGAATCTGGTTTCCAGCTTATGCTTATACTATTTGTTTGCATGTTCAAATAAAATGTGTTTATACAGTTCTCAGTAAATTTCTGTTCTGGCATAGTAATGTCTTTTGTGCTCAATCCAACTCAATTGGTTGAATTTCCTTGATACATTCATCTGTGAACAGATGATACTTGCTATTTTGTTGGCTGTTGATCATTCTGATAAACTTGTCCAAAGATATTATTGGAAGTTATTTTCAAGTATTCTTGGTAGAATCATTCTTAGTTATTTTGAAAGCAGTTCCCTGAATTTTCCATTATTTTTCTTTTCATTTTGTAAGTGTTTTCTCATACATTATTTGTCAACTTTATTACAGCAGCTGGAAAGGGTTATAATCTCTCTGCACTGCTATGTGAAGTTCAGTGTCGTCCTTATTAGCACTGCAAAAAGCATTTATAATTTAAATTTTTCTTTTTAAATATTGTTTTTACATTATAAACTTGTGTTGACATATTTTTGTATTGTTTAATTATCCTATTTCTTTATTTTCGCAAATATTAATAGGCATAATCTTATACTCAAACATCTTGAGACTTTGACATTGAATTATTGCCCTTAGATTGCTGAAAACTAAAACTATATTAAGTTCTTCAGAAATCAATCTTAAATAATTATTCATTATTCTCTTCCTTTCAATACAGTAATACAGAATGTTTCATTCTACTTATAAACAGTTTTCTCTTCTGATAGATCTTCAATGATTGGTTTTAGTGAACGCCAGAAAAGATGTATTAATTTAGCTAATACAATTTTCATTCCATTAATAAAAAATGTTAAATTGAAATCTAAATTAAGTAGAAATATTTAAGTAAATTTCTATTTTAAGTCAAATATTTTATAGAAAATTTATTCTTTTAGACAATTTTTCTCATCAGAATCTATCTTACACCTTTATAAGTCTACTATTTGTCTGTGCATTGAATATTGCTGCCACATCTGGTCTTGGTCTTCTGCTATATATTTAGAGATTCTTGACCCCCCCCCAAAAAAAAATAATCTGCAATGTTAACGGTCCTGACTTGGCATCTTGGCTTCAGTCCCTTTCCTGCTGCTGTAATGTAGCTTCCCCATGTCTTTTCTATCAATAATTTCATGGTAATTGTTTGTTGAACTTTCCTCTTTGGTACCTCAACTTATTTAAGCACAGTACTAGATTGGCAGCTAGGTCTCATTTTACAGTTAAAATGACTAGGTATAAGCATAAACTCTATGCTAATGGTTTTAACCTTCTCACTTATTGAACTCTCTTCTTGCTTCTCAGTTAACTTTGATCTTCAAAAATTTAAATGCAACGTCAATTGTTATTTTCATAATTCTTGTCCTTTTAGTGTTCTCTCTTCTTAATAGTAATTTTTCTCATATTCTCTAACATGGCACGTGGAACTAGAACAGTCTACCCCTGTGAGCAAAATAAAGGGTTATGTTCAACATTCTAACCACCTGAAGAAGGCTGGAGCATACAACGACTGAAATGTTGTAATAAATATGGCGACAAAGATGAGGACAATAGTTTGAATAATGTAAATAATGTACATAATATCTCATCTCAGAAATATAGACAGACATTTGGGGTACATTTGTTCTGATCTGTACTTTGGATGCTTTGTTGTCTGCCATTACTGTCCTTTGTCCTTACAATGTGTCAATTTGTAGGGAGTATCTGTACTACATGGCCATCTTGAAGATGGTCTACGTGTGTAGGAATGTTCATGTTATAACTGTTGCTAACACTGAAGCACCACTAATTTATGTTGTCCAAAAGTGGGTGAAGAGTAACTGTAATACCCAGCTATCACTCATTTTCATTTCATCAATCAGTCCTCTGTCCCAGCACTATCAAAAATATGGTATTCTTGGCTTTGTCATTTGGGAGTGTTTTTGGTCTTCACGGCCATCATATGTCAACCTTAGCAAACTGGGAGGAACTGAATCCTACTTATGATTCTGTGGAGATTTCAAGTGTGAAATCTTTGCAGTGATGGTAACTTTTTGCGAAAAACTAACTTTAAGGCCCAAACTAACAGTTTAATAGCAAATTGAAGAATTTAAAAATATATAAGGAGCAAAGAATTCTTAATCTATGTGGCCTTGTTGAGTCTTTCAAAAATTCATTCTAGCAGTAATTCATAGTAAATGGAGAGACCTCAGAGGAGGAAGTAAGGATTAAAACTGAACTTTGCCTGTTTTGTCATCTGGTCTCTCTTTGTGTCACTCTTAAGTATTGGTTCATTTATATAAGAAAATTTGAGATCTTCTTGCAATTGTTGCATGTTTTGGACATTTTAGAAGACCATAAATCTTTTCATACTGCTCCTAAGGTAATTGGGTAGGTTGGGGAAGAACTAGTCTTACTAAATCTTAATGAATTCCACTTGGTTTATTTTGAGTTCAAATTTTCCTAGAGCCTTTTCTAAAATCATTTTATGGCCTCTAATTATTATTAGAAAGAACTAATTAAAGTTTTTTCTTTACTTTTTCCTGTTTAATTGATTTCTCATTTTTTTTCAGTTTAATCTTAATTATTTCCTGTTTCAAATCATCATTAGGCATTCTCATGCAGTAAAACATTAAACCAGACCTGTTATATAACTAAATTTAAAATTCTCATCCTAGTACAACTTTTTTACAGTTGCCCTTAAAACTAATGAACTTTGTCTTAGAGGCTTTACAGCCAGATATTTATCATTAGGTGAAATCATCACAATTTTTTGCAATGATCCTTTTTGTTACTTTCCATAACCCTTCTCTCATAGGCAGACATTATTAAAATGTACTTTTTAGTTTGTAACTTCTGTTGATTTTTAAAGAATTGTTGGATATTCATTCAGTCTACTGACTTAACCCCAAAAGAGATTGAAAGTTATTGCTTGCCTCAAGAATTATTCATTGTATATTGATTGATTGTATGTTATTTTATTTTTTTTTCCATTATCAGCTGATATTTTTATCAGTAATCCTTTTATTATTAAAAATGTAAAATAATGGAAAATAAAATCATGTAAGTTAAAAAAAAAAAATATATTATTACAGGATTAAAAATGATATTCAAATTGTTTGGAAAAATTATGAAAATTTTCTTATGAAGAAAATATTGACATACATAGATTTAATTTTAGTATAATTAGATATCAATTGTTTTTCTAAACAAGTTTTATTAAAAAGGATAGACATCCTATGTCTATACTTTGTAATAAAACTTGTTTAGAAGACTTAATTTTGTTTTTTGCTGCATCATACAAAGTTGAAAGTACCAGATTAGAGATAATAGAGGACCTTTTTAAAATATTATTTGCCATTTCACACTTGTAAATTTATATATAATGACCTATTTGAATATAGATTTTAATGTTCATATTCACTTTCTGCTCAAAGTAATAAACCTAATTGATAACATTTAATTTACGCAATTTTGATTGTTCCCTTTTAATTTTAATAGCATGACCACCGAACAATCCCCTCCATGGCTGACTTTGAGAGGAAGCTATCTGAGTCTGATGTGTACTTACAGATCCTCATTGAGCAGGTGAAGGTAAAAATAATTTTTTGTTTGATCTATTTTTTTAACTATATATATTTCAATTTATTTAACATACAGGGTGCGATTGATGAATTGTCATCTAAATTACACAAAAATGAAAATAACGCTGAAGTCTCATTTTAACAGATATATTTACCAAAATTACACAAAAATATCTTGAAATACTAGAGTAAATTTATTCAATAAAATCGCCATTGGCTTCAACCACGGCCTTGGAGTCTCCTGCAACTCTTCTGGACAGTCTTCTTGTTTAAGTTGGTGAATGCTGCCATAATCCTTGCCTTCAGTTCATCTTTGGTGTTACAAGGTGTTTTGATCTCTCCCTCAACTGCACCACATACATAATAATCAAGGGTGTTGCAGTCTGGGGAATTAGGTGGCTGGATGTAAGGGGTGATATCGTCACAGAAATTGTCTGACATCCATGACTGAGTTCTCCTGCTTGTGTGGCATGATACAGAGTCCTGTTATCAGACATAGCATGTTCTACCAGTCACCCTCTTGACCCAGGGAAGCACTAGCTCCTCACTTGATGTAGGCCTCTGTGTTGAATCTGAGGCCCTCACCAACAAATTGGGGAGTTCTGTTCTTATCAGAATGATCAGAGTGAGTTTTCTGAGCTGCACTACCTTCATAATCACCATTAGACTCCACCAACTCTTTCCAAATCCACTGCAATGTCCTTGGATTGACACACAAACACTCTCCAATGTTCATATTGGAGCTTCTGGCACAAATGCCAAGCAGTACAGCATGCCATTTCCAAATTTCTTACAGAGGGAATTGCATCATGGTGCTCTTTTTCTTACAGATGGTGCCCAACTGACCCGACTATACTATGCAGTCAACAAAATCAAAAACAATCAACATGCATGTGTAAAATTAAAAATATAAAATGGTGACAATTTACACTCTGGCCTTCTTCAGGTGGTTGGAATGTCGAACTTAACCCTTTATTTCGCTCACTGGGTTAGACTGTTCTAGTTCCACGTTTAATGGATGTCAGTTATCAGTTATCTCCTGTTAATTTCTACTGCCTTAACTGGGTATTGAACTCACATTCTTTGGGTCCTGTCACTGGATCTAACCAACGCCTTTATCCACTGTGTCATATGTCCTTGAGGACATCTGTGTATGAATTTCTGGGCATTATAAACCTAATGTCTTCAGCAACCATTTTTACCAGTGCTCATATTGCAATTTTTTTGCTGTTATCATTGCATTTTTTACCAGAGCTCATATTGCAATTTTTGTTATTATCACTTTTCTCTGGCACTCCTTATTACTGGTTACCATATTGTATTCATTTCTATGCTTGGTCGGCTCAGAAGATTTTTGTGGCCTAGCATATGAACTGATTCCTTACGTTTGCGAATTTTCCAATGTTGTTCCTTGTCTATGATCTCAACCTGATCCTACAGAGGGCGCTGATCTCCCTTCTCTTTCCATATGTGGTCAGCCATGCCTGATTTTTCCACTTCCCCTCGTGTTACAGCTTTCTGGTTTTCTTGAAGCCTTACCTTAAGGGGGCGGCCCGTCTCTCCTTTATATTTCTTTCCGCAGCTGCACGGGATAGCATACACACAGTCTTTAGTCATGTTCTCCTTTATGGGGGTGTCATCAAGCTTTTGAAGGTTGTCCTGATGTTATATGGACCGCAGATCGTTTGTATTTTCTCTGAAAACCCCTTCACATAAGGCAGGCAGACTGTTTTCTGAGTGTTGTTGTTCTTCTCTTGTACCCGCCTATCCCAGTTTTTGGGGGCTGCTGCTATGTACCCAGGGTAGTAGTTACATTGTAGGGTATTACTTATACTGACCAATTCTTTATCTAATGTCTCTGGGTCGCCACTTATGACTTTTGCTCGGAAAATCAACAGCGGATGATCCCTTTCTTTATGCTGTATGGATGGTGGGAGTTGAAATTGAGGTACTGTCTGATGAATGTCAGTTTACAGTATATGGATGTCTTGAACCCATGCCCCGTTCAAGATATTAGAACATCCACAAAGGTCTTAGTGAGTTCACATGGTCTGGTAGAACCTGAACATCTTCCAGGTGTGGCCAGAGTATGAAGGTGTCATCTACGTACCTTAACCATATAGTTGGCTTTAGAGATATAGATTCTAATGCCATTTCCTCAAAGTATTCCATGTATATATTTGCCATTGCTGGTGATAATGGCAAGCCCATTGCTAAGCCCTCATTCTGTCGATATATATGTGTGATCCCATTCCAAAGTGTGTTGTTTGTGTACAGAAAGTCAATACCCAGTTAAGGCAGTGGAGAACTTTCAGAGGAAAATTAACAGGTGATAACTGACATCCATTAAACATGGCACATGGAACTAGAACAGTCTACCCCAGTGAGCGAAATAAAGCGTTAAGTTCAACATTCCAACCACCTGAAGAAGGCCAGAGCGTACAACAGCCAAAATGTAATAAATATGGCGACAAAGATGAGGACAATAGTCCGAATAAT
This sequence comes from Acanthosepion pharaonis, assembly GCA_903632075.3. NCBI lineage: Eukaryota > Metazoa > Mollusca > Cephalopoda > Sepiida > Sepiidae > Acanthosepion > Acanthosepion pharaonis. The sequence goes on along the minus strand of CAHIKZ030000216.1, from coordinate 1,255,827 downwards.
GTAAATAATGTACATAATATTTCATCTCAGAAATATAGACAGATGCTAAGAAGTAGCTATTAAAAAAATGTTTTGTTTTTTCTCTTCATATAATCTCATATATAAGATGAACACCTATAACAAATATGTGTCTATCTTTACAAAATCCTATATTCAAACAAATTTGCAAAATATGTTTTTCTTTATATTTGATAACATCTTTACAAATAGCAACTGACTATACAGTTTTAGATATTATTTGATGTGCTTTACTATAAAGTTGTAGGGAAGTTTTTAACAAATGTGTATTGGTTTTCTTTCTATGTTTAACATTTTATTCTTGTAAACTAATTAAAGCAGGGGCGTCCAAACTTCAAAGAGGACCAAATTTGATGAGGTGAATATGTGTGAGGGCCAACCATTCTGTTTGGCATTCTTTGAACAATTATAATTAAATGCAAATGAACTATCTTATGAAAATTTTATTGCAAATGACATATTTTCATTTCTTCATATGGATGACAAATTTAAACAGGTCCTACCAAAATCATTCAGCCTGTCATATCTGAAGCCCATATAAGATGAAGTAAAATATGTCTGAGAAAAAAGAACTTCCAGGAAGCTATAATATATTTCAGGTTAATCTTAACCATTATATAGTATTGGTAATTAATATTGTCGGTCAACTTTTTAGTTGAAAATATATGAATAGGAACATAACACCAACATTCACCTTATTAAGAAGTAAAAAAAACAGTGACACAAGTCCAAGTGTCCAAATATATTTATAACTAATTTTGACCAACACAAAACAAATTTAATTAATTTTAGAATTTATTCATCTCAGATGACTAAAACAGATATCTCAGTATCACCCTTCACTAATGTGAAAGGTGATACTGAGATCAGGACTGCAGTATGTAGGCCAGGTCTGGTTCAAAGGCAGTGATTTTAGAAATTCATTGGAAAAGGTTCAGGTCAGGGTCACACTGCCAGATGACAGCCATATATTGCTACTGCCATCTTTTGGTAAAACATGAAATTACATTTCTTACGTGTGTATTTTACATAATCTTACTGACACGCTGTGATACGTTCTATGACAGAGGATAGAGGCCATATGAAATTTGACTGCAGGCCATAATTGGCCCCTAGGCCAGGCTTTGAACATGAATTAAAGAAAAAGATTTCAATCAGATTGGTTAATACTTGTTTTGAATTTTATATCAGTTTAAGCTCTATTTGGGTAAAATATCAACTATTCTGTACAGATGAAAATTTGATTTTTCTCAGCAATTGTTTCTTTTATCTTGCAGTCTCTTGAAGATAGAATTGAGCTATGTGAAGATCTATCTGCCAAGGAGAAGTACAACGTCATTAAAGTTACAGCTGAGGTACCATTCTTTATAAAAACGTTCAGTTTTCAAAACTGGTTTCAATTAAAAATTCCTAATTTTAATGAGCATATTGATATTATTGACAGTTTAATTTTTAAAAGAAAGAAATTCTAGTACTATCTTGATCTTGTAATGAATTTTTTCCTACTGACAATTGTAAAGTGAATTAATCATAAAGTACTAATATTTTAATAATTTTGGGAGATAATTAAAAAAAAAATACAATTGTTTTACTAAAAAAAAAACAAATAATGTAAATTCAAGATATTTATATGTGTGTATGCATGTGTGATATTGGAAATATGTAAAATGATAATTTTATTTTATATTTTTTTTAAGTTCTGGTTAAATATAAAATGCATATTCAACACTATTTATATTGTATTTTATCTGAAAATCATCCTGCATGTGTTTAAATGGCTTTCAAAATCTAAAAATAGAAATTTTTTAGTTTATAAAGACATTCAAGCTTGAAAACTAAATTGGAACTTTTGAAAGAAAATACACAACAATGTGACTAAACAGTAGCAGAATCTTCTGCTGGTGGAGGTTTTATTCTGCATTAAGGATTCAAATGGAATTTATTGCAAATTTCTGGAACTGGTGCAAACTGTTACTACACTAATGATACTGTAACCAACAATTGGCTCATTTTGATTTATGCATTGGGCAAGAAAAGATCCTTTCCTGGGCAACAAATTCATTTTGCTGTACAATAAAGTCTTTTTGTTGTAAATGATCATGGCAGCAAATCATCATGAATCTGAGATAGAAAGTCCTATGTATTCTACAAATCTGACACTTTAATATTATCCTTTTTTTTTAATTTCAAACAACACTCATTGCCTTGTTTGCATTCTAACAAGTTTAATTATGTAACTGATAATAACTCTTCATCCCAATAATTCAAACAGTTTAAGGTATTGAAAAATTTAACAAAGAATCACAACCAGAATTCTTCTTTTATGATGGAATGCACAATTTACCTGAAAGGTGATGTAAGATCTTACAAAGGGGAAATACTTTGAATAAAGATACTATAAAACGAATTTAACAAAAAAATATTGCATCAACCGAATAACTCAGTCTCATGTAAAAATCAAGGGGGAAGTAACTCATTATATTTGGTTTGAAGTTAGATACATTATTTAAATATGACTTAAGTGAATAATAAACTGAAGCCACTCAGAATAATTCCACATAAGGCTATACTATTATGTCACTGTTCACTGTCCACAATTGCCTATTGTATAAGGATTAATAAGTGATTTCATTGAAATGTGATCTATTTTCAAGTTCTCAGATCTCTTACTTGAGCAGACTTAACTGGTTTATTATCATCATAAGCTTAAAAACCTTACTGTGTTGAGTTTATGCAGTTTAGTATATCAATCAGGAAAGAATTGTTTATTTTTTTAATGTACAATTGAGTGCCATTTATATTTAATCTTTTTCTTTGTTAATGATAGCTAAATAAATGAATCCTCAAATTGATGTATGTATATTGACTTTGAAGAGTTTTGTTTAGAATCATTGAAATTAAGAGAATAGTGAGCTAATTTTTACTTCATCAAAGATCCTCTTCCAGTGGAAATATTTACTGAATTTCCTGTTGTAATAGGAACGATTGTAGAAACATTTCTTTTTCATTACCACAAGAGTATACACACAAATATTAGTGGGAGTGCATTTGCCAAAGTATTAACTATTTGGTTACTAATATCATGAAATTTTTAAACAAATCAACTATCGTGTATGACTTACAATGTCTTTTAAAAATCTGCCTTCAGTTTGGTTTTACAAACAATTTTAGCTTATAGATCCTACTGTATTGACTCTATTAAAATAATAAGCATATTCATAATTGAAATGTCATAGTTTTCTATCATTTATTCCTTAAGATGTCTGTTGAAAACAAAATATTTATTTGGATTTCTTTTTAAAAGAACTGATGAATTATATTATCATATTTTTCTTTTATTTAATTCGTATTACTTGGATTCCAGTATTGAGTTATTGTTTAGTTATTAAAAGAATTCTTTTTCTAAAATCTCTTACATACTTTTATTTTCAGAAAGTGATAACAATTTCTGAATAGAAAATTATTCAAAGAGAATTAAAAAAAAAATACTCTTTTGAAGTTGTTCTATATTCAATATTTTTATTTTAGGCAATGATTGAATCTATCAAACATACTATTGTGATGCTTCAGATCACCAAAGTAAGTTAAAATTATTTTTTTTATATTTAATTTTTAAAATTTACATTGTTTTAAATTTCCAACTATTTATTAATGAAGTTTTTAATCTCTTGTGATTCATTAATTCAGTTATCTTTTTCAGTCAAAACTAATTTAACAAAACAAATAATATTTGAGATTACTCATGCAGTAAATTGTCATGGCTGAATTATTTCAAAGCACAATATTGTTTCATTTATAGTTAATGACAGTATTGTATTTTTGTGCTTCAAAGTAATCTTCTGCCAATTTCCATAGAAATAAAACTATGTTCATTGTATTTAAATTTAGTTAATGAATATGTGTTGCTTTTTTCTCAATGAGGTATTTGTATTCAGAATATGCAGGGATGTTTACATACACAAACTATAAATAATTAATTCAACATGTTTTACTTTGAAAGTTATTAAGCTTTAAAGGTGCGAGAGTCTGTGTTATCTTTTAAAGTTGGATAAATAATTTATTGTACCTTCTCTTTGTTTAATCACACTCTAGCTGAATTGATTAAAATTATATAAAAATTAGGGTGTTTATTGACATTAGGTTAAATAGTAAACTTTTACAGCATTTACTTTGTATTTATTTTACATCTTTTTTTCCTCATTACAATTTTAAATTCCTGTTCTGATTTTGTTTTGTAACATTATATATTTGACAAAGGGTAATAAATTCTCAAAATTAAGTAATTTTCTTAAAGATATTCACTTCTTTTTCAAATCTATGCACTCATGAATGTAGGTGTTCCCCAAGGCTCTATCCTGGGTCCTACACTGTTCTTTATCTTCATTAATGATCTTCCTGATGTCATCAGTTCCCAAGTAGACATCTATGCAGACGACACCACTATTTACTCCAGCCTAAATAGCAAATCTGGTATAGGTGACAAAACTAACCTGGCCATTGGTCTCAAAAAGGACCTCCAATCAGTTGTTTACTGGGGCAAGAAATGGCTGGTTAACTTGAATGTCTCAAAAACAAAACTGCTCTCTATTACCCACCACAGAGAACCCTCCCTGCTTCCCATTAGAATGTCTGATGCTCAACTCCACGAAAGCACCTCTTTGTGACTGTTTGATCTCGCACTGTTCGCTGACCTGAGATGGAACAATTACATTGAATCAATAGTTTCATCTGCCGCAAGGAAAGTTGGTTCTCTATGTTGCACCCAAAAGTTTTTCTCGCCAGAGTCCATCCATCAAATCTATAAATCAACCATTCACCCTTGCATGGAATATTGCTGTCATACATGGTCTGTAGCTCCTGCTGTTCACCTTAGGGTTCTCAACAAAATCCAGAGACGGATATGCAATGTGGTTGGCCCTGATCTGGCAGCTTGTTTACAGTCACTCTCTCACAAATGTGCCATTGCTTCCCTCTGTCTTTTCTACAAATATTTTCACAGTAACTACTCTGACGAGCTATTTTCTCTAGTTCCCAAACTGCATGAATTTAAATGTGCCACTAGGTCAGCATCTCAGTCCCACCCTTTCACTGTCAAAACTGTTAAATGTAGCCGTATCTTCTACTCCAATAGCTTCATGTCTCCTACTTCCTGTCTGTGGAACTCCCTTCCTCTTATTTACTTCCCTGATAGCTATAATCTCCAACTATTCAAATGCAATGTCAATTGACATCTCCAAATGACTTGATCTATTTCCTATTCTTCTCTTCATCCTTTCCTCTTTCACGCCTCTTTACTCTTGCTCCCACTCTTTGTAACCCCTTGCATGCTAGTGGCACTCTGGTCTAGCTTAGAGTGAAAAGTTTAAAAACAAAACAAAACAAACTTTGGAACTTAACATTTAATACAGCACTGGTTGTGTTCTGATCCATTTAAATTTATATTTTAGTTAATCATAATGGAGACAGAGCATTAGATTTTTTTTCCAACTAATTTAAAGCTATTTATTGTCTTATTTGGCAAGTCATTAATTTTTTAATAAATTATAGTCTCTTCAATAATGACTTTGGATTGAATTATCTTATAAAATTAAATTTAATTATTTTATAATTAATTTATTTTATTTTAATTTTTGTATAATTATTTTAAATTTAATTCTTTTATAAAATTAATTTCTCAAGGGATATTCACTTATAGTTTTTTCTATTTTTGTATGCTTTACTTTGTAAGGTTTAATTTCTGTTTTTTTGTTATTTAGCAAATCAGTTGCAAGACTCCACTGAGGTTGTAATAAATAACATGCTGCTGGATGAGATGTTTTATTCATTCATTTCTTGAAGACATAAAACAAGAAAAATTTACATATGCTCTAAAAACAATAAAAGAAGCTACATGCTGAAAATGTTGAATGAAAAATGATACCACTCACCTGAATTGCTGAATGTTCAATGAATGGAAATCAGTCTTTGCAGACTCTTCTCTTTTTGAAGTTAATTTAATATTATATAGGTCAAGCTTGTATAATATATAAAAATGGTATTAAATGCTGAATAATTAGTTTAATAGTTAATTATTTAAGCATTATGTTGAAAATGTTTTGAAAACTTTTCACAGGAAATTGATGTGGTCTTTATGATCAGAAAGCAATTTCAAATCTATGAACAGTGGATTCTCTTCTACATTGACTATCTTGAACCTTTTTTTCACCTTATGCTACTTCTTCAATTTTCAAAGAGGATAAATATTTGTAAGTTAAAAAAAAAATAAATTCTTTTTTTACTCACAAATATTTATCCTCTCCACAAATATTTATTTTTGGTTAGCCAAAAGGTTTGTTCTATGTCTGTCATTAGAAATGTATAGTTTTAACAAACTACAATAAAAAAAAAATCACTTTTAATTATATTGTAATAGCAGTTATATTCACTTACAATTTTTTTTTTTTGCTTTAAAAATTCTAACTGTGAAAAAGGAAGAAAATAAGTAACATTTTCAACGTCCTTCAACTTTTTTATTTTAAAGGAAGTAAAAATGAATTTGTGCAACTTATGCTGAAGAAAGTGAATGATCAAATGTCATGCTGGAAATTTTCTCCATCATTACTTGAGAATCAACATTACATGATGTGCAAGATGGCTAACATAGTGAAAATATCCAAATCAAGCATTTAAAATTTGCACCAACTTTATCATATTAGTCATTTCAATGTGTGACTATCATAAGTTAAGAAAAAACCTACTGCTCTTTATTCTTGTGCTATTTGCTCCTTAAATCTAATGTAAATGCTCCTTTTTTATCTTTTTAACAAATGGTAACAGATAATGAAAAATAGCTTTATAACATGGGATGCAAGTAAACAAGAGGCAAACAAAATGAACCACCACAAATAACAACGACTAGTGTTCATCCAAAGAATGCTGCCAATATGGTGTGATTGGAAAAAAGTAGTCTCTTCAATATAAGCTCCTTTCAGATTGACAAACAATAGATTCAAACAACTACTGCACCAAATTAGACCAATTGAAGACTGTAATCTGTAAAAAGTGGCCAGGATTAGTTAAGGAAGGAAGGCTGTAATATTCCATCTGGATAAAGTTAGACCAAATATTTCTTTTGTGACCAGGCAAAAATTATGACAGCTTTGCCAATGTTTCCACTCCTTTGCTATATTCACCAAACCATTTATTTCAGTCTTTACAAAATTGTCTTAATAAATTTGATTCTGTGGAAGGCTTGCAGAAGGCATCTAAAGTAGTTTTTTGCTAAGAAATAAATACTTTTAGGAGAATACCATTATGAAGTTGCCTGAAAATAGTAAAAGATATAGTTCAATAATATAGAAAATAAAAAAATTATCAGTTTTTAATTTTTATTAATAAACTGAACACACATTTTGGCAACACTATACTAAGCAATATAAAGATACTATGCTAATTATTCTATCAAAATAGAAACTGTTTTTGTTTTATTGGTAAATTCATTTCCACTTGGTTTCTTTTGTATGCAGAGGCAACAAAAGCAACCTTTTATGGTATATTTGCCAGTACCAGGAAAGATGACTGCTATATTTATAAAATGACTGTATTTTTTTTTTTTTTTTTTTTTTTTTTTTTTTTTTTTTTTGAGTAAATAAACTAGCAGATCTTTATTTTGATACATAACACCATCTGATGATGAGTTTTTATCCTGTGGTCTCTTCACTATCAAAGTGTATTCCATAATTTTTACTTGATCTTTGATATGAATCCTTGACTTTTTTCTTTTTGATAACTTTGACATTGATAAAATGATTACAATTTATCTTTGCACTTTGTTACTCATACTTATGATGTACAGGTTTGATTTCTGTAAAAATATAAAAATATTTTGACTTGTGTGCCTGTTTTTCTTTTTTGCTGTCACTCCCCTTGAAAGCTCTGTTCTAGCAAGTAATTCTAAAACATTAGGATTGTAACGTTATGTTGTTTATTATTATGAAAATAAATTTTTTAATATTTATAACTGTGATGATATAGGATTAATTGGATTTATATAATTTATGTAATTACATAATATTTTATAATATTAAAATAAAACAAAGAATTTCTGATTACAATTTGGGAATTTGGCAGGATTGTTTTCAAAATTTAACATTTTACTGATGTTCATCTTAACAGTGGAACAGTTGATATAAAAGGAGGATAGATTTTGTATTGCTGCCTAAAAATTATTTGTTGGATGATTGTCACCACATCTATATTTTTTAACATTGGAGTTAGCAGAGAGAGAGAAAAAACAAAAAAGAAATCTTGAAGCCAATGGGACATTGTAACCAGATCTTGCCTGACCTGTAAAATTAATCAATGTTGATGCTAAGTACTTTATGTAAGTGTGTTTGTCACTAATCTGCTTTATTTTATAAGTGTGCGAAATGAGCATAATGAAATTAAACCTCAAAAAATAATCACTATATCCTTACTATGATAAAAATTTTTTTTTTTTTTTTTTTTTTAAACTACACATAAAAACTAATATTTAAAAATTTTTAGACCTGATATTGTTGTAAACATAATGTTTAACTGTTTTCCAGTATATAGTGAAACTACCTTAAAAGCTGCCCTATCAAGCAACATTTAAGCTAGCTCCTGTGGAGGGCTCTTACTTGGGCCTTCATCACAATAGGTAGGGAAGAGTAGATGCGATAGGCAACAATAAATTTCAAAAGAACTCAAAACTGATCGCTACATTTAAGTATTGCATCAATATTTAAGCTTACCTTTTAAAAGTTCAGCTATAACTTTTCTGCTACCACTTAATTTAAAGACAATTTGATGTATGTGGGTCCTTACTTTTCATACAAACAATTATTTTTATTTCTTGGGTGACTTGCACTGGATTTCATAATTAATTTTGATTATTCTCAAATTTATTCCCAAGTTATAAAAATTATCGTACAAAAAAAATTTGTCACAAAAAATCAAGTAAAAAAAAAAATTACAGAAAACAATCACAGTAATGAAAACTTGGGATTCCAAAATTTCAGGATTGCAGGTCCAGATCCGGACCAGAATGTTTTTAATTTGCTCATGGAGTCAACCTGATTCAAAAGTTGTATATGTTGGGCTATGGTCTCAAGGAGTAAAGTTGAAAAAGTGTGACACACTGACATTTGCATTTATTATATAGATATTGCAAAGGAATAGTCAAAATTGCATTCTCTCTAATTAGAACAAAAGATAAAAGTATATTAAAGCATTTTCTATTGTGTAAGAGAAATTAGTTTACTTTTGAAATTTTTTTTTTTTAATAACTAATAAACAGATTATTTTTTTAGGTGATTTTCCTTTCTTTAAAATTCCATAATCTGTTTAAACAACTTTTTACCCTGTTATGCTTGTTCATTTTCTGTAGCTAAACTAACAAAATCAAGTTAATGTTTGACCAGATATTTTCTAGCTATAATTAAAGCTTGCTAATATGCACAATAGATATTTGGCACAGGACATTGCCAAGAATAAGCTGGCATAAGTACACAACATGCACACACACACACACACACACACTTTATTCAGCTAATAGTATTTTTCTTTTGAATTAGCTTTCATCTTTCTCCTGAAAATAGATTTGATATTGATTAACAATCTGCTTCTAGTGTACAATATAAAATTTGTTGTTTTGTTTTTGTTTCAATTTCTGAATATTATTGTTATTATGAAACTGTCTCTGATATAAACTCTCTACAGCTAGGATATCATGATTATATGAAAGATAAGCTAGAAATAATTTAATTTCTGCTATAATCATATAGAACATTTGGTAAGTTATTATACAAAAAAATATTGAAAAGTAACTCCCCATTTTAAGATACTTATAATTTATTAACTATAATTTTCAAAAGAAATGGATATGAGAGGAAAGCGTTTAGCATGAGGCTTTATTTAAAATTCAGTATGAGCACCAGATTTTCCTACCATCTTCTTGAGCTGCTCAGAAATTGCATCAGCTGATTTCACCAGGAACTCTTGTGGTATGAAAGACATAACTTCTCATATTTTCACTTCAAGCTCTTTCAAAGTCTTAGTTTGGTATAGTAAACTTTATCTGATTTAAAGTTTAATCTTAAAAATTTAAGAAAATATTTTAAGTAATATTTTATTGAATTTTAGGTACTTTGACTTTATTGTCTTATGAAGAAGCTCATTGAAAATTGCCAATAAAGATGCTTGTTAGAAAACTACCAATAAATTTTAACTTTACTATAGTTACTGCTCTTATTTTCTGATAATCTCATGTTTGGATACCCATATTTACAAAAATTGTCATTTTCATACACACATAAAATAAATTGAAAATTATTTTAAAATGGTGAGGAGGGGCATTGAATTGTCATGAGTGTTTCCATTTATGATTAGTAAATATAGTTTTAATTTGATAACAATATCAGTTGACCACTACAAATTAATACAGAATTTTAAGATTGAAAAGATTATAAATTATTCTAATTAAAATTTAAAAAAGTGTAAACAATTCTTGTAAAAATTCTTTATTTATTAAAAAAAATTTTTTTCTTAAAACAATAGTGCCCATAATATATTTTATATATAGAAACCATTAAAAGTTTTTCTAATTAAATAATGTCTGTTTTATTGCATTTTTTATTTAACTATTCAGATTAAATTTTCTATAACTGAGGGTCCGGTTTGACAAAAAAAATTCATGTTTTAAATTCTTTGAAGACTTGTCCTTATAATTAATATAAACATTAAGCTCTACAAAAAATAATTTTCCAATTTCATAAAATTAAGTGGAGGTTAACTGATGTATAAAATATATACCTTTTCACAAAGATTTTTCTAAAAAAAATTAGAAATATTACAAAAATTAAGTTAAATAATTTAATTCATTTGTGAATAATTCCTGAAAGTTTCATTAAAATCTAACAATTTTCTGATTTTTGAAAGACTTTCCAAATCAGTATGTTTTGCACTGCAAAACACACTAAAATTTCCCTTACTAATTTATGGTCACCTTCCTGAATTTCTTAGTTTTTTCTGGCCAAAGACATGTTATACTTTTGTTTTCAAAGCTAAGCTATGCTATATCACTATATATTGATTCCATGGTCATAATCATCTTCATTGAATCCTAACTTAGCTGCTGTATTAATCTGATTTTGTCTTGATAATTTGTTTGCTTAATTTATTTAGATTGGTTTGCATATAACTTAAGTGACCTTTATTATTTAATCAAATTTTAATTGAAGTTCTTATGAGTTTATATTTTGCTTAGTACTGAAATAAGAATATCAAATGAAGGCATAATCAATAAAGTTGAGTAGCTACAAGTAATATTGTCAAAATATCTCATGGTTTGATAATAATGCTAATTAATAAGTTCTAAACCATTAGTACATTTTTGTTCAAGTGATTTTTATGTTTGCTTATAAAAGAAATCAACCTTTTTAACAACTATCTTATTAAATATACTTTTCTACAGAAAAATTTCCTCTTATCTTGTGTCATACTAAGCTAAGCATAGTAAATATATGAAATCCAAGTCTTTGGTAGACTACAATATCAACATTTACCTTTTCTAATTTTAAAATCATTGTTTTTTTAATGTTTTTCTTGATTTAATCTGATTGCCTATGCATGTCTAAGTAAAGAAATTTACAAAAAGAAATATGTTGCCTGTTTTAGTAAATGAGTTAAAATTTCTTTTTTAAATCAAAACATTAAGAAAAATTAGTTTTAATTTACTCATTTAATAATTAAAAAAAAATAGTTGCTTGTATAAAGTGTACATATTTGACATTTAGTGATTGTTTCTGTAATATTGATCATTTTCCCCCAAAGTATTCTGTAAATATTTGTTACTAAGAAGGAGGCACTTTGTTTAATCAACATTCAATTTACTTATGTATTTATTTATTGACAAATTCACATATGTGGCCTCATTCATTTTGGTTTCCATTTATTTCTTTTTGTATTGACCTTCTTTCAAAGAGCAGAATGAACTCATTGCACTTACCTTCCATTTATGGTCTGATGGTGACAACAACTAAAGTCTTAATTTTACAGAGTAGCTGGTTTCTGTCTTATTTTCTCTATTATGGGATGATATTTAATCTTTGGTCACATAGTAGAAAGGTTACAAAATATTTGCAGTCAATATCATATCAGGTTAGCCTTTCATAGTAAAACTATACTATGCAATCTCCTTACAAAAGCTGGTTCTCCAAAGGAAAAACATTTTGTAAGGTTAAAGAAGCCATAAATGTGTCAATCAAGAAATGAATGCATAATTAAAACAAATAGTTTTAATACTATATGAAAATGTAACTCAGAAAAATTAATTTTAACAAATGAAAGTGTTCCATGCTAAAGATCAATGCAAATCCATTTAAAGAACTGCAAACTCTTTTTTTCACAATAAGAAATCAATATAGGATCTCAGTACTTGATTTTGTGTCTGTTAAACTGTGGTATAGTAAAACCAAAATGCAAGAGTGGAGCAAAATCTTCATAGCCTGACAAACAGTTATTAGCTGAATTTTGATCTGCAATTGTCAGTATATAATATTTGATTTATGCTGTTAATAAATAAATTCTTTTATCAGCAGGCTACAGACTTATTGATGTATTTGTGTGCACATGAAGAAGCCTAAAGAATATATCAAAATATGTTCAAAACAATATATAACAGGTTAATAGTCACAAATATGTCTAATAAAGAAAAGCAACACTCAGGCTATTTGGATCAAACCATTCTTTATATGTTAAAGTGATATTTTGTTGGTTTCAACATTGTGCAAAGGTTATCATCTAAATGAATACTTGAATCATAGAAGCAGTACACTCCAAAGCAACAACTATCCATCTGATATTATGCCAAAGATGATGAGTATGTGTCATATGTATGACAGAAGTGAATAAATGATTCCAAGGGCCTTTTTTTCCTTTTACTTGTGTTCATTCTATACAATGCTCATGAACCACTCAAGGTTGTTGTCAAAATGGTTATGATGATTGTGATATGAATGAAAGAAGAGATGATAGGAAGTGAGGATAGATAACAAGTGACTATTGACTTAAAGAGGATAAGACTTTAGTGTTCAGGAAAGCATCCATACAGAAGTCTGTTCCACAAAATAGCAGTCTTAGGGATACAGTTTCTCCTTATATTTGGAATACCGGGGAAATGAGGGTGTAGAAGTAACATGGTGCATCCTAGAAGTAAAGGTCTGAGCTGGTAGGAACTAAGGAATTGAGCTCATCAGAACATTTGCCATGGAAATAGTGATAGGTTTGTGATGTTGTGTCTGTGAGGAAAGAGACTGTAGAGTGGAGAATGTCTTCTTCCGCAAGACCAAATAAACAACTTTGCACTCTCTGAAGGTAGAGAAGGGAGCATTGAGCAGCTCCAACCCAGATACAGCAACAATACTTCATTTTTGGTCTAATCTAGCTCCTGTAATGATAAAACTTAAATGAAGAAGTGGATACTGAGTTGGACATTTTTCCAGCATCTTTAGCAATGGATCATATATTAGTTCCATTCTGAGATGAGGAATGAACTTTAGACATAATGGACATTCAAAGTATGGAACATCATTGAGAGTTCATCATTACTAGAAAAAACTCAGTCTGATGAATCATTACTCATTTGGTTTTTTAGGTATTGAAAGTTACAAGCCATTTTTTTTCCTTCTTCTTATGGAGGAGTTGTTAGAGCTAGGTCAGAGGCGAGATCAACTGCAAGGATCAAATCATTTTTGATTTTTTGAAGTGTGTCCATAAACAGAAGTATCCTCTGTATAGATGCTTACTAATGATTTGAGAATGTTTCTGGGTAAATCATTAAAAAAAAAAAGATGAAAGAGGGTAGGTCCACAAAGAGTTTTGGAGGGGATGTCCAAATTGATTCCATGAGCTTCAGTAGACTGGCCATTCACAACTACTTTCATGGACCTACCTGAGAGAATGTACTTGATACTTGCATAAACACGTCCAGAGATGCCATAGCTGGAGAGTTTGTAACAAACCCTTATACTCCATCTTTTCAAAAGCCTTTGCAATTTCTAAGACAATTGCTCTGGTGACTAAGCTTCACTGCTTCTGTGGCTGATGGCAGTTAAAACATCAGCAATTGTCCTAAAGTAGCAAAACCCATACTGTTTATTGCTCAGGAGGCTGTTTCTAGTGAGGTGTTCAGCTATCTCCTTGTTGATAATAGACTCAAAGAATTTGCTAATGACACTAAGGAGGCTGATAAGGCAATATTGCAATGGAGATGAATGCTCATCAGCATTCTTGAAAATAAGACAAAGAGCTGACAACTTTCACAGACTTAGGTGACATTTCTTTTTCAAGTAGCAGTAAAACAACTTTGCTAAAACTGAAGACAACTCAAGACTAAGGTTTTTAAGTACAACAACAGCGATTTTATCCAGACCTGTAGTCTTATTGCAGTCAAGATTTTTGATGAGTCAGAAAACTTCCCAAGCCAAGATAGTGAGGTCCCAAAGCTTGTACTCCATGAGAACAGGGAAATCAGGTAGAGGATATCCCTGATCATCTACTGTGCTGTTTGAGGCAAAGTTCATTGCAAAGCCTTTAGTTTTGTCCAATGGGGTATACTTAAAAGAAAAAAAATGGTCAGGGTAATTTTCAATGAAATATTTACTCTTTGCAGCCTTTTAACTATATCCAGTCTCTCACAAAATAAGTGGATGTGTAAAAAAAAACAAAAAAAAACATTGTTTTCTATTATTTACATTCAGACTAATAGAATCATCTTTGCTGTTGTTATCATAATGTTTTGATCATTTTTACCTCCGGATTTCTTCAGGTGTCTGTCAATCCAGATAACCTTCAGGGTTTTTAGAACTTGTCCCATTATTTAATCTGGGGGGTGGGTAAATTGTTCTTGTCCAAGACTAAAGATATCTCCATTGCTTTTATCTGGTAAAATTAATTATTGCTCAATTATTGTTTGTCCTGTTTTCACTTGAGTCCGAGTATGTACTACTTGGCCCAGAGATTGAACTGACAATTATTATATCACCAAATTCACAATATCATATAGGACATTAGTCTGAATGTAAATAAATCCAATTTCTAATAGATAACTCTTCATCCCATAAATTTAGACAGAAAAAAAAAATTACATTTATAATATCTTATGCAAATGTGGAAAAAGAATATGAGGGGGAAATCAAGCATCTGTAAGTCAAACTCTAAGAACATATCCAAAAAGAACATAAAATTCTAAGAAAACATGAAAAGGGGTTCAATGAGGTCCAAACAGTATGATAAATAACACTACTAGAGATTGACAAAATTGAAGAAAGTGGCATACATTTGCTTAATAGACAAATACATAAGTATGTATAAGTATGTATAAGGCCATCCACTGTGGATTATAGAATGGAGTAAATTTCTTTGCTTAGCCGGAAAGAATTGTAGAGTACATATAAATTTAAAAAATCATTTGTATGGTTTGCTGAGAATGTTGATGTTGATCTGATAAGTATATTGCCATCATTTTCTGAAAAAAGTGATCCCTATCTTTCCTTATAAATTGTACACCTGAAGAAGGTTATAAATTGGTTGAAGCATAAGAACAAATTACTTGAATGTTTTAAGTTAAGATAATTCCACTTGCTAAAATCAGCTTTTTAATTTTCATTCAAATTGTCATATAGATATGCTAAGATTTATTTCAGATAGGTTGTTTACAGTGTTTTTTTTTTTTTGTTATCGACATCTAGTTTTTCAATTTGTTTTTAATGTCTTCATTAAAAATTGCCTTTTAATTATCTCATTGTCAAGTACTTTATTCAGAAAAGATAATTACGAAATTTCTCCAAAGTAACCTGAATCAATCATTGGACATTTTTAGTGTGTGTCATTGTCTGTATTGTTAGTAATCCCAAAAATTTGAGAAAGATTGATTCAATTTGTAGCTAATGAACTTCAGTCCTGTTGCCATTCATACAAATATTAAATCTTTTTATCATTGTATTTTGATGTAATTTAGATAAATTATTGGTGGACAAAAAAATGAATAAAAGACAAATTTTGACTTTACTCAGGCAATTCTAATGTTATTCACTTAATTTTCAGGTTGGAATTCTTGTAATTGTCTATTTTTCTTAATGTTACTGTTATTTATTTCAATCCACACATCACTGTTTCACTGGTTTTCTTATTCAGATGTCAATAATCAATGGCAACATATGTTGTATGTTATGAGCTGTCTCATTATGTGAACCTTATGTGCTATTAGTAGTGACTTTTCAGAAATCCTTTAATCTAGTATTTTCTTAAAAAAAAAAATTATTAACAAGTCATCATATTTGTGTAATTGATTTCTTGCTTTAAGTATTATTATAAATATTTATATAACCTAAGTTTTGCATGTTATGACTGATTTCTATTTGTTTTATCCTTTCAGGAGAGTTTAAAAGGTCCTGTTGTAAATAGTACATTGTATGATCTTGTACCAGCCACTCCAAGAATTAAAATCCATCCTGCAGAAACTGAAGGAGGTATGTCAAAATGATTCTCCTCTTATAATATAGGTGAAAAATACATTTTTATAACAATTTTTTCTATGTCAGTTTAGGTTTATATTTATATTATTGTTTAGAATTAGACTAGTGTTGTGTTACAGCTCAGACCAGACACCAGGTTCACTGACAGTGTGCAAATGCTTGTAGTTTAAAAATTACCCTTTAGCCAGATCTTCACCCACAAATAAAGAACAAAACAGTTTCTAGCAGTAAACCAGATTTTATTCTTGGGTTGTAACTTACTGCTATAAGTGAGTGAAGTAGAGATGAGATGTAAGTGGAGGTGGGGTGCACAGTTCAGTGGCCATTTTCAATGTCCGTTCTGCAAGGCCTGCTTTGTTCCCTCTGTGCTCCTTTTCATGGGATGGTCAGATTTATAGATAACAATTTTTTTTGGCTTGTCATTTTTGTCTAAAAAAGTAATTAATCTTCCTTCTGTGACTTTCTCTCAAACTGAGCCTTTTGCTCTGTACTTTGAAGTTGACTTCACTTACTGATAACCATTAGTTGAAAGTAAATGTTCTGTATTGAGTTGTGCAACAAATTTGCCTGTTTTAAATTTAACAAGATCTCACCTAACTTACTAGGTTGTCTCACACTTTGGCACAAAAATTCAGCCAACCTAGAGTTAGAAAATCACTTTGTCCTTTGGTTAAGCCATAGTGCTTTACTTTTAAAAGTGGCTTACAACACCAGTTCCTGTATGATCACTGAAGTTAAGCAATGTCAAGCCTGGTCAGTATGTAGATGGGTGACTGCTTGGGAATAATAGGTACTGTAAGCTTAGGTAAGCAGGTGGTGTAATGAATAATGGCTTGGAATTCTTAACTGGAGAACCAAGTTCCAATTTATGTTGGATTCATAATATATTCACTTATGCACAAAGATATGAATCTACCTCTTTTTCCCCAGCTATGGGTTAATTAGTAAAACTTGTATCACTAAACCATTATTATCTCCCCATCCCCAATTCTTCCAATCTAAAAATATTTTTCTGGCTTTAAATAACATGCAAAGAGTTGTAGAAAAGGAACGAATCAATCATGAACAAAAGTACTTGGATATCTAGGCTAAAACTCTTGTTATAGAGTTGTTTTGAATCTTTCTGATTTTAGCAGAATCAATACAGTATTAAGATATTTTGAGAAACATTTTTATTGATAAAAGACCAATATTGACATGGAGATGTCATCATGAGATTTGATAGTGACATAATGAGTTTTTAATGCTTCAAAGCAGGCTTCTTTCTAGCAATAAGTGTTTTGTTTTGTTTTTTACTTTTTTATTTTTAAAATATCATTGTTTTTGATAATAATTGCCATAATAGTTTGGTATTTCTTGACCTTTTTATGTAGATACACACATTCTGATTATGGCAAAAAGTATCAAATATGTTGCATCTACTTATTTACACTTAGCCATCATCTTTTGTTGCATTATCTCAATGGCTATCTTTTAGATATCCATGACTTCCCTGTCTAATTGCAGTCTCTCAATCTGATCTATATAGCATACTTAAGACCAACATATTTGACCTCTTAACCTTAAGGTAACTATGACCATATTGAAACATACCAAATATGGTTATGTGCTTAACACAAGTTACTGCTACCCAAATTAAATTTGGCACCAATTCTATATCCATTTTGACACACTGCCATATTTGTTAAAATTCTTTCATAAACATTTATGGAATGACTATTTAACTTTAGTTTCTAACATGTTAAGTAACAAGATCTAAGAATATTAAATGTTATTGTCAGGTAAGGAAAAACTAGATGGCTGTCAATTATGCCTTTTTTTGTTTTTTGTCTAATTTTCATTTATAATTAGGGCCTGAAAGAATTTTATGAAACTGAAAATAAAATATGATAGTTAAGAAATTTAACAAATATTTTTAATTTGTCTATGCAAGATCAAATGTTCTGTCATCACTAGAGCTTTACTTAGAATATCGTTTGTAGTACAGTAGAATTGATAAAACAAGCTAAAAGATAGCTAAATTATTTATTGACACTTTAGTTATAGTTTAGTGTCTTTTATGAAATATGAGAAAAATTTGCAGCCATATTTGTGAGATAATAAGCATAGGAATCACTGAGTCTCAATAAGCTAAACATTAATGTAAACATTTTTAGGTACCTCCATTAATTTGCTGAAAAAAACGGCATAGCATGATGAAAAAGGCCCCAAACTTGATAAAAACAAAGTTTTAAAAATGTTTGTATAAAGAGGAAAGACCAATTTATTTTTTTAATCCTTTCTAGCATGTGCAAAATGAAATTTTCAGGATTTATTCATTAATGAATGAAATTATTTGTGAAATTTTTTTCATTCTTTTTTTTTTCTTTTTTTTTCTTTTTTTTAAAGAAAATCTTGGTAAAAAATATAAATTTGTTTTATTACTTTAAACAAGATTCCTTGGATAATGTAAATCTTTTTTCTTTTTTTTTTCTTTTTTGAAAATAGTTACTCATTTCCTGAAAATCTACTCCAAATTGTAAAATTAAAAAATGCAATAAAACTGACATTATTTAATTATAAAAGCTTTTAATTACTTTCATAAATAAGATTTATTAAAGACACTATTGTCTTAAGGAAAAAGAAATTCAATGCATAATGAATTTTTACAAGAATTATTTCTTTTTTTTTTTTTAAATTATAATTAATTAAATTTTTAAAGTTTCAAATCTTTTAAAATTAAGCTTTACTTTAATTGCATTAAGTGATATTGTTATTAAGTAAAAACTATATTTACTAATCAACTTAAAATAATTTTTTATTTTTATTTTTTTATTAGTCTATAAATGTTCTGATTTTTTAAGTATGGATGACCATATACAACATTATCAAAAAATAAGACTAATGACTATAATAAAAAAAAGTTAAAGTCAACATTCCTAAGATTAGTTTACAGAGAATATTTTGCAACATTTTTAAGATTACTGAGTACTTAAAAAAAGGTGCTCATGTCATTTTCTTAAATTATAAATAAAATCTCTATAGAATAACAATAAACCTGTCATCACCTTCATGTAAAAACACAGCTAATATTTGTTTTTAAAAATGCATTTCTGTGTTATTTTAAACTTAAAAGTAAATAATATTTTCTTTAAATCCGTTATTTCTCGAATAAAGTTTCAGAAAAGTATATTTTATTTTTGAAAGATTTTTTTAATAAAAATAAGTGTTGACAGATTTGTCAATATGAATGATTTTAGTGATAATAAAAAAAAATTAATTCCAAGTCAATTTGAAATGCAGCAAAGTATTTCGCTTATTGGAAATAAAAATAAAAGCTTCAAGAAAGATTTTTGATTTTTAAAATAAAATACATTTTAAACTTTTAAAATATTTTTCTCTCTCTCCCTTTCTTTTTGGAGACACTTGAAAGTTGAAACTGAATTTTTTTTTCTACGTTCAGTCATGATACTTTTTGCAATGAAATTATTTTTATATTTAAGGTTGACCCCACCCTCATCACTATGAAATTATTTTTTTTTTATAGCTGATTATGTCTGTGGTATCATCATTACTTAGTTGATAATGCTTTGTGTAAAAAAGATGATTAACTTTTGCAAGCAAATCGTCTGCAAGACCAGCTTTCTAATTATGGGTTCTGTGCAAGGTGGTCCTTTTGAACACATAGTCGACTACCAGACATGAAAATAAAAATGCGTTTTCTCTTCGTTGTTATTATTGTACATTTCCCTGTCTCCCTCAGTTTTGTTTTTTCCTCTCATTTTTTGGGATGGACTCTGTGTTGTTATTTTATTTTTTATTTTTTTTTTGTTTTTTGTATCTGTGAGAACAATTACTTTTTAAAGTTAAAAAAAAGTAAAACAAACATTACCCATTGAAGGACATGTCATAAAAAAAAAGTTTACGATGAAACATTTTTTACCATAATTCTAAAATGCCAAATTAACATGGGCACTAATATTTTTCGTTTTAAAATATTGCTTCGTGTAAAGACACCAATTTAAAAATTTCGGACGAAATCGCCTACGAATCTACTACTTCCTTTTTTTTTTTTTTTTTTTTTACAACGGCATTATAAGAAAGCTAGGAGTGGGGGTAACTTTTTTTGATTCAGTACAACGCTGTCTCAGTCGACTGGCTGACGTTTTACAAGAACATACAGTATTTTCATGTAAACATACAATCACAACTTCACAACACAAATGGAGTATTATTTAATAGTTATGTTCGATATACCGGCATCGTGATGATTACAGTAAGTAGTTCTTAATGACAAACTTTAGAAAAGTAATCCTCTCTTCAAAACAATAAATACCAACAACACGGAACTGAGCTGTTTTGCCGGCTACTTGTTTCTTGCTCGAGTAAAAAGATCTTGTCCCTGTTTGACTTTGTGAGAAAGAGAGACAGTGTTTTTTCCCTTTTTTTTTTTAATGAGAACGGTGACTTTTTGGTTTGTTCGACTTCACTTGTTCAAGACTAAGAGAACGAAATTTTTCTGGTGGTCCTCATGTTCACAGAATTAATATTGGGTGCTTGAGCTTGTGAAGGCTTGATAATGTTTAAATTTTATTCTATTTTCATGTAAAAATGTTATTCACAATCTGCGATGAAAACGTAATTTATAAAATCGATTTGTTTGTGAGACCATAATCGAAGGAAAATAAGTCTTTCTCTTTTTTGATAGCTGATCAGATTAACTGAATAAGAAAAGTATGGTGGGGGGTGTAAAAGTACCAAAACAAAAAACATATGGTTGAAGGTGCCACGTGCTGATTTGTAGCTTTTCTATCATCGTTGTCGCGGTCTTTTAAAGGCAAATCATTGGACTCAATGGTCAGTTTTTCCCATAGCATTATTCGTTAATTATTTCTTTTTTTTTTTTTATCTCTAAATTACTTGGTTCCTTTAAGTCAGAGATTATCACAAAACTTTTTTTTTTTTTTTTTTTTTTTTTTGACAGTAACAAAAAAAACGGACGTCAGTCCGAGCATGAATCATTCGTTATAAATTTTTCTTTTATAATCTTTTTTTTTTTTTTTTAAAAACTAAAACTTAATTCTTTGCATTGGATTTTTGTTCTTTTATAATTCTCCACAACAATCAGTTGGTCTTGAAGTCTGAGTTTCTTATCAACAAGTGCAACCATCTCCACTTTTTTGTAACTGAAGAGGACTTCAGAATGGAGCCTTTTTCCCTCTCCTCATCCTTTCAAGGACAGATTATTGAATTACACCCTGAATAACTGGTCGACATAGCACACACAAACGCAAATTGGGCACCGCCCACTTCGGCTGCTGGTTTCCTTTAACAAGTCACTATTACTACTACTTACTCTAATTCAATACACAACATTCATGTACGATATGGAGACATGGCCTCACCTTTTTATTATGTCTTTCATCACGCCACTTTTTTAAAGCCATGATTCATTCATTGACCACTAGTTGTCATTTTTACAACTTCATATTTATTTTTTTTCAAATGCATTTTTTTTTGGTGAAAATATAGATTTGTTTTTGTATCAGTCAGTGTGTGATTTTATTTTTTTAAGTGATAGCTGTTGTATCGATCTTTTCGACTTTTTAAACTATGGCGAAACGTAAGTAAAGAAAAAAAAGAAAGTTCTCCAAGTATACAGTATGCATAACATACGTGATAAGAAAGACGAGAGATTTACTGGTAGGCTCCTGTAAAACAGAACTGTAAATTTATTTCTTTGCTTTATAATTTTATTGTCGTCAGTGAATATTTGCATATTCGTTTATTTTGCATCGTCTTGGTGGATAGAAAACTAATAAAGCTCTATTCTTGTGTTAATTGCTTTGTTAATGTAATTGAATGAAGGAGTGGTAGATAAGTATGCAAAACTTAGGTTTTGCATAGGTAGGTAAATGTGTTGTACACTGATGCATGTAAAAATTAAATAATAAGCATAATTGTGGATTATTCGTGATTCCTACTCACAACCAAATCATTGTCAGATTCTTAATATTAATATTTATTTAAACATTATTGGTTCTGTATTAATCAGCTGATTTAGTTGAAAATCAAAAGGAATTAGAGACTTACTTAATGAAACTAGTTTTTATCGTTTCATATTTTTGTACTCAGCCTTGTAAAAACAGTATACTCCAAAATAAACGTTTATTTAGTGAATGAGATACTTTGTTTAAGCAAAATGAAACTTTTAGATCACCTTAAATATAATTTTTGTGCTGAATTCATTTATTCGACTATTTAAACTTGCATAATTCAGTAACGAGATTATTTACTCTCCTCCTTTTTTATTTTTATTTTATTTTTTTACCAATCCTTATTAAATTTCCTTCAATCATCTATTTTTTTTATGCATTCTCCATCTTTGACTGGGGATAATATCACTAATCTACAGGTTTGAAAAATAATTAAAGTGTATTGATTGATTTGAGCAGAAGTACGTTGTTTCCGAAAAAAATTTTCTTCACGTTCTTATCAGATTCGGTGTCATTTTCTTTTTTCCTATTATCTTTTTAACCTTTAATAATCTGTAGTTGTATAAATGTCCTTTTGTGTACTCTACAAATTTTATAGATGATTATGCAGTGTACAACTTATTCATTTTTCCATTTAACACTGATTCAAGAAGATACATGTCTCAAACAAAATGCTATCATCAGAGAAAACTTCACTACTTCTGAACAAACATTTCCTTCCTATAGCTATTTTTTCAACAGTTCAATAAAGTGTTCTCAGCATTTTTTAAATTACAATATTTAACATTGAATTTAAATTTAAAATTTTAAGCTTTTATTTATTAATTAGTTTTTAGGTTTCTTTTAAACATTTGTCATCATAAAGTAACAATTCTAGTTTTTTGACTTCTCTTTCAATCAAATATTTTTAGGAGAAAATGCCTTGCAATAAAAAGTAAAATATAAAAGAAATTATTAAAAAAAAAAAAAAGTAACTGCCAGAACAACTGTTATTAATTGATAACAGAAACTGACAGTTACTAATCATTGAATGTGAATTAAAAACGGACTTAAAAATCATAGAATGTCAATGTTGATCTAATTAGTCTCTAGAGTTCTTTTCTATGGGAAGATTTCACATTATACTGCGTGAAATAAGGTGTTTAGCAGCTAACTATTTATCAAGTAAATAAACTACCTAAATACTTGCATTTTCTCTTTAGAAATAGTAAGTATGAAAAATGTTCCTGCATTTCTGCTGGAAAGTGATGTTACAAAAATATTGAACTGTAGGAACCAGTGTAGATTATAAAAACATTTTCAATTGTTGGCTTAAAAGTAAATCTTACAACATGCATTTCAGTTGCCTCTCAGCCAAAAAAAAAAAAAAAACATGAAAAATTTCTTGCAAAGGAGATTCTTTCTACTTTTAAGAAATGTAAAATAAAAAAAATTCTTTGTTTTGGATATTACAGTGGACAACAATCCTTTGAATGCTAAATTCTGAAAGATTTATAATTGGAAATAGTTTTTTTAGTTGTTTTTTTTTTTTTAACTAAATACCTGCATGTGAATCTTAACGTCTTCGAAAAAAAAAAAAAAAAATACATGTCTTATGCGCTCGTACTGTAGGTCTGTTGTTTACATGTTTGGTTCATGAGTAGCATAAAGAAAGGTAATAAATTCAACTACTTTTTATCTTGTTTTATCGAAGGTATTATTCAATCAAATTATGCAGACAGTTTTTAAATACATATCCCGCAAGTGATTATTTGAACAAAAATTGGTTTGATAATTTTTGGTGTCTGGTCTACTATTCTTGTAAGATTCCATAAATGAGCCAAATTTTTATTCCCTATGTTGAAATATTATAAAACTAAGAACTTTCAAATAATTTAATTTTTTACACCTCTAGAAACACGTAAGGGAATATGGCTTGTTACTTGTATTTTAAAAATGTACAAGTGACTATATTATTATTTCTCTTTCACTTTACAAGAAAAAGCCATTTATTTACTTTACTGTTTTTGAACATTTTAAATGTTTACTAAAAAATCTGAATTGTCAGATCAAGATTTTAAAAAAAATAACTTATGGTTTAATGTAAATTTGAATTTTTTTATTTTTATCAAATTTATAAAAATTTGCTCTTTCCTTTCTTTCCAAGTTTGTCAACACAAAATCTAAATTTAAAGGGATAATATTAAAAAAAACAAAAAAAAACACATATGTGTTTCATCTTTTTGGTAGACAGCACTTTAAAATTTCTGCCAAGTCTTTATAAATCTAAATAAAAAAAATAAGAAATTATATAGAAATCCATTGATGCTTTCTTTTCTCCCTCTCTTAAAACAAGGAAGTTTGGAAGATTAAACCTAACTCTTCTTCTTGCCTCTTAAACTGCCTTTTTATATTAGATTTGATGCAGACAAACATTTGGTATATTAAAAAAGTCTTATCAATAATTTTAATGATAAAGAAAAACGAAAACTATACCTTGTAAAATAATTTGGCAATCTTTCCTTTGCAGTGTTTTTGGATTAAAACATTATATACTGAAATATTACTCATTTGTTTGTAGATAAAAGTTATCCATTCTTCTGTATAAACTTATATAGAAGGGGGTTAAAAAAATGTTCAGTCTGACCCATCCCTTTTCCCAAAATCAGTATTTTATCCTTTTAGCGATATTGATTTTGGGAATTGTGTCAGCACCTTTCAACACCCTTTTTATAATTTCCCATTACTTTAGTGGACATTTATGTTTACCAGCCTGTGCAGTTGAGACTTAATAAAGAAAATTAACCTTATTTGATTATAAATCAATTTTTAATTATTTTCTGAAAATAATTTTCTTTGATCATTTTTTTTTTTTTTAAATTTCATCATCATCATCATAGTGTTCTTTATTGTTTCATTCCCATGGGTACATTTTATTTTGTCAAATTATTTTAATTATTTCAGTGCTGTATTTCAAAATTTATTTTGTTGTTTTGTTTTTTTTTTAATAATCAATTCTACCTTAAAAAGGAAAATTTCTTTGTTTTTTCCAGACGCCTTACATAATCAAGACAGCTCCCTACATGATAGTGTGGAGACTGCTACTGAAGCCCAATGTTTGGAAAATGATGTGTGTATCAGTCAATCAATGCCTAATATCAGTATCACTTCTGGTAGGTGCACATAACTTTTATTAAATATATATTGACTTTTTTTCAAGTCATTTCACTTAATACAGAATGGCCAGTGTTTTCATCATTCAAACAGTAAGTGTTGTGTTTTTGTGCTGTACTTAAGTTAAATAAATCAATAAACATAGTAATTTTAGTATTATAAAAATTACATTGGACTACATAAACTTAAAGCTTTATTTTTGTGTTAAATTATAGATTATCAAATTCATTAAAAACTGGAGGCTTTTGTTAATTTATAGCTGAGAAAACATTTTAAAGTTTTTCTGATTGTTTACAATACTGAAAAACTTGGAAATGTGAGATAAGGTACTCTGTAAAAAATCTTTTTAAAACATACCATTTTTTAAATATCACTCTTTGAATAAAAGATGTTGCTCTCCCAATTGCTGTTAACACACACATAAAATTCAGCATGTTTGTGTGTGTGTCTGAGAGAGATAAAAAGAAAGACCTTTTTTATGTCACCATAACAGTTCACAACATGGATGAATTTCCTATCTTGATATAGTGGACCTTTCTGATGATGTAATAGATAGAATTTTCTGTTATTTTTAGCTAAGCATAAAGTAATTTCATAATTACATTTTACTTATAACATATCAGAAACTTAACTATTACAGTCATTTTTTTTCATGGCACAACTAATGTTCTGTGCACAAGCACACTTTAGTTTAAATGAAAAGAACAAAGAATGCATTTTTAATATTCTTCAATGATCAACTGAAAAGAACATTTTCACTTCGCACTTGAACCTTCCTTATAGATAGTGAAATCTAAAAGACTACTTTTTTTGCCACGATGGCATTAGGAGTGTTTAGTTTTAACTAAATTCATTTCAAATGATTACTTTTAATTCTGTCTTTTGTCAAAATTTGCCTTTTTATTGTCTCTTTTTCATGAGGTAAAAATATGATTGAAATATAAATAGGGTTAGTGTGCTTTATAAAAAGGCACTTGTAATGACTGCATAAGTGTCTTATGAGTTTTTGTGCAAAATATTTTTTTACTGAAGGATGCTCTGCAGTTGGTTAAACCAGTTGAGGTTAATAACAATCAAATAAAGACATTACTTAAGAATAATCAATGTTATATGAAATGGAAGATAGCCAATATGCTGAAAATATCTAAATCATGCATTGGAAATCATTTGCACCAACTTCATTATATTGTTTTGATGTATAGATTCCATATAAGTTAAACAAACAAACAAAAATACTGGGCCCTATTTATTTAATTATGACAAAAAGGTCCTTGTTTTTTTCCATCTGTTTTTTGTTTTTAAATAAATTTGGATGAGCCATGAAAATTAGATACATCACAAAAATGTGTAGCACAAGTGTTCATGTGGCAAATGAAATAAATCACTTTTAACCATATCCAAGCCATTTTTCATTCAAAGAAGGTGATTCTGTAGTGGCATTGGAAAGGAGTCCTCTACTAGAAGTTTCTTTGGGAAAAGTAAACAATTAGTTTGAAGAAGTGCTGCCCTTAATTGGGCCAGCTGAAGGTAGCAATCAATAAGAAGCATCTGGAATTAGTCCAAAGAAAGATCATAATATTTTATCAAGAATGGTTGCATTCATCTTTAGTGACCAGAAATTGTTGCAGTTTAGTGGGGAAGATTTTTCTGTTCTGCTATATTCACAAAATATTGCATTTTCAGACTACTGTTTATTCCAGTCTACAGAATTGCCCTAATTAAAAAGAATTTCAATTACCTGAAAGACTGCAGCTTTTTGCTAATAAACAGGGCTCTGCGTTGCGAGTGAAACAGTCGCATTTGCGAGTGATTTTTCCAAGTGGTGACTAGAAATAATAAAATGCTTATCTTTTGGCGACTATGTTTTTTTCACCGACAATCTTCCAAAGCTCATTACTGAGTGAAAAATGTCTGTTCAACCTTTTTTTTTTTTTTTTAATAAAACGAGCAAAGTCAAATTATTTAAACAATAAATGTTTAATAGAACAATATACAAGATATTAATTGGCATTTTGATGATGGCAGCACACATTTTATTCGCAATTTCATGTTTCATTCATGTTTCTGAGCATGCACAAAGAAACCTGGCAACAAAGAAAACAATACTAAAGTCGATATCAGCTTTCTTCGCAAAATCGAACAAAGTAGAAATGTTGAATGAAACTGGGAATCAAAAGAAAGTCCCGAATGATAAACAAAGTAATGATGACGCACAAAATGAAAGTAAGCCGTCCATTGTACGAGAATTCCGACAAGTTTGGTTGTCAACTTTTCGCCTAGCTTTATTCACGATAGAGAAAAAATCGATGTATTGTTATTTTTTGTCGAGGGGCTGGTTCAACTTTGGCTGGAAAAACTGATTTTGTAGATGGTAGTACTAAATTTAAATGTGAAAATGTCCTTGCCCATAGTAAAAGTCTTAGATACGGCAAGTGCCGTGATTTTATCATTAATAAAACAAGCAAACACTCAATTGAAAAGTCTCACATTGCCAAGAAATTTCTCGATGCAGAAATCAAATCAAACGAATAGGATTTGACGGATTTGAAAGTTAAATTTAACAGTTTATTTTATAGGGAAGGAAGAAATGACTTTTACAAAACTCAAGCCCTTACTCTTACTTCAATACAAAAATGGGCTACCTGTGACACCTGCATACAGTAACAATGTTAGGTGTGGGGAAATGATGTCTACTATTGCAAGCACGATCAGAGATGAGACATTGGAATCTATCAGTGACTCTCATTATGTGTCAGTTATGGTTGATGGTGCCACTGACAGCTCTGTGTCAGAAAATGAAGCAGTTTATATGAGAACTGTTGAATGGCAAAGCAGAAAATAAACTTGTTGAAGTTATTGCCAATGAACATGGCCATGCTAAAGGCATTATCTCTGCTACTAAATCTGCTCTTTCAAAAGTGGGGAACAGTGATAATGAAATGTCATTGAGAATTGTTGGGTTTTGTGTAGATGGGGCAATGTGAATACAGGACAGAGGAATGGTGTTGTGTCACTGTTAAGGCAAGAAGTTCCCCATCTCATAGACTTTCACTGTATGGCACATAGGCTTGAATTAGCCCTATTGAAACTACAAAAAAAAACTCCTATTATGCAGTCTGTCAATGACTGTTTACATTTGATATGGAAAACTTACCACTTCAGTCCAAGACAGTGTAACTGGCCAGCTAACATTGTGTCTGTTGATCGAAAATGTAAAGACAAAGCAGTACTGTTTAAAAACAAAAAGATTTAGTCACAAGCTATTGATTTGACAATTCAAATTGAGCAAGTGTTAAAGTGGGACTGGAAATTGGAATAAAAAGGTAAATGCAATTCAATATTGGGCAAATGGAGTTATACATTTTAAAAGATAAAATTTCAGTTTGAAACAGATAGAAATAAGTTCAATGTCAGTAACACAAAGACACAGTATGTGTTTGCCAGACCATCTGGACATTTCCCTTTCCAGTCCCACTTTAAGATCTTAGATCAGCATTACTATAGTTACTATAGTTAATATTTCTGAGTGACATTTACCAACCAGATAGGGAAATTGAAAATAAGGTAAAAACCTGTTGTTAAGAGTGTTACAATAACTGCAAATCATGACTGAATATTTCTAAATGGCACCTTTGCCAGGTAACAGTTGAAGTGAATGTAATGTTTTTATGAGGTTGGTTGTTGTTTCAAGTTTAAGTTTAATATTGAAACTGATGCAATCTTCAAACTTGCATTTGTCAGTTGACTGAATTATCCTGAGTGATATTTGCCAGGTAACTGTAAATAGTTCTACAGTTTCTAGACTCAATATAATGTATTTATGATCTTTTTTTTGTTTGTTGAGGTTGTTGTTGTTGTTATGATTTTTTGTTTGAGGATTGTTTAGTTGTTGTTATATTTTTTGAAACTTTTTGATGAGATCTTAAAACTGAAGAGATCTTCTTCAAATTTGCATTTAAATTTTGTCAGTAAGTTTACTGAATATTTCTAAATGACACGTTTCAAAGTTTGCCAGGTAACAATTGAAGTGAATGTAATGTCTTTATGATGTTGTTGTTTCAAGTTTAGTAACTAATATTGAAACTGATGAGATCTTCAAACATGTATTTGTCAGTTGACTGAATTATTCTAAGTGATATTTGCCAGGTAACAGTACCACTGAATGTAATTGTTCTTGAAATTTCTAAATTTCCTCCTATAATTTTGTCTGTATTGTCTTAGAGAATTAGAAAACAAAACAAAACTTCACCTGGAATTGTTTTATTCATAACATTAGAGTGAAATAACATTACATGGATTTGGCTAGTAACTTTTCTATTTGGCTAGTAAACGAAAATATTTAGTTGCCAAAGGTCAATTAAAGGTAAATTTATCCGTAGAGCCCTGATAAAGCTAAAAAGTTATTGGAGGATGGAATTATTTTATTTATTTATTTATTTTTTTTACACAGCAATGGTTCATGAAACAAAGCTGCTTGAGTGGAACTTACATCTCATCAGTTGAATACGAAGGGAATGAGGGTGGTTCACTACAATGTGTGTGGCATGGCGTGTCTTAACCATGAAGGTTAGAACTGGTGGAACTAAGGAATGTAGTTTGTTTGAACACTTTCCATGGATATAGCAATAGAGCAGCTAGTGACGTGTGACATTTCTTCTATGAGAAAGAAATTGTCCCACAAGGAGGATACAGAGACCCTTTTGAGCTCTCATTGAGACTGCAAAGTGCAGACTGGCCAGCTCTTGTACATATATGGCAAAAGTACTCCATTTTCGGTCTGATTTGGCTCTTGTAAAGGTGGAGGACAGTAGGAGTCAGGTACTTACTGAAGCAATACAGGGTACCAACCAGTATCTTTACCACTGGATTGTATGTACAAATGCCATTTGAGGTCTGGGTTGAGTTCCAATAGCTGCTCAAGATACAAGGCCTCCCTGAGGGAACACCTGTTCATTGTGATTGGTGAAGGTTCTGGATCCACTTGATGATGGAATGTCACAAGTTTGGTTTTTGAAACATTGAATGTGACCAGCCAGTTTTCCCTCCACTGAGCTGTTAGAGCTAGATCATAGGAGAGATCAGCTGCCAAGCTCTGGTCATCTAGAGTTTTGAAGGTGCCATTGTATATCATCATAGATATTCACAAATGATCAGTGATTCCATAACAAGTGAGCTTGTGCAGTAACCCTTTATTCCACACCTTGTCAAAGACCTTTGAAATATCTAATGTGGTTGTCCTTGATATGTATTTATTGTCTAGTGTCTCGATGATTCTGTGAGTAATGGCAAGATATCAGCAGTGGACCAAGCCGATTGAAACCCATACTGTTCATCATTCAAGAGGTTGTCCCTTCTGAGGTAATCAACAACCTTCTTGGTGATTATAGCTTCAAAAAGTTACCTAATGACACTGAAGGGGCTGATGGCTCTATACTGTGATAGGGATGAGCACTTACCCACATTCTTGAAAACAGGACATACACTTGACACCTTTCACAGACTTGAAGGATTTCTACTTCAGGCAGCAGTTAAATAATTTCACTAAGATCAGGGATAACTCAATGATTCATATTATGAAGCTATTTGAGAAAAATAGCAAAGAATAAAACAAAATGATAAATATTTTGTTCAATAAAAATAATGTCTTAGCTAAACAGCTGTTAATTTGGAGTAAGACACTTAAGAAAAGAAACCACTTGCTTTATACATAATTCATATTGACTCTAAGTTGTGGGATAGCTGATGGAGTGGCTTAATTTCTAGTGTGTATGGATTAAAGTTGGTTGTGCATATGTGTGTGAATACATATATTACATAAAATTATCAAAATTACTGACATTTATATCTTGAGTTTTGATTCTTAACACCACCTCCATTTATATTTCACAGTGTTCTTTCTATATTAGTGGTTCTTGCTTAATGGAGAAAACTAATTTGCATATTCAACTTTAAGTCAAACTTTTAAAAACAACTGTTTTCTTATTTATTTCCACTTTGTGATTTTTTTTTTTTTTTTTTTTTTGCAATCTTCATAAATAGTTCTTTTGCCAGTAGTTTTTATACTAAAATTGTCTAGTTATTCAAGTAAAGTTTTGTTGATTTTTTTTTTTTTCCTGTCAAGTGGTAAGGAGATTACAGATGTGAGTAAAGAGGGGGAAGCAATATTTAATTGTTTTCTTAAATATATTTTTTAAAAATAACAAATGTAAAATTTAATTTCTGAAATATTTACTGTATATACTCATGTTTCATGCAACCTTTGAAGACCTAATTTTGAAGCTAATTTTAAAAGGGTCACATCATACAAGATATTGTTATAAAATAAAATAAGACATTTCTCGGCTGATTTACAGGCAAATAAACTAACATACTCAAGAGCGAGAGCCGGATGTGAATGGGACAAGGCCCTGTCACAAAATGACCATATTTATGCGTTTACGCATATTCTCGATGCATGAGTTCCGGTCGAAAAATAAAATAATATTTTAAAGTGTTTCTATTTTTCGACCAATAAAAATGCTTCCCTCCTAATTATACTCACGTTGTTTTACGAGCCTATCAAGCCATGAAAAAATGCCATAAAAGGGGTCACACGGAAGTACAACGGCAGTCAACAGGAGGCCAGGTAAAAGACCTGTCATGGTCAGGATGAGTGGTCAGCAGCAGTAGCGCCACGCCAACCAGCGAGAACTACTATGAGAGATCAACCCAGATCTTCAGCTGGCCTATGAACTATACCACAAGATAGCTGTCCCAAAACGACACGTTCCTATTGAAATAAATCATGTAAATCTATTTCTGCTGTTGTTGTATTTCTTTCTTGCAACCATACACTTGTATATAACACTGGTGCCAGAAGCGTACAGCAAGAGAAATATGGACGACTACATGAGCTTCACCCGAGCCGAACTATTTACTCTCATCAAGGAACAGGAAACACTACTATTCAACTTGAAAACGGGACTAACACAGCTTTCCGAAGCCACGATACAAGAAATTCAAGCCGACATAAACGACATGCTGACTGCCCTAAAATCAACTACTTTAACACCTCTCACCGCTCAAACGGTGATTACAGCTTAATGATGCGCCAACAAACTATACGCAACATATTGAAGCTAGAGAGAACCTTTCACTCTGGACACAATGTGAACCGATTCATCACAGCTCTAAACAAAGCATACACAATCCACGTCACGCCAGAACTCAACACCTATCCCAGCCTGGAATGCGAATTCGTCAAGTCTGCTAAAGATTTACTGGACCAAAGTATCTTTCAGCACATGCTTGACTCAGAAAAAGACATATCCACCTTCGAACAACTGAAGGAATACTTCTTAGGAGCCCACGGAAGCCAGATGACTAACTTCCAGATGACTAACTAACCTCAGTCAAGCTTGGGATCTGGAATGGTGAGACGGCAAAAAATTAACAGACTTTGTGGGTCGACTTGAAAACACCCTTAGAGAGGCAGCCCTCCACATAAAAAACAAATACAAAAAAGGCAAAAATACAGACTTAACAGTCTATGGACTTATTTCCATCATCGGCACCATGCTAATGAGCGAAAAGGTGAAAATTTGGAACTCAAATCTTTACCTGCATCTTGTCAAGACAATGGACGACCACTATTCAGCCATTGGCATAGCTTCCGAAGCTCAAAGATACATTGATTGCGGTATAAAATCCAACGACACGACTTCGCACAGAAACCACAGCGGTCAAACCAAAGAAACGCGCCACTCCGACCCAGCAGCCAACCAAACACACAGCAGACAGGCCTCACCAGCACTCCCGAACACGGCCACCATCCGACACGCAGAAACCATCAGCACACACCATGAATCAGCGTGTGCAAGAACTACCTCAGAGGTCGCCCCTGCCTCCATGGACGCAACTGCCTATATCACCACGCACCTCGCACTCGGGCACAGGCAACGAATAATAATATACAAGCCATAAATGATGTGGAACAGGATTTTCGCTTTGGGCAGGACAAGATGTGATGCCTTGTTCGCCGTGCCCCTACGTCAGCCATCACACCTTCAACTTTCAAGGACTCACTCACCATTCACCGCTCGTCCAGTCCACCTTCAACTTCAGGGATATCACCTTCTCTGGCGTCGCAATGCTAGACTCTGGATGCTCCATCTGCATCTTACCAATATCTCAGTTACCCAGAGAAGCCAAGAAACACATGACCCGCTCCGACGTCGTAGTAAAAGGAATCAACGGCCGCACCACCGCCCTTGGTGAACTGACTTGCGACATCACCATCGGCAGTCGAGACTCAACCATATTCAAAAAGGTTAACGTGCTGGTAACTACCCAAACCACACCGATTCTGATCGGCCAAAATATTCTATGTCACAACACATATCACTATCTAATCGACAACCAAAATGCGACTCACACTTTCCTCCAGGATACACAACACACACAGCCCATATCACCGTCGCCGTCAACCAACGATCCAGCATATGGTGCCCAAGCTGACGTCATCCAAAACCAGCCTACTATGGAACTACAGCCCAACATCCAGACACTGGATCAAAAGCTAACCTGGCTAAAGCATAACACGGGGCTATCACTACCAAACCACGCAAACTGAGACGAACTAGAGGCCACTGCCAACTTACTCATTCGCTACGCTGATATTATTGGCACAGACAGCAGCAGCAAAGACACATTCATCCGACCCATCCGCATACCAACCAACGGCCAGTCTCGCAGCCAGAAACAACACCCGATAGCCCAGGCTTTGGAAGCAGACATTGATACCGAAATTAAGCGTATGGCTGATGAAGGTATCATTGAAAACTGCAGCGACCCCAAAGGCTTCAATAGCCCTGTATTTGCCGTACGCAAGAAAAACGGATCGATTTGTGTCGTTGCTAACTTTAAAAGAACTCTCAACAAGGTCTTAGTTGATCTTGACCCTTACCCAATGCCTAGGATCGACCACTTGTTCAACAAAATCGGCAAAGGCAATAGATATTTTACTACCCTTGATCTACGCAGTGGCTACTGGCAAATTGAGATCGACAAGCGAGACCGATACAAAACAGCATTTACATGGAAGGACCAATGCTATCAATACACGAGCCTGGCCTTCGGCCTTACATCTGCCGGACAAGTCTTCTCCTGTTGCATAGCAGAAGCCCTAGCCATGGTCACATCCCGTGACAACATTTCTTCCTATATCGACGACAACCTGGTCCACGCTAGGGCATTTAGGGAGTACATACTCTCCCTCGAACAATTTTTTACTGCCCTCCGAAAATTCGGATTCAAGCTGAATCCAGATAAATTTTCCTTCCTCGCATCCGAGGCAAAATTCCTCTGATGCATAGTAAACAGCGAAGGATTCAAGGCTGATCCAGAATACGTTTGTGCCATCAGGGAAATGAAACATCCAACATCAAAAAAGGAATTACAAAGCCTTATCGGCCATTTAGTGTGGATCAGACAATTCCTAGAGACACGTCTTCACGAACAAATCAGGTCAGATATGTTTTCAAAACTTATGGGTCCCATACATGAACTCAACAAGGTTAATAAACCGTTTATCTGGACGCAAAATGCTGACAGAGCCTTAAAAAAAATCAAGGACCGTCTCTCTTCGCCACCAGTCATCTCATTTCTGGATTTTTCCAAACTTTTCACACTCACCACCGATGCCAGTGACGTCGCATGTGGAGCAATCTTAATGCAAGAAGCCGACAACAGGAAGAAAGATATCATAGCGGTCGCTTCCCATACATTCAACTCCACGGAACAGAACTGGTCCACGACAGAACGAGAGGCATATGCAATAAAGTGGGCAATATTGAAATTTGATTATTTCCTTCGCAACCGCCCCTTCGTCATCTTCACCGACCACAGATCGCTGACATATCTGCACCAACGAGAGTTCAATAATGCCAAAATACGACGATGGCAAGAAGAAATTTCATGTTATAAATTCATCTTAGAATATGTCGAAGGCGAATCAAATGTATGGGCTCAGCAGAGGTTGCGGACATAAGAAAATGAAAGCCCCGAACGACCCTACACTCGGCGAGTTTAACGGTTTACAGCTCATTCCCCAAACTCACACACCACAAAACGCCTACACCCACAAGCGTGTCACCAATGCATTCTTCGCCTATCACTCTACCACCACCATCACCACTGAGAGAACCTGCAACCACCTCGGCATCGCAAATGAACAACAGAAGGACGACGCCCTGGCAAAGATCATCAGTGCCCTCCAGTCACCCATTCCAAGCGAACCTCATATCAATCCTGACGACCCCTGAGCTACACTTTTCAAAAAACATTTGCACCAATTTTTTCTAGAACCAGGCACCTTCGTTTTGATAAGAGACAGTAAACACTCTCCGAGATTGGTTGTACCATACAAACTACGATCCAGATATCTCTACCAGGCACACGAGGGCAACAACCACTCAGGTGTTACCCATATGCGGAAACTCCTTTACAGCTACTGGTGGGAATTCAAAAACCGCGACATCAAAGCCTATGTCGATTCTTGCGACACATGTGCTAAGTGCAAGGGCAACTACGGTAGACGTACCCTCTGGCCCATTGGCCACTGTAAACGAGGAAAGAGACCATTCGATCTCGTCTTTATAGACTTTGTCACAATGCCCAACTCAAAGGGAAAACGCTACATCCTAACCATCTTGGATAGCTTCAGCCGACACTTTACAGCCATACCATGCGTGAGAGACTGTGTTATCGACGCTGCCCGTACCAGTTCTTCCTTCGACACAGAGAGATTCCATGTATAGTATCCTCTGATCGAGGCACACACTTCACTGGAGAAGTCTATCAACAATTCTGTAACCAGATGTCAATTATGCAAGAACTTCACTGTCCTTGGCGCCCGCAAAGCTCAGGAAATATCGAGAGACAACATCGCACGATGAAGAACACACTTTATATGTTATGCGAAGACAGGCACTGTGAATGGACATTCTAGAATCTGTCTTTCGTCCATGAATGCCACGACCAACAGCGCCACTGGTGTCTCCCCGCACTATGCCATTACTGGCCGTCACCCCAACATCAGCCTACCTACACTACACAGAAAAGAAATCACAAGTGAAGATCCTGGAGCATATGGAATGCAAATTAATGCCCTGCTAAAGCAGGTTCACCACCACGTCACCCTGGCCAACGATGAAGCTGACCACAAACTTGAGACTAACTTAAATCGCCTCACATACAAGGACCTAATACAAGTAGGCGACAAGGTTTTACTTCATTGGCCACACTCAACTGTTGCCCAATCCACTCATCTGCCCTGGATAGGAAATTACACCATTATAAAAATGAACAGTATGATGTGTCAGGTGCAAAATGATAATGGTGATACAATCTGGATTCACTGTGTACATATCCAACAACTGGCTCCACGTCCAACACATCTATCTAATACAATCCCTCTGCCTCCACCATGTAACAGTCACCAGGATCATTCTCCTCCACATCCCTCTGGGACACATAATTCGGCAAATAACTCCATACCAAAACAAATGCCAATAAGAAGAACACGAGGACAACTTCCCACACGCTTCAGAGACTTTATCATGAATTAATCACCCAAATATACACGAAAAACGCCCACTGTAAATCAGACCTAGATCTGGGGGAGCCTTGTTATAAAATAAAATAAGACATATCTCGACTGATTTACAGGCAAATAAACTAACATACTCAAGAGCGAGAGCCGGATGTGAACGGGACAAGGCCCGTCACAAAATGACTATATTCTGGCGTTTACGCATATTCCCGATCTTCTTCGGTCTAAAAAAAAGTGTTTCTGTTTTTCGACCAATAAAAATCTTCCTCCTAATTATACTTTCGTTTTACGAGCCTGTGAAGCCATAAAAAACGCCATAAAAGGGGTCACACGGAAGTACAACGGCAGTCAACAGGAGGCCAGGAAGAGACCTGTCACGGTCAGGCTGATGAAGTCAGCAGCAGCCAGCAGCAGTAGTGCCACCCGCCAACCAGCGAGAACTACTATGAGAGATCAACCCAGATCTTCAGCTGGCCTATAAACTATACCACAAGGTAGCTGTCCCAAAACCACACGTTCCTATTGAAATAAATCATGTAAATCTGTTTCTGCTGTTGTTGCATTTCTTTCTTGCAACCATACACTTGTCTATAACAGTATAAAATTAGTATATGTACTGCTGGCCCTGGCTATGCCATTGACCAAACTATATATCCATTCACTGTATTCAAATTAGCTTCAAAATTAGGTTTTCAAGTCTCATGATTTGCAAGTATGTACAGTAATTAAAAAAAAAATATTAAAATAGTTTGTTACTTAATTTTTTTTATTTAATTTTTAAATTCACCTTTCATTTATTGACTATTTAAAGAGGAAAAAAAGGAAATATTTTATTATAAATGAAAGATACTCTTTTTTTATGTAAAACCAGACTTGATTGAAAAAAACATTGGATTTTCAGCCATTTTATTTATCTTCTTTTTTTTTTCCCTCATATGTTAAATTAAAATAATAAATATAATATTGTTGAGTCTTTCTTTGCTATTTAAGTTCTTTTTAAAGGTTTTACTTTTTTTTTTAATTTTGTTTATTAGTTATAAAATATAACCTTGAAAGAAAAGATTTGAAAAAAATCTTGTTTGGAGATTTTGTTTCTTCTCCTTAAACAAATTACAAATGAGTTTTATTTAAAATTTCAAAAACATTCTGGTTTCCAGTACACATAAGGAAAAGGGGAAACTGAGTAAAATGATTAAATATTTAAAACCTTTACTTTTCTTATTCATATTTCTTTGCGGTTACAATCTTTGCAATTTATAGATACTAAGATAATTCCTATTGGTGAAAGATTTTTCTATTGTGAAAAATGCATGCATCTGTAATTTCACTAAAAAAAAAAATTTTAAAGAACATTTTATTCACTTAATTTATATCTAATTAAATACACAAACAAGTTTTTTTAATCATTTGACTCCAGTACGAGGGGTTAATGAGTGTGAAAGGATATGAGAAAAAGAAAAACATTATTAAGGAGCAAGAACAATAGAAGAGTAATTGTATTTCAAATTTTGAATATCAAAGTTGGCGGGAAAGCATAAATCCAGAAGAGTTCCACAAGCGAGAAGTGCAAGAAAAGAAAATGTAGCATAGAACTTAGTTACATTTAACTAATTCAAACTGTAAATTGATGCCAATCTAGTACTGCACTGAAATTTATAAAGTCTAGGTACCATAGTGAAGAGTTCATCTGAACAATTACCATGAAAGTATTTATAGAAAAGGCACAGGGAAGCTATATTACACAGGTGCGAAAGTGACTGAAACTGAGATGCCTGGTTCAGACCAATAATATTTGCTGATTTTTCTTTGGATTTTATCAAGAATTTCTAAATAAATAGCAGGGTCACCAGACCATATATAGCAGCAATATTCAAAGCATGAGCAAATGGTAGACTTATAAATATATAAGATACATTCTGAAGAAAAAGAATTTTAGCAGACATAGTAATGGATACAATAAAATCTTTCCACTTTGTCAGGTGAGAATGTTAACCTGAGAAGGTGCAATGAGTCACTCTCCTGGAAGTTAGCATCAGCCATGCTGATGGTAGGCAGAAAGGGGTCTCTTAGATGATTAATAGAGAGAAGCTTTGTTTTGAAGGTGTTAAAATTAACATGCCATTTCTTGCCCCAGTTAACAACAGATTGTAGGTCATCTTTTAGATCTGTTTTTGAC
Organism: Acanthosepion pharaonis; assembly: GCA_903632075.3. Taxonomy (NCBI): domain Eukaryota; kingdom Metazoa; phylum Mollusca; class Cephalopoda; order Sepiida; family Sepiidae; genus Acanthosepion; species Acanthosepion pharaonis. The sequence goes on along the minus strand of CAHIKZ030000216.1, from coordinate 1,216,380 downwards.
CATATTGAATTGATAAGACTTAGTATTGAGGTAAGAGTAAATGGTTGTCATCATGAAGGTCATTGATGAAAATTAAGAACAAAGTAGGTCCAAGGATAGAGCCCTGGAGGACATTTGCATTAGTACAAAAATCTAAAATGATTTAGGGTAACTTTTATTTTGTGATTTGATAAGAAAGACTGAATCAGTTCTAAAATTTGTCCAGAAATACCATAACCTTTCAACTTGTGAAGAAGACCGGTATACCAAACCCTGTCAAGATGTCCGAAGTAACAGCCCAAGTTTCACCATTTTTATCTAAAGCTTGGTAGACTCTTTTAGCAATAATCATTAATACATCAGCAGTTGACCTAGAGAAGCAAAAGCCATATTGTCTGAAAGATGACCCTGCAATGTGAGATGCTTAGCAATTCAGAGTTTATTAGGACCTCTAATAGTTTGCCAAAAAGAGATAGAAGGCCAATAGTTTGAAGTGTCAGACAGTTTGTCTGAGTTCTTAAAAACTGGAACAACAAAAGAGGATTTCCAACAAGCAGGAAAGCAAGAAGCATTGAGACATTTATTGTACAGTTTAGATAGAACAAGAGCCAGTTCAGGAGCACAGTTATTAAGGACTATTACAGGAATACCATCAGGTTCATATGCTGTGTGGGGAGTACCATTATTTTAGTAGTGTTACTTACACACAAGACATGAAATAGTAGATTAAAAATTTAAATTCTGAATTAGTTTTTGTCTAAATTTAAGCTAATTGCTAAAATGGAAAAAAAAAACAATAATTAACTGATCCAAACCTTAATCCTAAGCTAACTCCATGTAACTGACTAAAAGCGTTAATCACAACTGAAATAAAACAAAAAAAATTTTTTAGATCTTTTTAGAAAAATAATTTAAAAATTAATAGTTTGGTGATCACTCAGATTCAATTTGGCATAGGAAAAAAAGATACTGTTTAAGTTAAAGAATTTCTGTCTTGACAGCTTTTTATATCCCAAAGTATCATTACAACCTCTGACAACAGTAATGCTAACCAAGTTTCTGATCATGTCAAATTGACAGTCTGGAAACTATTTGATTACCATTAGCTTCTGTTCTAACCAAAGCAGTTCAAAGAATTTCTACAGCTCTGTTTCAAAACAATTCATATGAACTATCATCATTCTCATTCAGATCTAATATAAATGTTCATTGAGTATCAGAAGAAATAAATCAGGTTAGGTTGTGTGCCTGTGATCATTATGCTGCAGCTAATGTTATTTCTCTGATCTTTTGTCCCTGGTGACAGTGGAAAATTCTGCTTGTTTGGAGGACACATATATATATGTGTGGCAAAAATACCTCCCATATATACCTTCCACTTAATGGTAAGATATTAGTGGCAATGATTTCTTCATCTAGCTAATGTTTTATCATTATGTAGATATTTCTGCCACACCCTGTATATATTTATATAGTGAGAATAAGCAATATTGTTTTCAGTTATTACTTGATATATAACTTTTTTATTAAAAAATTTAATATAACTGAAATTTTCCTTGACTGGTATTCTTTGACTGTAAAATGCCAAACAATAAGTCTTGTTTTATGGTAAGTTTGTGAATCAGCACATATTTTTCTGTTTCATGTAAAGAGATTGTCCTCTATTATAAATCGATTGCCATAAATTTGTACATTGCTTTCATTGCATCCTGTGTCTTTTTTTTTCTATTTTTGTTTTTTGAAAAGTCAGTTTTTAATTTTCAGTGGTTTAAAATAGCAACTGAATTGAATTATTAAACAAATGATTGGGTGCTGAAAACTCTTTGGCCTAACTCACTATCCCAAATCAATATTGCAATAATTTTTATTTTTTGAAGGGTAAAAGAAATGTGGGGAACAATGTTCTAAGTGTATTGAATTACAAGGTGAATAACTGGAATAGCATGTATGTTTCATGGTTCAAGGTCAGTCGTCTTTGCTATCCAGATAACTTTTCAGTACCCTCTCATATATTTTATCAATGGTCACTTTATACATAAATCAGAGAGTGTGCTCATTGCAGTATTGGAGTTATCTAGCATACACTGCAGCTTCAAAATATATTTGCATTAAAATGAAGTTCTTTCTTATTTCAACAAAGGAAATAAACTTTTTTTTTCTTTTTCAGTTGGGTCATTATTAGAAATATTTGCTTCTTTTGAATTTTCATGCTCTCCCCTATAGCTCATATTTCACTCTCCTATCATCTATTGTTTTTAAGAATTTATATCATCAGTTCTAAAGGCTGATATGTTAATGCATTATTTCTGAGGGGGTGCTGAAAAGTTCTGTCTTACGTTATTTCTCAAGATCTGATCAAACATCAAAATTTCTTTAATCCCTTCTTGGTTAGGCTGAAAACTTCCAAGCACCCCATCATATTTATTTCTTTATATGTTTAAGTTATTCTGTCAGATATATATAGTGTGTATAACAAATTTTAATATTGTCAATACTTAGTGTTCTCTCTTGATTTAAGAGTACAAATAAAAACTGATTTGGAAGCATTCAACTCTTATCTGATTATAGTTGATCATTCATTTTGCATTACTATCCTCATGATAGCAGTTTTATATGAAATAGCTATTTAGTTATTTCATTAATTTATCACCAATATCCACCACATTAGTATGGTTTTATTATTTTTTGCAGATATTGGCATATTAAAAGGTGTATAAAAGTTAGATTTTATCTACAGCTAGGATTGAGTGAATTTTGAAAATCAAAAAAAAAAAATACATTTGGGATTGCCATAAATGATATCTGATCTGTGCCATTTTTCCAATTTTCTATTATTCTTACAAGTATAGATTATTTATACAATGAATTTCTATATCTTAAATGTCATACTAGTTCTAGGTTAAGTTTCATGCTTGTTTTTTCTCTTTTTTTTTTTTTTTTTTTTTTTTTTGTCTTAATAGTGGTTGCTATTAAATGTTCAAAACTTTAAAAGAGTATAAAAGTTTGAACATAAAAATTAGACAAGTCAAATTCTTTAATTGCTTGTAATTCTTTACTGTAACTGTTTTCTGGAAATTTTCTGTATAGTATTATTATAAACAAAAGTAATGCAGTTTTACAAGGAGGTGCTGAAAAGTTCTCAATCTGACCCACTTCCCCCAAATAAATATACTGATATTTGATCATTAAAATACCAGTTTTGGAGAATTGTACTGTGCTGGAAACTTTTCAGCACCCCTCGTACATTAAGAATTAAGATTACCAGTAGCAAAGTATTCACTTCTTTTAATTCAGATTCATTTGCTATAATAAATCATAGAAAAAAACTAGCATTATTTTTTCTGCATTATTTTCTATCTTGCAGTAATTAATATTCTAGTATTTCTAAAATCTGTGGTCCCTATAATATTTTTACTAAGACTTGCACTTTGGTTATATAAATCCTGATATTTTATGAAATCTGGAGCATTTAATTGCCATCTTTGTATCATCTTTTCTCTTTAAATATGATTTTTGTACTTTATAAAAGGGGTTTTAAAAGTTTGATTAACAAATGACTCAGTTGAAATAACTTTTTATTAACATCATCATTACTACAAATGACTGACACACTATTTAATTTGTACATATTAGATAAAATGTTGGGACAAGGATCACTGGTAATTAATATATATATATATATATATATATATATATATATATATATATATATATGCTCACACACACTTGCCACTAATAGTCATGACAATGAATTTATATGATTGTGAACTCCTTTTGAGAACATTCAAGTGTCTCTTAATCTTATCACTTGAAAAAGACAGTTAAGTCATGGAAGCTGACATTTTCCAGTTAAAATTTAACTGTTGTCCTGTTTTTTTTTTTTTTGTTTTTTTTTTTTATTATTGATGATGCAAACAAGTATGTAATATTATCATACTTCATGGTATTTAATTTACTTTTTTAAAATTAACTATTGTGTTTCTTATATATTTGAGTTTCTTAAATTCAGCTATCAACACTTTTTTTTAACTAAATCTTAAAAGGATTTATTTTAGGAATAACATTTGTGTAATTCATATTGGTTTAATTTTTTATTGAAACAAGTTGGTTACTGTTAATTAGTCTGACATTAAATTTTTTTTTTCTGTCTTTTTTTTAAAACTAACTGGAAATCTATCTCCTCTGGGATTTTATGCTAGGTTCTATCAAAGGTATAAATTGAGTTTTTTGTCTATAACAGATCATATGTCCAAACTATACATTCATTGAATCATACTTTATTTGAAAATCACCGTCATTAAATGCTAGATTATGCTTCATATACATATCTTCACAAAAGATTTCAAATTCCCATCTTTTTTTCTTTTTTTTTTTTTTTTGAAATATACATTCTTTACTGGATTTTTTTTTTTTTTTTTTTTTTTGCAAAAGTAAACAAAGGTATTAAAAGGAAGTATATTTTTATAAAGATTTATAAATTTAAAGTCATAAAAATGGTAACTTTTTCCTAGCTAGATACTTAATTATATATGATTAAACAGTTTTGGACTAGCTAACATGATGGACACATGATGGAATTTTAAAAAGAAAATTATACACTATGAAAAACTATGCACTATGGTTTTGTTTGTAACTAGAAAATTTGATGGCTATATCTCTTGCTGTCTTTGAGCTATGTGGTATCAGATATACCAAAAAATACATTTTGTAAGATTATAAAATTATCTGAAAAAATTTTGATATAATGTATTGAGAAAATAATTTGTTCTACATAGTTTTTAGATGTGTACAGTGTACTGAAATTGTTCCTGCTATAAAATCAGTTAATAATCCTTTCTAGCTAAAAAAAAAAAACATAGCTCAAGTCTTTGAGGTTGCATAAAACTTATTTTTTAAAAGTTAAACAAAATAAGATACTTCATGTAATTTTTGACTGTTATGTTTTTCATTATGATTTGCATGTCTTGTTTAAAAGCACTGATATAATTTTAATAGTTTTCACCTGTGTAGGTTCAGTTGTCTCTAATCCGAATGGCAGCAATATTCCTTCTGCTGGCTGTGGTCCTGTAAATATGAAGAGAGCTGATGCCAGTCCAAGCCAAGTGTCTGTTGCACAAGTGCCTGACATCTCCTATTCTAGTAGTGAAGATGAAGATTTTTATGATGCTGAAGAATATCGATTTGGATCTCCCAAGACCACCTCAGAGTAAGTATTGTTGCTTCATATATCTCTAAATTTAACACATTCACACCTCTGTTGCCAACATTTTTTTTCTTAACACTTTATATGACTTTTATTTTATCTGTAAACTTAAGCAGTTGACTGCATCATGAAACACCTGAATTTCTGTTATTTAAAATAAATCTTTTGGTCAAAAAAAACTCATTAGATTGACTGATCTCTTGAATAAATTTGTAAAGAGTTACTTCTCAAAGGTTTAAATAAGAAAATTTTAATCTTATGATCTCTAAATACTAGAACATTACCACTAGTGTAAAAATACATTTTATAAACTATTCATTTATTTTACTTGTTAAACTCAAACATTTCGGTGATTATTATTCTCAACAATTTTACTTTATTTGAAAGCATTATACTTATTTGTTGATGTGTAATGATTCTATGTAAGTTGAGTAATCATGTAAACACTTTTTTAAAAGTTTAATGTATGTTAATCATTATTAAGCTTTCTGAAACCTTTTACTATTTCATTTTGATTTTAAAAAAAAGAAAAAGTTCAATGCCTGATAAATTCTTCAAAGCTATATTAAGGGTTAAAATCTGCTAATGGCCACTGTCATAAATATTTGTTATGGTGTGGAACCATTAGAAAGATAACACAGACTCGGATATAAGGTTAAATAGTATATTCTCAGAAACATAGTACAAAGGTAAATGTGGACTGGAGAGTACTTTCTCACTGGTGTCCTGACTCACTCATTCACTCACTCTATGGCTACTACTCGGTGACCCTCACTTGGTGACTCCCTTTACTCAGAGTTGGTAGCCATATTATATAGGTGTGGAAGAGTCCATTTGTAGCTAGGTCCCCACAATAATATTTTTACTACATTCTGGATCATTTAAATTTTTCTTTCATTATATAGCATTATATAGATTATTTTGTTTATGGAAATCAAATTTACATTTCCTATAATGTTGAATTGCCTCTGATTATCCTGTAATCTTATCTGCAATATTTTTCTTTTTTTTTTTTTTTTTCTTTTTCTTAGATGTTTGGAAAATCTTTTCAAGATTTGTTTGCAGCATTGTAGATGAACAAAAGTTTTCAATATTAGATTTTATTATAAATTAACATCAAACAAATTATTCTTTCTATTCTTTTTATGTGTAAAATTAAGATAATCAGAAAAAAAAACCTGTTGGAAGTATGTAAAAATTGAAATAGGACAAACTTAAAACTCTCCAATATAAATACAAGATTGATTAAAAGTTCAACATTCCCAAAGTCCTTGTAATAAGGCATTTTATTAAATGAATTCTTTTATACATATAAATACTGTTTAATGCAAATTATTGAAAGAATTGAGCTGTTTAATCAATTTTAAATGACAGCCTTTCAGAGAAAAGGTGTAATCATTTCATCTGAAATTGTAAATGTTTCATTTTTTGAATGTATTCTACTCCATTTAATTTTATAAAATTTAACTTTTTCTACAGGAAATCTGCTACATCTGGTGAGACAAGTCCAATGCAAACCCCAGCAGAAGAAGGTCCTGGAGATCAACCACAACCCCCAGTCATTGCATCTGAAGATGACATATTTGATGGTAAGTTAGCACATACCTATTTGATTCCCAACTTGAGGGAGATTTATTTGTAGTTTTCTATCAATTCTGCTTGAAAGGTCAGGGTTAGCACTGAAGAAACTGTCATCCGGTTACACTTAACAAAATTAGGACACTGATCTTGTTCTCATGTGTATGAATGTTAATGTTTTGTCTATCAATTTAGTTACTGATGTAACTCCTTTGGCTGTCACGACTGATTACCTTTTTACCCTGGGGAAGTAGAACAGACCTGACTCAACTTCCTGACCCACTCACTAAAATTTCATCTGATAAATGCAAGTACATGCTAGCATAATTCTTTTAGCTGACTTTTTTCTTTTTTCAATCAGAATCACCCCAAGCAAGGCAGTAATGCCACTAAAACACAAAGGGTTACAAGATCTGGAAGAATTAGGAACAGAAACATTAATGATGAGCAGTAAAAAGAGAGTAACCAGGTGGACATTAGATAGCGATTGACATTGCATTTAAACTTTTGCAGATTAAAGTTGGTTTGAAAGCATGGAGCCAGAAGGGAACTTTCATAAGAGAGTAGTGTGAGAGAAGTAACTGTTAGCATAGAATTTATGGCTACATCTAGTCAGCTCAATTGTAAATTGATGAGATCTTGATGCCAGTCTCGTGCTGCACTTAAATTCCAAAACTCTAGGTACCATAGAGAAGATCACATTCAAACAATTACCATGAAAGTATTTATAGAAAAGATAAAGAGAAGTAACATTATGGTGCTGGGAAAGTGACTGGAGCTGAGCTGCTAGATCAAGACCAATAATATTGCAGATTCTTCTTTGGATCTTATCAAGGAGCTCAAGATAAATAGCAGGGGCACCAGACCATATGTGGCAGCAATATTCTAAGGATGGATGAATAGTAGACTTACAGATATGTAAAATAGATTCTTACAAACATTTTAAAAATCTAATGTTTTAATAAAATTTCTTATTTTTCTTTTCACTTTGTATATTCAGTCTGCTTCACAGCAATTTGAATGATTCAAAATGTTAGTCCCTGTATAGAATTATACTTAGTTGTTACTTTCTTATAAAATTCTGTTATTAAGTTAAATATAGCAGATAGCTCATGCAAAGCATATCTTACAAAAAAACATAACAGTGAACATGTTGCATTAATTATATTATTTAATATAAGTACTATAATAGGATTCATAATAACATAAAGGAATAATAAAATTAGTAGTAAAATATAGACAATTCAAATACATAAATGCACCATTCAAGTACTTATTTCTTTTAATAATTTTTAAAGTTTACATGTATGTTTTTATATATATATATATATATATATATATAAAAAAATATATATATATGTATGTGTGTGTGTGATTTAAACATCAAATATGGATCAGAATTCAACAGGATAAGATAAAGGACAAATACGAAATGTATATCAACATGTTTCAGTTTTATTAAAGCTTTGTCAACCATTGTTCTTGTACTACTTTGATTTATGTACAAATGTTCTGTGATTTCAATTTCTTCACTTAATATTTCTTGGCTATTGTCAAGCTTTCAAACAGTTTCTATAAATGATGAATTTTTTTTTTTTTTTTTTTTTTTTTTTTTTTAATTTAAAGAAAGAAAATTATCTTCCTCTGGTAAGCACAAAAATACTTCCTAACTAAACCTGAGTTTTGGTGTTCTGTTCAAGTACTTTCTATGGGGATAACTGGAGAATAAAATTTTATAAAGCTAGAACAAATACACTCAATTCTCTTTTTAAATAGGGGATAAATTCCAGAGACTACTGTACAAAATAAAACCATGTAAAAAAAAAATATATATATATATACAGTGTACATATGAAAATTAGAGTTAGGTTTCATCTAAATATATTTAATAAAAAAATTTTAATTTTCATATACAAATAAACAAATTTTATATATATATATATATATATATATATATATATATATATTATTCAGTCAATCACTACTAGACTGTAAATATGCCCGCTTTCCATTGTTTTTCAATGGTGCAAAATCGCTCTCATCGCTGGAAATATTTAATAGCAATATATCTTCATGTGTATCTTGAATAAAATTAACAGCTTGTGTTTCTTTTGTTTCACTGATTTTGAATACAAATTCAGTTATCAGGCACTGAGATTTCGTTTTTGTTAGTTCTTTATATGATTCTTCATAACATGCCATAATCATTTTCAAATCACATTGGAATTTCACTGCTCATTCAACATTGTTATCATTTGTAAGAAAATGATTTCCAAGTTTATTGGCTATTTTGTGGCCTTCTAGTTGCTAATGACTGCCACTACACACTGTCTGATAGAGCGGTTACACACAGCCAGAGGTATGTACAGTGCATAGGTCCTGCCCACACCGTAGAGTGGGGATCACTATATTGAAAAAAATAGATTGGATTCTATTTTAATTCGCTAAATTGTTACTTCATCATGTAACGTAAAGTTTCAGTATTTTGTAAATTATAATTGATTGATGTTACTTAATCGTTTACTTGCCACTTGCAATAAATTTGATAGTCACACAAGGAAAGATGTTTAAACCATGTTAAAGTAAAAAAAATGGAGCAAAAAAAATAATCGTGTTATTTCAAAACCGTGCAAAACAAAATACACACAAAAAGAGAATTGAGTGTACTTCATTCCTTAATGTTAGTTCAGTAGTAGGCTTTTGCATGTCAATTCTTATATTAGTACTATATATTTGAAAAGTGATATCCTCACTCATAATCTCTTTATTTTTTGGTCATTACCAATATTTTGTTGAGTAAGTGTTTGGCATTAAAGAGTATATAAGAGAGAAAGGATTTTAAACTTTATTTCACATCTTACCCAGTTGACATATAAGAATTGATGTGTATGTGTGCAATTCTCTAACATGCTTGGACTAATTCCAACCAGACTTTGTAATTAGATATCTTAGTTTGATTATTTTTAAGAAATAAAAAGGGGAAAAAAACATAAAAAATCACTGTTTAAACAATGGAGAACTGATAACTAAAATACAGGATTTGGTAAAGATTTAGATAGAGCAGGCCTGACAAAATATGAGTGTACCAAGTGTAGCCCACAAATGATTTTCAAAAATAGTCAATTTCTTTTTTTTTTAGTTCATCAGAAATAATTCAGCAAGAAAAATTCAGTTTTGTGGCGGGAGCATGACTTTTTTTTTTTTTTTTTTTGTTAAACCAATTTTTGTATCCAATTAATTCTTTTAACTTTTTGTATCCTCTCTCTATATATCTCTATCTCACTCAATAATTTACTATGCAAATGTACACTTACAGTTCATGGTTAATTTTCTGCAATCAATATAGCCTTTTACATTTTTAATTGTACAGGCCTGAGCTCGAAGCATTATAGTATCACCCATAAATAAACAAACTTCTGCTAATTTCTTTTATAAAAAGCATACCAAGATTGTATTATTTTTTATTGGATATTATTAAGTATTATCTATTACCAACCATTGTGGCTTGTAAGAGTGTTTGGTCACTTTCACTCTTCACTCTTTTGCATCTCCAGCTGATGTAACATCATGGTACTGAACTCAAATCTAATGCTCACTTACTCTGACAATGTTTTTATTAAGTAAAACAATTTACACACACATTCGTAGGCTAATGCATGCAAATCAGCCATGCCATGTTTGCTGATGTTTTCATTTCTTCCAATATGTGCCTACTTGCTTTTTTGGTAATAAGGTCAATCACTACTCGATTCTTTGCTACAAACTGTACAGCATTGAAATCTCTAACTAAAAACATCAATATGTAGCAGTTCAAAAATAAGTAGATAACTTCCTAAATCCATCTTTCCAGAAATTTTTATCATTCTCAGCAAAGAACAATTCTAGTTGCCTTTTGAAGTCTTCTATGGAACTGAATTATTTTTTTATTAGATTTTTGTAAAGACTGTAAGCAAGGCATAACAATTTTTGCCTGGTCACATCACTCTAGCCAGATGGAATATTATACCCTTTCTATCAACTAATTCCAGATGCTTTTCATTGATTACTGCTGCCTTTAGTTGGTCAAATTGAGAGCAGCAGTGGTTGGAATCAATTGGTTACTTTTCCAGAAAGAACTAATACTGGAGGACTCCCTTCAAGTCCCAGCATATATATATATATATTTATATATATATATATATATATATATATATATATATATATATATATATCATGTTTTTTGTGTGAATAATTCATGAATTTGTAAATTGATTGCACGTTTATTGAAATTAAAATAACTGATCCAAGTGTGACTTTTGGATAATAAGTGCGACATTACTGTAATTATTGAACAATATAGTTCATGCCACTTTGACAGAAAATTTACCAGTAAAAAATTCGTTTATTACCATATTTGTACATGAACGCACAACTGTAAAAAAAATTAAAATCAAACTCAGCGTTGTTATTGCACGCTCCAAAAACAATAACTCATTTCCAATAGCATTTTCGGATACAACAATACATATATTTTCGTTGTCCTCTTATTACTAAGAGAAAAAAAAGAACAACATCTATTCCATACCTGAAGATGTCTGTAGGAACAGACGAAAGCTTGTAGTAAAAATAAGAACTAATACGGCAGAAATTTATAGAAACAAGGATCTTTTCATTCATAACGGATTTGGAGGTTTTTGTATATTATTTGAATTGTTTTGCGATGATGGATTTCTACAATTAAATCATTAACCTTTGCATTTGTTTTTGTGTGAATAATTCATGAATATATATATATATATATATATATATATATATATATATATATATATATATATAATATGAAGAAAAGAAAGGGTAAATTTTTTATTTATTAATCCAACATATTTTTATTACTTAAATGTTATTTTTGGTGGATACTTATATTTGAGTAGATGATCCATTTATTTATTAAGAGGTATATTTATTGATTTTTGCCTACTGGCCTGAATACACATGTACACACACACACACACACATACATATATATATATATATATATATATATATATATATATATATATAGCATCACCTTCTTTGGTTGAAGACCAGACTTTGCTATGGCGTGTGGTAGTGCATTTCACTTATAACAGGATCTCGTGTGTTTCACATTGTTGTCGCGTATCCACTTTTTTATCACCTATTGCAATTTTGAAAATGGAACACTTTTATTATATTTAAGTAGTAAATATGATATACAATGGAGTATTTATTTTTATTTTAATTATGTGGAAGCCACTAACATAACTCAAATGATAGAAAAGATTTTCAACACTTGATTTGGATATTTTAAGTATGTTGACTATCTCTCACGTTGTATAATGTTGATCATTCGCAAGTAATATCTTATTTGCCTGACCATGAAGCTTTCTTTAGTCAGAAATTTCCAGCATAAAACTTTGCAAAAAATCTTTTGATACATTCATTCATTCACAATAGCTTCTCCATAAATTGTACAAATATTTTTTTTTTAAATTGAGTTGTATATTTACCTTTCTTAAAACAAAAAACATAACATTCTGAAAATGCAAATACACCAGTTTTAACAATATTTTTAAATGCACATATAGCTGTTGTCACAATACAAACAAAAGTGATTATTTTGAATGAAGTTTTGTAAAACTTATCTAATAACAAAAAGAATTAACTTAGAGCAACCCAATAAATATCATTGCAATCCTTGCTTTAAAAAATTATTAATTTACTTAGTAATGGCATCTTATTATTGCTAGTTAGTGTGTGCTTAAAGGATTGAGTAATGATTAAAACACTTTACATCAATAAGATTAAAAATAAAATTGTTGAGCTAATTTGAAAAAACACCTAGTATCATGCCAAATATATTTGATAAATTGTGCCAAACAGTTTATGCATCTCTTAAATGTACACCTAGTTAACAATAGGAATTTATTCAGTATCTGTCTATATTTCTGAGATGACGTATTATGTACATTATTCGGACTATTGTCCTCATATTTGTTGCCATATTTATTACAACGTTTTGGCTTTCAGATGGTTGGAATGTCGAACTTAATTCTTCACTCACTGGGGTAGACTGTTCTGGTTCCACATGCCATGTTTAATGGATGTCAGTTATCTCCTGTTAATTTCCCTCTGAAAGTTCTCCATTGCCTTAGCCAGGTATTGAACTCACACTCTTTGGGTCCTGGATCTAACTAATGCCTTTATCCACTGTGCCATCTGACCTTGATAACATCTGTGTATGAACTTCTGGGTATTATAAACCTAATGTCTTCAGCAACCATTTTTACCAGTACTTATAGGCAATTTTTGATGTTACCAGAGCTCCTATTGCAATTTTTGTTATTATCACTTTTCTCTGGCACTCCTTATTACTGGTTACCATATTGTATTCATTTCTATGCTTGGTTGGCTCAGGAGATTTTTGTGGCCTATCATATGGGCTGATTCCTTAAGTTTACAAATTTTCCAATGGTGTTCCTTGTCTATGATCTCAACCTGATCCCACAGAGGGCGGTGATCTCCCTTCTCTCTCCATATGTGGTCAGCCATGCCTGATTTTTTCATTTCCCCTCATGTTACAGCTTTCTGGTTTTCTTGAAGTCTTACCTTAAGGGCGCGGCCCGTCTCTCCTTTGTATTTCTTTCCGCAGCTGCACGGGATAGTGTTTAGTCATGTTCTCCTCTATGGAGGGGGTCTTACTCGGGAGAGATATCTGCAAAGTGTCGTCAAGTTTTTGAAGGTTGTCCTGATGTTATATGGACTGCAGATCCTTTATATTTTCTCTGATAACCCCTTCACATAAGGCAGGCAGACTGTTTTCCGAGTGTTGTTGTCTTCCTCTTGTACCGGTCTATCCCAGTTTTCTGCTGCCATGTACCCAGGGTAGTTGTTACGTTGTAGGGTACTACTTATACTGACCAATTCTTTATCTAATGTCTCTGGGTCACCACTTATGACTTTTGCTCAGTGTTGTAAGCAGCGGATGATCCTTTTCTTTGCGCTGTATGGATGGTGGGAGTTGAAATTGAGGTACTGTCTGGTGAATGTTGGTTTACAGTATACAGATGTCTTGAACCCATGCTCTGTTCGAGATATTAGAACATCCAGGAATGGGAGTGTGCTTCATACACAGATATCCTCAAGGACACATGGCACAGTGGATAAAGGCGTTAGATAGATCCAGTGACAGGACCCAAAGAGTGTGAGTTCAATAACCGGCTAAGGCAGTGGAGAACTTTCAGAAGGAAATTAACAGGAGATAACTGATAACTGATATCCATTTAACATGGCACATGCAATCAGAACAGTCTACCCCAGTGAGCGAAATAAAGGGTTCAGTTTGACATTCCAACTACCTGAAGAAGGCCGGAGCGTACAACAGCCGAAATGTAATAAATAAGGAATTTATTCATTGCAACTTTTTGATTATGTAAAATGATCCATATATTGAAAAAATTTTTTAAAACACCTTTCTCATCAGTCTTAATGTATACGACTTAGACATTTTTGATTTGATAAATGTACTTGCTTCACATTTTGAGAAATTGAATTGTAAATCTAAAATTCCTTGAAAGTGTATATCACATATAGAGTTTTTTTTTCCTGCTTTCAATTGACACTTTTGTCAAATATCTATCAAATAAAATTTCTAAACCTTTGCAGTCAAACTCCTTTATTGATTGTATCTGTGAGGTCATTGGTCACATTTTATGATTCTCTAAATGGAGTTTGTTTACTCATCTAAATTACTGCAAATTGAATATTTTTCCTAAATGATAATATATAAAAGAAAATAACTCTTGCATTCATTTAATAAGTTTTTAGTTTTACAGTTGGTTAATTATTATGATAAAGTTAAAATCTAAACTATTCTGTCTGAATTTTTAATATGAAGATACTTATTTAAACAAATATTGATTAAAGGCATGTTTCTTTTATATTATCTCTTTCTGTTTTTTTTCAAAGATCGTACACATTTTTAGTTAATGAGTCACATTTTTATACAGGTGTATTAAACATAAGATACTAGATATCATTTGTAACATGATCTCAGAGCATTTTCAAGCTTCATACAAAGAGTTGTTTGAACTGCTGCAGTCATTCTTTTTTTACTTTTGTTGTAACCACTATGTTTTTCCTGACTTATTCTACACTCTTCTTCAGATATACAATCTATAAGGAAAGTCTCTTTTCATTTTCTTTCTTTCTTTCTTGTGAGTTGGTGAACAGCTACTGTAATGATAATGGCTCTTCTCTTTATACTCTAAACAGAAATGTTCTGTTTTTAATTTTGTAAATAAGCAATAGTAGTCTTTTTATTTTATCATATCTCTACATTCATCTCAATACCAGTGACATAAGAATAATGTTTTGTTATCTTAATTCTTTTTTTAAAAATTAAGTATTGTCACCTATTATTATTATTAATTTTAACTAGTGTTAATGAGCAAATAAAAATTAAGATAAAAGAAAATACAAGTTAAAATTAATAATGGTTACTGGATTTTTTATTTTTCATCATTAATTTTTTACTGTTGTTTTTTTTTTTTTTTTCATCTTATTGTTGCTTTTAATCAACTTGAAATCTAAGACTGCTAAAGAAAGAAAGTTAAATTATAAATGAACATAAAAACAATAAGATTAAAGAAATATTAATCAAAAATGAAGATTTAATCTATAAAGTCAACTCATATGAGATTGTTATTACTAGATATTAAAGAAAGTGGGAATTAATAATATAGTGGCAATAATTAAATGCATATTATATTGATCTTGAGCAGTCTTTTCAGTGTTCAACTTCAGATAAAATCCAGCCATTCAATAACTGATTTTGCAAGATAGATAAGCTTCACTTGCTTAAGATACCTTGATCTTCCACCATTTCAAGTAGTTCTGTGCCACTCTAATTTTTGTAAACCATTTTACATGTATTTAGCATCAACTGCTTTAATCCAGCACTTTTTACAAGGTTTCTCAATGTTTAATTTTGCATGTTTCAATGTTATTGCATCATTAAGTAAATCACTTTTAATTGATACATTTCTCTCTCTCTCTCTCTCACATTTTTTTCTTTTTCTCTAGAGCTCTATGATGTTCAAGACAGTGAAGAACGTGAGTTTACACTCTTTTCTTTCTATTGTTGTATATTAAATTCCCTTTGTTATGGTTCTTTGTTGATTTATTTACACCAAGATTTCACTCTTCACTCCTTAATCTGGATATTTCAATACAATAATAAATCTCAAATATATTACCTCAATGTTATTCTTTTTATTGTTAAATTTATTTTTGCTGGACAATTCAGTTTGTACTTCTATATCTACTAAACCCTTTTTTCCTCAAGGGGCTACTTTGTTACACATTTTGTTTAATGAGACCTTATACAAGTTTATACTTATTCCTGTCTTTATATTCAAGAATACTGTCATGGTATATTTATATCTATTTTCCTAATTAATGGTAATTTCATAATAAATTAGGGGATGAGGTACCTCCTAGAGTAGCTTCATGGTGAGAAACTAAGTTTACAAACCTACTTTGAGATTGCTCTCTATCCTCCCTATAACATTCCACTAAACAACAAGCAGCACCCAATACTGTTACATGCTGGAAGTTTTCAGTTGTCCAAAATGCCTTCTAGGAACATATTAAATCCATCAATCTGGATACAATTGAAACCTCATATGAAAAACACATACCTATGAAGAAAAAAGTCTCTTCTTCATGTGTCATGTCCCTTCAGGACATTAGTGATCATGACTCTCCATAATTTCCTTAACAACTTTTGTATTTTTACTATTTCTTCTATACCCTGATTTACCAGCCATTCATTCAAGATCGCCATGTAGGCTGTACATTACTTTCCTCTGTGTCTCTTACCTTAACTCTGTCCTGTGAGTATCAAATTTTCAAAGCCCTCCTTCCTCATTATGTGTACCAGAAACCTCAATTCTCTCTCTGATATTAAGTATAAGTGTCTTTTTTGTTACTATTGTCTCCCAAACTTTGTCATTGGTCACATGTTTAGTCCATAGTATTCTCAGCATCCTTCTGTAGAACCATATTTCTGTTGTTTCAAGTCTCTTCTTTATCTGTGAGGAGATTGTCTAGCATTTAGTCTCTACTGAAAAAAATTATGATAAAAAAGGGAGAGTATAAAAATGTAGGAAGCCTTACAAAAGTCATATAAAATGGTTTTTGAAAAAACAAAACAAAAACTGCTTGAATCGCTAAACTATATAGGCTATATAATTGCGTCCTGGATAAAGATTACAGATAAACCTGTGAAAGTTAGGGTCAATTGTAAGTAATTGTCACCTTAATGACTCTGAAGACGCAATATTGGATAATGGTTTAGGGTTCATAATTAACAAACATCATGTGCCCTTTTTGGATAAGGTAATGTATCCATGGTAATGAATAAAAATATATGTGGAGTTTGGTGGTTACAAGAAAGCTAAAAAGAACTTCATTTTACTATCACCATGGTCAATTTGTTGGGAAGCCAACTTCCTGATGTTATAGGACTGGATCAAGGTTGATCTCAGTGTTCAGCACCTTTGGAAGTGCCTGAAAACCATACCACAGGTTGACCGAAGCCTTGTGAGTGAAATTGGGTAGATAGAACTCTTGTGGGTTGTTGATAGCTGTGCCAGCAGGAAGCCACAAGTCATTGAGCATGCTGGCCTTGTTCAAATTCTTGCTCACGCTGGATAACATGTTCTCTCTCAGAAACTGTAACTAAGGTCTGCTCAGCATGGTTACAGTATAAACCACAGTGGGTGTCGAGCAAACACAAATGTGCCTGAGTGAGCATCTGCAATATAGATTGGCTAGCTGCCCTAGTAGACAGGTAACCTCAAATGCAAGTGGACAGCTATTATATATATATATATATATATATACACACACACACACATACATATATCTTTCTAAAAAGGTGGAAATACCTCCATAGGCCTATTGTAAATTGTTTTATGCATATCATCCACTAAGTCATTTCTTAGTAAGAATTTTACAATTTGACTGAAATTCAGCTCATTTAATGGAACCTATTGGAAATGTATTTGTCTGTTCATTATTAATGTTATATTAATGACATATAATTCCAATATAACAAATACCTGAGTGGGATTGTTTCTAGCTTTGAAAATAGGAGATCGCATATCATTACTAATGATATTACTACTTGTAATATCCCCTTTTGAAGGAGGATGAAAAAACATATAAAAAGGGTTTCACAACATTATAACAGTATTTAATAACAAAACTACCATTTATACCCTTGAGTTGTTTTCATTAGAGAGAAGAATCTGATAAAAAAAAAATAACAATATATATTGAAAATTCACATATGGGTGAATATCTGTTCCTTTTAAAGTCAGACTTAAAAAATATAAGAAAACTATAACCCGAGGTAAGGTTTAGCATTGTGCCCACTATCCCTTCCGAGATAGTCTAGATAGTTGACAGGAAGAATCATTTGGGTGTGAAGAAGTTGAAGAAAGTGACAGATATTGGCTTATTTACTGCGTGTTTAAGTTGGTCATCTGAAGATTTTAATTCCACTTGGTAGTTCTCTTTGATTAAATCATTCAGTCAGAGATTGAAGAACATCTCCATCTGGAAAATGGTGAGCTGTATATGTTGCTGAAAAATTTACAATATGAGTGTCGCTGCATGGATATTTTTAATATAAGAATTGTTTACTGCCAAAAATAGAAACCTTTAACTGAAAAAAAGGACCCTTTATTCGATATACTTGAAGAGGACCATAAAATGGAACAGGTGAAACATTGTCTAAGTGTGAATAATATTAATAACTCTAAGAAGAAATTTGTTTGTCCATAAAAATTATGGTATGATAATGACTTTTCTTAATAATATAACTGGAGCTACTTATATATTTATTATAGAAAATATTAGTGTATTTTCACAGCTTTCCTTGTTTCTCTTAAAAAGAAGTAAAACATTTTCCTACTTCTACTGATTATAAATATTTACCTGCAATTTTTTTCTCGGATATCTATGCATTTTGTATTAAATTGGAGACCTGTTATGACATAAAAGAAATATCATTTTATAACATTATAATGTATAATTTTTGTTATTAATGTATTTTTTATTTTATTTTCAATTAAGTTCTTTTTTACTTTTTTCATTTTTAAATTATTCAAATATATTTGTATAAAGTAAAAGGAACAGAAGGTATGTAACATTTTTCAAAAATAGGAAACATTTTTTTGATTGAGTTTTTCATTAGATTGTTGGCATTCTTTTTGTTTTCTCAAAATATTTCATCTTGCTGTTCTCTCCTTATCTTAGTGTTCTATTCTGTAGACATGAAAACAATTGTAGTACCTGTCAAACTTGTAAACCTTGTGATGCAAGAATACTTTTTTGCCAATTTGACCAATTGATATAGCTATTATATGTTGCAAAGTCTCCTCCCAAATAATCTACCTACTTGCTGAGATTAAATAAAGAAATGAGCAAAATCTTTTATAGAGTTTTATATAATTCCTAAAATTTTGAAGAATTATAATTTTTATGAACACGATTTGGGTAACTTTAAATTGCCATTGTCCTTATTTTGTGGGAAAAAAATCACATATTTTTCTATCATCAGGAAATGTTGTTTGCAAAATATAAATTGATTTTATAATTTTCAGTTACTAATGATTTTGCTGCATAAAAATTACTTTTGCTGCTTTGAGCAACTATGTCTTGTTTCTAACTTTTGATTGTTTTTATTTCTATTTATTTCTTTATATATGTTCTAGTTGAATCATTGGAAAAACATGGCAGTGTTATTACCCATTTGTTGTCCCAAGTTCGTATTGGGATGGACCTTACCAAGGTTGTGCTACCAACATTCATCCTAGAGCGACGCTCTCTCTTAGAGATGTATGCTGATTTCTTTGCACACCCTGATCTCTTTGTGAAGTGAGTAATATATAAAAACACATTTTTCAGTTTTCATATGAAATCAGTTAATGGTAGGGGCTTTTGTTTGAATCATTCACAGGCTTCTTTTTTCATGTTTTTATGAATGTAAGTGTACTATATCAATTATAAAAGTTCATGTTTTAATATCAATAAAATATTTAAGTTTAGCTTCTTCAAATAAATACACACAAAGCATGTACTTAAAAAAATCTGCAATTGCTATTAAATCATTTTAAATTTAAACTTTCCTTTTTTATTTTAAGATTTATCATTCTTTCAAACTGAGTACATTCAGATTAGAACCTTTTAATGAACTATTGACATTATTCTTATGTTTTACTTGAATGAATAGGGATGTCTTAATTTTTAAAACTTGTTAAAATTGTGTGATAGTTACACATCCTCAGTCACAAGTCGAAGGAAAACATGTTGATTAGCATAACTGTTTAGTCTAAAAACTGATTACTTTTGCATGATGTCACATGTGAATATGTGAAAATATATACTTGAAAATTGCCTTCAAATGCATAAGCTTGTCAAGCCCAGAATATTCAAATCTTGCTTCAAATATTCAACCTAATTTTTTTCATTTTCATTACTGTTTTTAGGATTGCTGATATTGAAAATCCTAAAGAGCGTATGATCCAGGTAGTTAGGTGGTATCTCTCTGCTTTTCATGCAGGGCGTAAGAGTGAAATAGCCAAAAAGCCTTATAATCCCATTCTTGGAGAAGTTTTCAGGTGTCACTGGAAAATTCCTGGTGTTTCCAGCCAGAATTCTGTAAGTAAATAAAAGCTCCCTTTTTTTTTCTTTTCTTTTTTTTTTTAACATTCAAGTGATTAGTGATTTGATTTTTTAAGAAAAAAAAAATTATTAAAAAAAAAATCTTCACTGAAAAAATGTTTTCTAGCTTTTTTCTTTTGTTAAAGTCTTCCATTTTTTGAAGGATTATATGAGGAATTCAGCTCTGAATATTTTACAGGATGAGTCAGGTAATAGAGAACAAATTATGATATAAAAGAAAATAAAGATATTCAACAGAAGAAAAAAATCAGTATATTTTTATAAAAAATGTACATGCTTAATAAAGAAAAACACCAAAAGCTTATTCAATGAAACTGCCTCAAAGACAACTTTAACATTAACTGCAGGCCTGTATCAGTTTGTTCTCATTCATGTCCACAATGGTTGTCTTCAACAAATTTTTGGCATTGAGGGGCCACTGGTCTGTTTCTCTCTTTACAATATCCCAGTCATAGTAGAGTCCATGAGATTCAAATCAAGAGAACTAGAAGGTCATTTAGTACGAGTGACATGATCATGAAAATTCTCCACCAGCCACTACTGAAAACTTTTGGCACCTCTGGGCCATCCCTTTGATTCAAGACTTGACTACCATGTCCATTACCTTGATGGAGGTGGTGTCATTAATCCCGGGGTGGCATGAGATGGCTCTTGTTGTTCACAATCCCAGGAACATCACAGATAATTTTTTTTAACTGGATGTATATATCACTATGCATACATCTATGGGATTTGCACAGAACTAGCTGTTTTTTTCCTCCTAATCATGATAGTATCATACAGTTGAAACCAAAAATCACAACATTATTATACAATCAAAACCAAAACAGAAGAAATGTTCTGCTCTGAAAAAATACTTAGTCACACTTCAATAATCACACTAAGCTGAAGATGTCTACAGAGATAGAACATACATCAGTATACATCCAAACATTATAATGTCTGTCTTTTGTTATGAACCAATTGCTGCAATACAAAATATAAAAAGAAAATGGTAAAAAAATGCCTTGTTGCCAAAGAATATCACCAAGGTTTCCACTTCGTTAGTGGTGGGTTCTCTCACAGGGTCAAATAAGGATGGGTAAGAAGAAATAACCAATTGTGACAGATGACAAATACTGGAATAAGATTTAACAAGATTTAGTTATGTATTAGAACAACATAGAAAATATGTATGCATGTAAAGATGTGTGCGGTGTATGCAATATGAAAATCAAAAGAAGCACTTAGCTTTTGTCCATTGTCTGAAATAAAACATGTTTTCTCTGTTTTCCTTTCTCTCTCTCTCTCTCCTTTTTTTTATATTTTTCTTTGTTTCTTCTTGATATCTTTTGAATTCTCTTTCTTTACTGTTGCAAGTTTTGCCCCTAAGTGATGATCATGTTTTCAGCAATATAAAATTTCTCTTTCAGTTTCGGCACCGTGTTGCTTATTGCTTTCTCCAATTTTGATAATTGGATGAATCATACATGATCTTGTCCTCAGTCATTAACACATTGAGAAATTCACCATTGCATTTTGGTCTTGGGACTATATGTCCACATGTGGTATAGTGTGTGTGAGTTAGGACTAGGCTTCAGTCTCTCCATTATGCAATCTCCTTTAGTTGATAACAAAAGAAAGGGTATTGATCCCTTGAGATCCGCATTTAACTGATTCTTCATATTATTTTTTTCCTACTCAACTTATCATATTAGATCACGTGATTCCACACAAGTGTGAGATGTTATTTTTAGATTTCACCCGGTTTTGTTTCTAAGGTCAGTCATTTGGCTACCCAACAGTTCATCTGACTACTGATTTCAACATGTTGATAGAGAGAGAGAGAGAGTAGGCGAACATCACAGAGAGAAAAGGAAAGTGAAACAAACAATAACAAAAAATAATTAAAAAAAAAAAAAAAGCTAAAGAATAATAAAACATCACTTGACATTGAAACTGAACATTTGAAAATTTTATACTCTCTCCCAGAATTTGAAAACAACTTTATACATTCTCTGAAGTAAGTCTGGAATCAGAAGCAAATCCCCATAATGTGGGGTTTATCGCATATAAAAACTTGATGAAAACAAGAGGTCAAGACCCTGTCACACACAGAAGTACTTCAGTTAGATCCATTATAGTGAAAGTATTAACAAACATTGTATTCACAAGACTCTCACTATTCTATAAAAATGAACTCCTCACAACCCAATTTAGTTTTTGTTCTGGTATGGTGTGCAATGATGGTATCAAACAATTCCAGGAAATTGTTTACCTCTCCATTAGAAAATTGTATACCTGTTAAGTCAACCTCACAGCAGCATATGATCACATCAACAGAGTCTTCTTTTTCTAATCCATTAGAAACTGCCTTCCAAGCTCCAAATCTGCTAAATGTCTAGATCTAAGAGATGAAATATATTTGTTCACAAAGGCAAGGACCCAAATACCAAAGAATTCCAAACCTCATCTTAAGCATGACAAGGAGTAATTTCTTCCTAGACTATGTTCTGAGCATATACAAGCTGTAGTATCATATGCAAATGAGAAGGACAACATAAATAGAGAGAAGAGGGTAAAGAAAGGGCATTAGTCAGCGAACCCATTTGCGGAGACTGTGCATATGATTACTATTACCCAGAGAGAAATACACAACAATGGCGTTGCTGATAGGATCCTTGAATGCACTGGAAGATCCAGAACACACAGAGACATGGATCAGAACTTTTGCTGCATTTATAGGAGTAAAAAATTAAGACACATCAAGACCGAAGGAGGAGAAAATGAGGCAACAAATTTATTTCTTGTTACTGCTGAGTGCAAAGCGGTGAGTAAATTTTCAACAATGTGTTACCCGAGCAAATTAGAAGAAATGACATTTGAAGAAATTGTCAAAGTTATAAAAAAAGAACATAAGACCAAAAAAAAGATTGGTCATTGCTGAAAAAACCAAGTTTTTAGAGACAAGACAAGCACCAAATGAGTCCATTGTACAGTACTTACATAGATTAAAAGAATGTGCTAAGTACTGTGAGTTTGAAAAGTTGGGAACTCTGGAAATGACCATAGAAGATGAATTAATTGAAGGTTTGCAAGATCAGAACCACAAATGAAAAATACTGGAAAGTTTACAATGTCGTAACATTAGTTTGGTAGCTAGCATCAAATTATTACAACAGTTGGAGTTGATTAGAGAATTTAATCAATGAAAAGAAGAATTTAAGGCATACAGGATGAGCACAACCAAGTCTATAATTAAATGTAGTTATTGTGGAAAAAAATCATGAAAGTACAAATATCCCACGTTAGGAAAAGTATGCTCAAATGGCAAAAAAAAAGAATTCATTTTCAGAACATATGCAAATATGAAAAGAAAATAGAAAGAGTGCAAAAAGTACAAAGCCCTCTGAAGAAGAGGCTGAAATATTTATAGTGGATACGCAAAGAAGGAGAGAAAAAATAAGGATAAATGGCCAAATATTTAACATGCAAGTTGATACAGGCAGTGAAATCCTGCAGATACCAAAAAATTTCTGGGTCAAATTGAGATGGCCTAAATTAAAAAAAAAAAAAAAAAAAAAAAAAACAGCATCTAATTGAAGCAATTTGATGGAACGACTATAAAAATAATGGGCACATTTCAAGGCAATTTTGAAACAGATATGCGTTCTACCATGATAGTGGTAGAATGCGAAGATCACGGATTACTAGGAATTGATGTGTTAAAAGTGGATATGACAAGATTAATCAATTCCATGGAAGCACAAAATGAAATTAGTGTTAAAAGGCTATAAAGCAAGTATTCGACTAAAAGAGAATTATTACCCAAATATATAGTTGAGAAAAGATCCAATTCATATCCTTACCATTAGTGGTGGCCAAGTTAAACAAAATGATACAAGGCATACTAGAAAGAATGATTCAAGGTTGTGGCAATTGAGCATCACCAATAGTAGCGATAAAGAAACCTGACAGAGATTTAAAGAGTTGTGGTGATTACAAAATAGGGGTAAATCACCAGATATGTTTGGACTCTTTTCCATTGCCAAATATCGAAACTGCAAGCCACAAGTTAGCAAAAATGGAACACTTTGCGAAAACTGATCTCAAGGCAGCATACAACCAAATAGAAATTGATGGAAAATTCAAGGAAGTGACTATGATAAACACCCCGTATAGGCTTGCTAAGATGGACTCGTCTACTGTTTGGGGTAAAGACGTTGTCATATTTTTCAGAAAGTGATTAAAAGAGTCTTATTAGGAAAAATAAAAAACGTGATAATTTACCAGGACAATATATGTGAAGGGGCAAGAACCAGAGAAGAATTGAAATTTAAACAGAGCAAGTTTTAGTGAGGTTGAACAAGGCAGGCATGACTATAAACAAAGACAAATGTAGTTTTGACTGCAAGAAGATATAATATTTAGGATATCAAATATCGAAAAGAAGGCATATCACCTGACGAGAGATTAATAAAGAAAATAACAGGAATAGCTCCTCCAACAAATAAAAAGGAGTTAGAATCCTTTTTTGGGGGCTGATAATTTTTATAATAAATCCATTCCAAGATACAGTGACGTAATAGAGCCATTTGCAAAATTGCACAAGAAAAATAATGAATTTAACACAAAAGCAAACTATCAGTTTTGAAATAGTAAAGAAAATACAGAGGAGCAAATCAATGATAAATGTTTTTGATCCACAAAAATAAATAACATTAACCACAGACGCGAGTGAAAAGGCAATTGCTGCTATCGTATTGCAAGAAGAACACCCAATCATGTATATATCAAGAAGGTTAATGTCGAACAAGATTAACTACTTGAATATAGAAAAATAAGCACTATATGGAGCATAGAAAGGGCACAAAATTTTTTGATATTAAAGAAATTTTTATTAAAATTGGATCACAAACCATTGGAATTCATATTTAACCTGAGAAAAGAATTGCCAAAAGTAACATTGTCAAGGATTTTTATAGGGGCGATAAAGATCATGACATTCGATTTTGACATAATATATATAAAAGGGAACATTATCCCTCACGTAGATGCGTTATCAAGATTGCATTTCAAGAATGAAGCAGAAAAAAAACAGGAAAAGGCTCAAGACAAAATAATCCACTGGGTTGAAACTAATGTTCTTCCTCTAAATAAACTCAAAATAGACAGAGCAAGACCCAATATTAAGCAGAATAGCGAAGAGAATAAGAAATAATGTATGGAACAATTGTTTGATGGCAGAGCGGCCTTTTAAAAAAATGAAGCATAAACTGACCATAGAAAATGGCATAATATGCAATGGAGATATAATTGTAGCTCCACAAAAATTTCAAGCAAACCTAGAAGTGTATTTACCAAAAATACTTCTGAGTTATAGATCTATTCCACATGCAGGAAGAAAGGTGAGCCCTTCGGCATTAATGGGTAGACAAATCAGAGCCCCCATAACTATGTCTTTTTCAACAAAAGAAAAGGTATGATATAGAGAGAATAAAGAGGCTGAGACAGAAGAAGCAAATTTCCTATACTGGAGAAAAAGGGATAAAATATAATAGCACATGTGGATCAATTTAGAAGCAGAAATGAATTGGATGATGTGGAAATGGAAGATCAAGAGCAAGAATAGACAGAAAGTCACAAAAATGGAACAGATCAGGAAATGGAAGAAAGTGAGAATGAAAAGACGGACAAGAGTGAAGAAGAAAATGAAGAAAGACCAAGATCACCATTAAAGAAAAAAAAAGAAAGACAAGAGGAAGGAGAGCACAGTACAAGAGTAATCAGAAATAGTAATAGAAAAAAACAAGGGTGTCCAGCCTCTTTGATTCAGGGAGGTGTAGTATCATATGCAAATGAGAAGGACAGCATAAATAGAGAGCAGAAGGTGAACAAAGGGCATTAGTTAGCGAACACGTTTTCAAAACATAACGTGGAGACTGTGCATATGATTGCTACTACCCAGAGAGAAATACTCAATATAACACAAGCATAGATGTGAAGAGATGGGTACTGATCCTTTAAGCATTTCATACCATATTTCAAATGATTAAACTAATAGAAAATAGCATTCCTGCTTTTACTCATGAAGCCAATATACAGAGGATGATTGATGGTGGGGACTATGCTAATGACATAGGTATTTATAGTTGGGATAAGAATGATCTTGAACAAAATAATCAACATCCTCTACTAAGTTTTCCTAAGACCCAACATACACCTTTCTAAAACAGAAACTATAATCTGGAATTGGAATGGAAGCAGTAATAGCACCTACCCTGAATCCATCATAAAAATTCAAGATGTGGAAGTAATAAATACTAAACACTTCAAATATCTCCATGTATGGATCAGTTATAATAAATACAATATAGGATATAAGAAAATTGAACATAGAATAGGCTGTGCTAGGGGTAGTTTCACCAAACACAGAAAGTTGCTACAAAACCAAAAACTTAACCTAAAAACTACAGCCATTAAATAATCTTGTCAGATCGAGACTTCATTATGGTTGTCATGGCATCAAACACATTCAGAAATATCTAAACTGTTGGCTGTATAGAGCCACTTTTTCAGATCAATAGTTAAAAATAGCTTTGAGCATGTGTAGGCCTTGGCAAGGACTATCTTTCAAACTTCATAGACTGGTGTTACAGAATCACAAAGAACTTTACCAGTTAAGTTACCACATCAATTGAGGATTTTCAACAGCAGCAACAACTAAAATGGATAGCACACATAACTTGGAGATAATAATAACATAATGATAATGATAAAAATTGTTTTAATAGAAAGATTAAATTTGATTCTGTTTAGATTAACACTCCAGATATTGTTAGGTATGAATTGGCCTCATTGTAACTTGATAGTACTTTATACCACGCATCTGATAGTGGATTCTGCTACTTTGAGCTATTGCTGAAGTCCTAACTGATACTCTCGACCTGTTGGATAAGCTGTGTATCTGTGGAATCATTGTCTTATTAAAACATCCAGTCTTACCTCATGTTAAGCTTACTAGTGGAGAAGATGAAATGATCTTCCAGAATTGCATAATATTTACCCGAGTTAATAGTTCCTTTCATGGTGTGAATATCCCCTGTACTGGTAACATCATGATAATGCCACCAGCATACTGTACAGTGGGTATGATGTTCCTTGGATCATAAGAATTGTTTGGTTTCCACCATATGTTACTTATATAGTTATTTCCAAATAGGTTATGGGGGTAGTAACACCTGTTAGGGTCCCAGATATGGGCAAAATGGTGAACTCCCAAACTAAAATCAAAACACTGGGAAAGTATAAAAATACATTTTTTTAATCAAAATACCACCAATGCATTTTTATAAAAAAAATTAACAATACATTTTTATAGCAAAATGACCATCAATACAATACTAAAAAAGTATAAAAATACATTTTTATAACAAAATTTAACATTTTTTTAAAATTAACAATACATTTTATCACCTATAAACTATATATCTAAAAAACATGCATTTACCCAAAAAGTATGAATTTATGTACCAAATATCTGTAGTTGAATGCATAAAATTGTGTTCAAAATATTTAGGTTTCAGCATTAAATAACCCATAGAAGTTGATGTGCCACTAAAGAAAATCAACAAAAACCAAATAGGTTTACTTTGATCTCATCAGAGCATAAAATGTTGTTGAAATAAGCATCTTATATTTTCAATGGCAAACTTAATGTATGCCTTAACATTTCTTTTTTTCTTTTTTAGTGGTACCAGGTGAGGTTAGCATTTTCATAATCTGTTATATATTGTCACACATATTACAACTGGCCTGGTCTTGCATGAATTTGTAATTAATTCTTAGTTGTTGTTTGACTATTTGAACAAATTTCAAGCAAGAATATTTCAAAATCTTTCTTGGCACAAATAGTCTTATATGACTTAACTTTTTTCCATTTTTGAATTATATGCTAAACATAGAGGGGCATTGAATTACAAAGATTTCTTTGGGGCCTCTTTCTTTCATGTTCTTCCACAATACTATTCCTCAGTTCCAGAGTATGTTCTTTTATTTCTGGGATGGTGAGGCTGTCAGCTTCGCAGTGTTTGAATATAGAATAATGAATACCAACATCGACCATACTGAACAGAATTTATCCATTTCTAAAAATAAATTACTTTTACAGCTACTTTAAAAATGATAAGAGATTCAAAAGGAAATAACATTGAACCTGAAGCCAGAATTGATAAAATATATTGCAACAAATGTCACATAAAATTCATTGAGACATCTAGAAATTTAAATAAAAGATTATATGAACATAAGAGGGATCTTTAAGAAAATAATATATTCAGTGCATTATTTGTTAGATGCACACACATATAGAGAGAGGTAGGAACAAACTGAAAAAAAAACCCAGATAGATCTATATATTGCTATAGTTAACACTATGGATCACAAACAGATCATATTAAGACCCAACAGCCATTCCTTTCTGCTTACAGAGGAAAGGTTGTTTGGATTTAATATATAGGCTCTCAGGTACTCTTAAGTATCAGTCTGAATATGCCTTGCTGCTGATTGAGAAAAAAGCTCTGGCAAAAGATGAGATACAAATTAGATTATTTATTAGGTGTTCTGCAATCACAGAAACAGAAGTATTGACAAGCATATGAAAAATTTTCATACTGCCCACTACAGATCTTAACTGGTACATGCTGATTGATTCTCATCTCTGTTTCATTAGTTCTGCGAATATATTCAGCATCACACTGACATTTAAAATTATATATCACTGAACTAACGTGATGGAGGCAGAACATCTCTATGAATGGATTTCAACATAGGTTGGGATTATTTGTTTTTTTGTGAATTATTATAATTACTCTTTTACATCTCATTATTCTTGTTTCTTAAATAATTTGTTCTATATGCAATTAATTGAAATGTGGTGATAATTTTCCAACAACTACCATTTAAAACTTTCTGTAAAATTTGGTACTTTTACAATAAATTTAAATGTATTTGTTTGATGAAATAATTGTTTTGTATGTTAATGGATATTTATTTAATCCACACACACACTCTATCTATCTATCTATCTATATATATATATATATATATATATATACTAGCAGGCTTTGCCTGCTTGCTATCACTTCACAATGTAAGATGTGTTCACTACTTGAAATCTTTGAAACAAAAATTTTAAATGAACATTTCATTCATAAATTGGTTTTAAATATGAAAGAAAACATTTATATTTATTCAGATAGCTAAACATTAGAATTTTAACCATTTTTAAACAAATGAAACATTGTGAAACTGAATAACATTTAACAGGTGTTGACAGAAATAAAATACATGTATTTGCATGAATGAAAACCATAATGCTGAAACAATTAAAATCAAAATGAAGTTTTTTCTTAAATAATTTTTCCTGTAATGCAGAAGAATAAACTACATTTTTTTGTTTTTATTTGGAGCAAGTATAAATAAATTCCTTCAATTTCCAACTCTTGAACAAGCAACATATAACTGACCATGAGAAAAGCAGTGTTGCATGAAGTGAAGTCCAGTAACTTTCATTGATTGACCTTGTGATTTATTAATAGTCATTACAAAACTTACTCTGACTGGGAATTGCAATCATTTAAAATCAAAAGGAATATCTATTGAATCAATGAAATTCTTGGAATCAGTACAGTCTCTCCTTCCCTTGACCAGTTATAATAAGAGATTCCAATAAGTGAGGTAACATTTTCTTCACCATATGATGTGTATCATTGCATAATTTTGAAGGATCAAATTTTTTAGCTGCATTAATGGTACTCCTTGTTTTAATACCAACTTATGTAATTGCATTCCTAGAAGATCCAAAGAATTCAAAAAATTCAATAGGGAAGTTAACTGCTTCATCTGGATCTACAGTCGTATCATTGGATAGGTATGTCTTTTCTTCTGTTGAGATATCTTGTAGAGTCTTCTGATTGATGATCTGTGCTGTTTTATTTCTGGGAGCCAAAATTGCTCTCTTGCATCCATAATCTGTATTCTGGAAGTTATCTGCTATATTGGGGTATACTTTAAAAATTAATTCCTCAATGCTCTCGATCAGAGTGCCAAAACTTCAGGAAAGCTGATTTGCCCATCTTGATCATGTGAAATTTCTCCATTTCCCATTTTTCAAAGGAAGTCACTAAATTCCTTTGCTGTCCCATCTCCATTGAGTTCCACTCTAATATTAGTGGTCAAGTGGCGTCTTTCAATATGATCCCACAGATAAGAACTTTTCAGGCAGGCATGAAGTTCATCTGCAGCTGTTTCTCATTTGACAACAGAGAGTGTTTGTCTGAAATCTCCACATAGCAGAATTAAATACTCCTCCCATCATTATGTCTGATATCTTTCAGTGTTCTGTGTAAAGCCTCAAATGCAACCTTGTTTTGAGCCATTTTGCACTCATCCCAGACTATGAAGCAGCTTGGCTAGGTTTGTACCTATATTTTTATGTTGCACACTGGATTGTCATTATAGACCAAGTCTAATGGCAGTTTAAATGTCAAATGAGCAGTTCTTCCACCAGCAAGCAAAGTAGCTGCTATTTCAGGTGATGCTACAGCTAAAGCCACTGTTCTTTTGACATCCTAACTGAAAATAAAAGAAGATTAGTTAGGAATTTTTTGCCAGTACCTCCAGGAGCATCAAAAAGAAAATTTCCTCTCATGAATTGTTGATCTCATTGTAGATGACTCTCTGGTCATTTGTAAGAAGAAGTGTGTTAGTCTTTATTTGATGGATCAGCTCTTCATGGTTGTATCTAGTCTCTCTCATGATTTCTCTGTTTAAAGAATCAGAATCTCTGGTTTGGAAAGTTCGAAATGGGTCAGTTCTTTTTATGTCACATTTAGCATCATATCTTCTATTTCACACATTGCAATGTTCACAATCCTTGGGTTAATTTGTATAGCTAGTCCTGGATGAACCAGTTGCATATGATGAAGAATGTTTTCACTCATAGCTTCTTGGTGTTTCACCCACAGATCCATTGGATTTGAAATTTGACAGGTAGCAATCATAACAGCAAAGAGATCTCTTATTTGCTTTGGCGATTGATATGTTGAATTTGTTTGGTCCCAATATTCATCACTTCCCGTAAGGCCATGTTGAATGAATGCCTGTCTGTATGTCTGAAGAATATTTCCATTGATTGTTTTCAAATTTTGAAATGATCTTGGACCCCTGATATTATAAAGAAAAAATCAAAGAAAGAAGCATTCAGAATACAAAATTTATATATAAAGTAAAAATAAATATTTTTAAATTTCATTTAAAAATGTCGAAAAATTTTAATATGTCCAAAATTATGAGTATCTTTTTAAAAAGTAAACATTAATTTGATATCATAAAATATTGCAGTAATTATTTAAAAACCTTTGAATATTTTATTTTAGTTAAATTTACTATTGAAAAACCTTTGTCAAAAAGTAAATAAGTAAATGCATGTTCTCTTTTTACAGCAGAGATTTGTGAAAACTTTGGCAGACTTTTAATATTTTAAAGCCAAAGTTGTCATTTGAATTATTACAGCTCTTTCAAAGTATTTAACTGGTCATTGTGAATGGATTTCTAATTAAAATTAAAAGAAGAGGACAATCATTTAATAGAAGATATTTTAAGCAGTGTATGCAAATTAGTCATTAGCTTATTCGTGTTTTTGTGTTAAGACTTATTAAAAATAAATAAATTAAAAAGGAAGCATTTTTATATTTTCTTTCGGTGTCGAGGGATACATTTGTGTATGAAATTTTTTTTTTTTTTTTTACCTGTTCTACTTACTCAGAAAAGTCTATTTTGGTAGAATGTAGTTTGTCGAATTTCCACACTAGCTTTTGTTTAAAAAAAAAAAAAAAAGCAGCTAATTATGGATGCTAGATATATAAATTGATAAATGTTTACCTTAGAAAAATAACCTGGTAATTTTTCTAGGAAAAATTAGGTGTTTTTCTATGGGATTAATGTTCACTATTTATGAAATGTTGAAGGTGTTGTGGACATTTTAATATATTTGTTCAAAGAATATGACTGTTAATTGATCGGGTGTAGGGGAGGGTTGTTATAATTAAGGAAAGTTTTTACAAATAGATGCCAACTTGTTGAATGCCAAGTAAAATGCAAATTTCAAATACTTTTCTGCACTATATAAGGCAATATTCCTAAACAGGACTATTTTTTATATAAAAATCAAAATGTCCAAATAAAAAAACAGTAATGAAAGACAATGAAATATACTTCTTTTTTTTTTTTTTAAATTAATATGCAAATTAGTTAAACCTGAAAAGTGATATCACCTAGAAGTAGATAATATATAACACAGATATTGAGCTTTTAGTGTGTAGAATTGGGATCAGAATTCATGGGAGAATTGAGCTCCAGTTTCACATTTATTTTATATATAACTCTGCAGACAATTTATATGAAATGGGGAAAAAAAATGACTATTGTTGGTTCATGATGGAAATAAATAACATAAACTCTTACTTAAAGTTAGATCTTAAAACTTTTTTTAATGTCAACAATCACCTCCTATAATTACTGTTAAATTTTCAAATTTTATTAAGGAACTATACATTGCTGTGCAAAAGTAAGTGAACCCCTAAGATAATATTTAAAATAATTGGCTCTTTTTTTCTAAATGGTCAGCAAATCTTAAACTATATATTCATTAAGAAAAACCTTTATTAAATGAATTACAACCACTTTCAAAGATTTTTATGAAGGTGAAAAAAAATATTAATTAAAAATTAAGATGTGCAAAAGTAAGTGAACCCTTACATTTACATTCTGTAATTTTGTTTTACATGGTTGCCAGTCAAATAATTTTTTGTGCACATGTAAAAATCAAAATGACACATGTTCATTTTTTAGTTAAGCTGTGTATACTGCAGTCAAATAATAACATATTGTGTATGCAAAAGTTTGCAGTTAGAGATTAAATCTAAAAAATATATGCAAAGATCAAAAGAACTTTCTGAAGCTTTAAAAAAAATCACATAGTTGAAACTTATAATGACAAGGAAGGCTACAAAAAGCTATCAAAACAATTTGGAGTGCACTTCTCCACCATGCAACAAATTATTTATAAATGGAAGGCCTTTGGTATGATGACATAATAATCAAGGAGTGGCCACCTACAAAAAAATAACAGGAAGAGCAACTAATTTGGCAAGCCCAGGCAAATCTTGCTTTGACCTTTGTGGTTCTCCAATGCTCACAGGCTAATGGAATCAATGTGCAAACATCTAAAGTGTGATGAAATCTGAACAATACCAATCTTCATGGCAGAATGCCTAGAAAAGGCCACTGTTTACAAAATGGCACAAGCATGCTTGCCTCAATTATGCCAAAGCTCATAGAAACATTCTGACAAAAAGTTTTATGGTCAGGTGAGACCAAACTAGATCTTTTTGGGAAGAACAATAAGTGGTATATCTGGTGAGCTCCTAATACGGCTTTTAATGAAAAGAATTTGATACTAGCCATTAAACATGGCAGTGATAGCACTATGATTTGGAGGTGCTTTGCTGCAGCTGGAACAAGCAAAATAGTCTACATTGATGGCACAACGAACTCTGCAAGATACCAAGCAATTTTGAACAAAAGTGCCTTGTCCTCAGTTCAAAAGTTGGGTTTAGGTGAGGACTGAAACTTCCAACAAGATAATGAGCATCAAAACAAATCTACTAAAGAACTGGTTCATAAAAAGAAATTTCAAGTCTTGGAATGGCCTAGTCAAACTGCTTATCTAAGCTCAATTGAAAATCTGTGATTCAAGTAAAAGAGGGCAGTGCATGCAAGAAACTCTGGTAATATCAAGCAATTGTGGGAGTTTTGCCAAAAAGAATGGTCAAAAATCAAGACTCATTACTAACAGAAACTTCTTAAAATTATAGAAAAAGACTGGTTGACATTGTAACTTCAAAAAGAGCAGTCACCAAATATTAAATGTAAGGGTTCACTTACTTTTTCATATATTAATTTTTAACTAATATTTTTATTCCATCTTCATAAAAAAGAATTTATTTAGTAAATGTTTTTTCTTAACAAATATACAGTTTAATTAAGATTTGTTGATCATCCAGAAAAAGAGAATTTTTAAAAAATATTATCTTAGGGTTCACTTACTTTTGCACAGCACTGTATATTCAAATATTGGATTTTGTTTACTTTCAGTATCATGTGACTTGTATAAATTAAAATTTTTATAAGAAGTAGTTAGTTTCTTAAAACTTAAAGTTTACTGTTTTTTATTGTATTTTAATATGTAACTTATATAAATTTTAAATTTACATACATGTGCATTTTTTAAACATTTATATTGATTTATTTTATTTAGGAATACACTGCTAGCCATCTTTTCCCCTGGGCAAGCACAGATAACTTGATCTTCATTGCTGAACAAGTATCACACCATCCACCAAGTAAGTAAAAGAAAGAAATCCCGAAACTATTCAACAGTTACAATATTACTCCATCTTAGTGATAACATTCATTTTGTGTGTGTGTGTGTGTGTGTGTGTAAGAGCTTTATGGAGGTTTATACTCAACATTGTTTCATTTCTGTATGTGATAACCAAGAACAAATACTAATTACTCACTTTTAATAAGTCGAAGAACATATTCTATAATTGTCTTAAAGTAACTCATATACATAGGAAGTCACAAAGACTATAAATAGCTACATGATGCAGTTGAGTGCATACTTCTACCTGTGAGTCAGTAACACTACACTACACCAATATCTAAAGAATCAAGTGAACAATTATGACTGGATAATTATGAGTACACACATGCATAGCTTAAGATGCTATCAGCTAAAGCTAAAGCCAAAAAGCTGAGGGATTTAAAATCAGTTGGGGGAGAAAACCAGATAACGGATCTCCTCTTGGCAACTGCTGGGTGTGAGGCCATTATAAAATTATCAGCTATTGTACACCCAAGACAGTTGGAGGAAATTATGTTTGATGATATAAGTCAACTAATAGTAAAAAAATTAGCACCCCAAAAAAGCTATTGAATGCAGAGAGAGAGTTAATACATTTCTCAAAAAGTGAATGAACCAGTTATTGAATATGTTCTTCGTTTGAAACGGGCCGTTAAATATTATGAATTTGAGAGACTGGGAGTGGAAAACTAATCAGTTGAGGAGGGCGATCCAAATGAAATTATTGAATGGCATTCAAAATAAGGAATATCAGCAAATGACTCTAATGCACTTACAATTGGGGAAAGTTGTCACTAGAACAGTGTGTTGAATTTGTTCAGCAACATTAATTAATTGGAAAATTTAATAGAACAAAATGTTATGGATATGGTAAGAGAAATGGAGACATGTGATAAAGAAAATAAGGTGAACCTTTTATGGATATCAATATCAAAGAGGAAAACAAAAATGTCTGGCATATAAAATAAATGTCGAAAGAGTTTCAAAAGGAATCATTTTAAATATATGTGTAAATCCAAAAAGAAAAATGTAGAGACAGTCTGACAAAATGAAGAGGAAATAAGTATGGACATTGTTTATTGAAAAAAAAGAAAAATGAAAAAGAGTTATTAAAAACTTGAATCAATAATGTTTTATTGAACATGCAATTAGATATGGGAAGTTACGTGACATTGATACCCAGAAATTTCTAGAAGAAATTAGGAAAACCAAAATTAAAGAAAAACTATATCCACTTGAATCAGTTTGATAGATCCATGATAAAAACGTTAGGCTATTTTGAAGCCTATGTTGAATTCAAAAAATAAATTTGAACTAATACCAATTATCATGGCAAACTGTGGAAAGAATCATGATCTAATAGGAAATGGTGTGTTGAACATAAATATGACAAAATTAGAAAACACAGTCAAGGCAGAAGTAACTGGGATGTAAAAAAAAAAACTATGAAGCAAAGTTAAGACTAAAAGAAAAAGTAATTTTAAGAAAGAAGTATGGGGGATCTGCATATTCATGGTGACTACAAAATATGTGTAAATCACAAAATATATGCAAACTCATATCCTATCCCCAATGTAGTCTGGGCTTAGAACTCCCTTGCACATATGAAAACATTCACTAAAATTGATCTAAAGTCAGCACAACATCAAATACCTATTGATGAAGACTTTAAAAAGTCACAACAATAAACATGCCAATAAGCTTATTAACATGGAAAAGAATGAAATATGGAATTAAAACTGCTAGTGTGAGCTTTGAAAGGGCTATAGAGTAAGTTATTGGTAGTGATACAAAAAATACAATATGCTACCAGGGTAACATTTATGTTAGTACTATTAATGACAAAGAATTGGTATAGTTTTGAATAAGTTAAAAATTGCTGAATTAACAACAAAAAAAATGTGTGCACAACACTAAAAAAATATTTTTTGGATATTTCGTATCCAATGAAGGCATATGAGCAGACCAATTGTTAATTGACAAAATAGTAATAGTTCAAGTATCTAAGAATAAAAAAGAAATGGAATCTTTCTTAGGATTTGTAGATTTCTACAGATGATATGTAGAGCAATACTCTGAATTAACAGAACCTTTTGCTGCTTTAAGAAAAAAAAAAGTGTAATTTATCTGGACAAAAGAACAAGTGACATTTGAAAATTTAAAAGGTGTTCTGGCAAAGAAGCTAGCAGTGAAAATATTCGACCTTAGAAATTAAATAGTAGTAACAATTGATGCAAGTGAACACTAATTTCAAGAAAATTTTCGAAAGCTGAATTAAACTATTTAAATATTGAGAATGAGGAGAAAAAATGTGAAGATATTTTCTTACACTGGGTCAAAACTGATATTTTGTTGATAGACAAATTAGCTGAGGATACAAAACAATCTCTTATATCTAGACAATCTCTTAGGGAGAGGGAGGAAGATAGCGAGGAGACAAAACCTCTCAGAAGTACTAGGGTAAATAAGGTGATAAAACCTCTTTGGTACATGAAGATGAGGTGATTCATTTACATAGGAAGTCACAAAGACTATAAATAGCTATGGCTATTATCCATGATGCAGTTGAGTGCATACTACTTCCCATGACTCAGTAACACTACACTATTCATCTTAATATTTCAATTTTCTTTCTGTAAAGTGTACACAATAAAAATGTCATTTTATTCTATAATTTTGGGTCAACAAAATGTAGAATAGAAATTTCCTAAGAATTTCTATTTATTCCAATAACATTACTTGAACTACTTTCTTAACTTTTTTTAACCACCTTGTATGAGCCAATACAGTCTGGCTTTCCTCAGATGTATTTGGTAATCTTAACACTGAACTTTAATTGTTCTAAGTGAAGTTAATAAATGTTAGTAAAACATGGAAAATGAAAGAGCTTTGAAGAAAATTACCAGATGCAGCAGACATTCATGACAGAGCCAACTTGCTAATGACACCAATCTAAATAATTCATTGAATAATAACAGCAATAATTTGTTTCAGAAATTCATAAAATTTCAACTTCAATATTTAAAGTTTTTTTTTCTATTTGTGATGGTATGTTAAAATGAGACAGATTTGGTACAAGATAGATTTGAGGAGCTCCCACAGACAATGGAATTTGTTCAAAATGCTTGTAAGACAAGCTTGATAGCCATCACTATGCTGCATGCACAAGAAAAAAAAAAGAAAATGGAAATTATGACTTCTGTTTTTAAAGCTATATTTTTTTCTTCCTTCAAGTTTCATATACAGTTATAACTAAGTATTGTTTTACAAAATTACAAAATCATTTTGGAGAAGATTTGATTTTAAATTCACACTTCATCAAAATATTGACTCATATTCTATGTAAGTATATTGTTTTTATATGTATTTTTAAAATGTTTATACCTAGTAATTATTGTTTCTGAGCTTATTTTTCCAAAATTTTAGATTTATTTTTAAAAGTTTTAAATTCTGGTCAAAATTATTCAAAAAATTAACCCAATACACAGTACAGGTATAAAGCATGTATGATATTCATCCAGTTCATTTCTCAGACCATGGATAAAGTAACTAACACACACTTTCAAATAGATTTAAGGAAAAATTTGAATTTTCTTCTAAATGTTTTTGTCTGTATTTATTTTTAATGTTTCATTTTGTTTTATTTTTTTCTGCTCTCAGTATCTGCCTTTTATGCTGAACATTATGATAAAAGAATAAGTTTGGATGGTTACATCTGGACTAAGTCCAAATTCTTGGGGTTGTCTATTGGTGTTCACATGATTGGCCAAGCTGTATTATCTGTCCTTAATTTTGACGAAGAATATATCTTTACATTTCCTAATGGTTATGGAAGGTAAGTTCATTTTTGATCACTTTGCAAGCAATCAAATACATTTTTGTTGATATTAAACATCTTTGGTTTCCTGTAGTAATATTGGCTAAATTACTTTCAGTTCTTTTGATAAAGAAATTCTTTTAAGTTTTAACACTATTCATGTGACTATTCATTAAAAATATTTATTCAGTCAGTCTATGATAAACAGCCCAATTACATGTGAATGATCAAATAGAAAAAAAACATTTCAGGCACAATCAAAGTTAGAAGCAAATAATAATTCTGAAATATTCTTTAAAATTATTATATAAAAGCATTTAGTGTGAACATAATTACAATATAATTAATTTA
Organism: Acanthosepion pharaonis; assembly: GCA_903632075.3. Lineage (NCBI taxonomy): Eukaryota > Metazoa > Mollusca > Cephalopoda > Sepiida > Sepiidae > Acanthosepion > Acanthosepion pharaonis. The sequence goes on along the minus strand of CAHIKZ030000216.1, from coordinate 1,177,233 downwards.
ACAACTGAAACCAAAATTATCCCTGTCTTGGTATGATGATATGTTACATCCAGCAGCAAGGCCTCTGATTGGGAGGTTTTGAGGAGCCTAACCCAGAGTGGTAGCATCTATTAGGGTCCCAGCTATGGGCAAACAGTTAACCCTCAAACTGGGGTTAAAACTCTATGAAAGGATAAAAATAGATTTTTATAGTAAAAATACCAGCAATACATTTTGGAAAAAAGAAAAATTATCAGCAATACATTTGACTGAACAAATAAATCAAATCAAAATGTTCCCAAACAAAGCAATATTTATTTTATTTCGTAGTTTTGAATTTTCCAACTAAGGGCATCATTTCAATCCTATTGAGTGCCTACACCACCAACCCCCAAAAAGTATCTTAAAAACGTGTAAAACTTATTCAAGTGGTGTCTTATTGTGATTTCATTGGGTTGTATTTATGCAAAAGAAAAATATATTATTTTATATATTTTTCAAGGAAAATAAATTTCAGTCATGTAGTTGAATTGGAGCCTATTTTTAAAATAAATAGGGTATTGTATTCAAATCTTATTTCTATTGATTTTTTGACAGTAACATCTTTTTTAATCATCTGAAAAAAAATATTCAAATGCAAATATCTTTATTTCTCTATATTGAATGAAAGTATATGCCAGAATATTTTCCTATTCTTCTTTCTAATGTTATAAAGTATAAAATCTTTTATATGCAATTTAAGTGGAATTTTTTTTATTGGATGTCAATTTTACTAGGTACTTGTTAAATGGCTTAAAATATCCTGGTTTAAGACAATTTTTCTTAAATTGAACTTGTATTTACTGTTTTGTTCTCTCATCTTTCAGACAATTTCATTCTATTCTCTCAAAATGTTTTATCAAAGATCTACTCTATATGCCTTTTGTAGATTTCCAGGAAATTGAAATTTTTAAAAGAATTTTATAAAGACCAAAAGGAATGGTAATCTGAAGCTGCAGTATTTGGGTGAAAACTTTTCAGCCAAGCTGTAACAAATTTTATTTGGTCACCAAAAACCCTTGCAGTCTGTTATGGTGAAACACACCTATTCTATAGTTAATAGACTCTCCCACCTAATATAAGGAGGAGTAGTAAGAGAAACGAGGGTCAGTCGATGTCAGACGACAGTCGAATACGAAAGTAGTCAACAACCACAACCAAATTACTCTGTGTAATACCTATTATATCAAGTTCCTAACGATTTGTACGTCGAACTGATTTAGTACAAATACAATCCTCGACTGCGAAATATAATCCACAACAACTTTGGCGATGAGGATTCGCACTCATACAGAGGAAGAAAAAATTTGCTCGCCACAATAACTTCGGCGACAAAGTCTCTGATTCACACTTTAAAAAAAAAAAAAACTTGACAAAATTTTTCACAAACCAAGATGTCAACTTAGTGATGAAAAAATCTGTCGTATTTTCAACTGAGAAAAGAAATTTTTTTTTTTTCACGATAATACAGTTTGCTCAAATAGGTCACGAATTGCAAATTCGTAGGACATCCCCCCCCCTCTACAGTATTTAGGCATTGTGTAAACTTTTTGTGAAGATGGAGGAATGCAAAAATATATTCCGGGAATTCTTTAAGTTCCAGTTGGAACAACAGATGACAATATTAGAGCAACAACAAACATTCCAGATGCAGCTACAGGAGGAAACTTTCAATAGACAAATGCAATTCCAACAAAAAATGGAACAGATGCATAAGAAGCTTCAAAACAAAATTCTGGAAATAACTGAGAAGAGGAAAGAGAAAAATCTACAAAATGATTCTTTCCCAGAGAATACAATATGGAATTCAATTGAAATATTCACGTACAGTCCAGATGAAGAGATAACTTTTGAGGAGTATTATAAAAAATATATGGACAGGTATAACAAGGACTGCCACTTGTGGTCTGAAGGAAAGAAAGTTAGGCTTCTTTTAAGCAAATTAGGAACTGCTGAGCATAACAAATTGGTAAACTACATTTTACCGAAAAAACTAGCGAGTTGACATTTACTGAGGCGGTAAATATATTAAGTGAATTATTTAGTAAAAAGACATCTCCGTTTCACAAGAGGTGGAAATGTTTGAATCTGATGAAAGATGACGAACAAGATTATATAACGTACACAGCCAATGTGAATAAGCATTGTGAAGAATTCAAGCTGGCAGAGCTAAGCGCAGACAATTTTAAGTGCTTGGTGTTTGTTCAGGGGCTGGTATTGGAAAGAGACGCAGAGTTGAGAAAATTAGTACTGGCAAAATTGGAAAGCGATCCAAGTATTACGGTACAGAAATTGGCAGAAGACTGCACAAGATATGTTAGCGTAAAGAAAGATTCAAAAAAGATAGAACAGTCTGGTGTTTCGCATGTAAGGAAAATACACTACAAAAAAGAAAGTCAGTTTACCAAAAAGAATTCTAAAATTGCGGATTATCAAGCAAAAAGTGAAATACCAGAGAAAAATAAACAAAAACTCCCGAAACCATGTTTTGCCTGCGGTGAACTACACTGGTACAGATATTGTGATTGTAGGAATAAAAAAATGTTTCAACGGTAAAAGAGTGGGTCATAAAAGCATGCATTGCAGCTCAAAAAATAAAGACAATTAAAATAAAATTAAAGTTCGAGGTAAAAGATGGAATAACCAGAAAATTTGTTACCATCGAAATAAGTAATAAAAATATAAAAATGCAACTTGACACTGGCTCAGATCTATCTATCATAAATTTGCATACGTGGAAGAAGTTGGAGAAACCAACTTTAATGCAGACAAAGAAAATTGCGAGGTCAGTGACGGGAGAAAAAATACAATTTATTGGGGAATTTGTTACAAACATCACGTTAAATAAAAAACCGCAAAAAGCTAAACTATTTGTCATAGAAAATACCACAAACTTACTTGGTACGAATTGGATAACAGAATTTCAATTATGGGATCTACCGATAAGTTCCTTCTGTTACAAGGTAGAAAGTTTAAACACCGAAGCCCAAAAATTAGTAAAGAAACTTAAGGAAACATTTCCTACTGTTTTTTCTCCAGGGTTGGGAACGTGTACCAAGATGGAGGTAAAATTCCAGCTAAAAGAAAACGCTCAGGCGGTATTCAAAAAGAAAAGGAATGTGCCGTTTCCCTCATTTGAACAGATAGATAAAGAATTGGACAGATTAGAGAAAACCGGTGTACTTAAAAAAAAGTTGAGTATAGTGAATGGGCAACACTGACGGTATACGTGAAAAAAAGCCCCAGAAAGTTAAGATGAAGCCGACACCGAGAAAAACTGGGGAGCAAGTTACCCGCAGCCAAGGACATACGGTATTATTAAATGATTTAAGTCAACTGAAGTCACCACAGAAAACGTTAAGAAGCACAAGATCAACAAAAGGGAAGCTAGAGGCTGAACAAATAGAACCACAAGAAGAACCTACAGAAACTGTGACCCACATCCTTAAGAAGCTCAAAGGGGAAGGTTGTTTCTGGTAATACTATGGAGGTGCCAAAAAATAGAAAAGCGGATTGGCAATATGATGTACTTGGTGAAAGGTGAAAAATTCACGTGCTAAAGACACATTAACCAGATCAGACGACACGCTTCAGACATTGTTGACAGCGGTCCCATAGAAGAAACGCCTATGAAGGTGATTTTCGATACATTTGATCTAACAACGCCTGCAACGATTTTACCTGAGGTACACTAATCCAGGAGAAAAAGAAAGGCAACTGATCATTTAAAAGTGGATCCAAAACGTAGGAGATACGCTATGATGTTGCTAAAAAAATGAAGATTTTTTTTTTTGTTTTTTCTTCATATTTCCTGTAAAAAATAAAGAAAACTGTTTTACTCCTATGGAGTAAAGTTTTAGGAGTGGGGTGTTATGGTAAACACACCTATTCTATAGTTAATAGACTCTCCCACTTAATATAAGTAGGAATAGTAAGAGAAACGAGGGTCAGTCGATGTCGGACGACAGTAGTCGACAGTCGAATATGAAAGTAGTCAGCGACCACAACTAGATTACTCTGCGTAATACCTATTATATCAAGTTCCTAACGATTTGTACGTCGAACTGATTTAGTACAAATACAAGCCTCCACTGCAAAATATAATCCACAACACAGTCTAAACTTATCCTAATAGAATAGGCTTGATTTGGTTATTTTGAAGCCATTACTTATCTTCTACATTGTGCAACATTGACAATTTTCAAGTAATATCTTTAATGCTACAACCTCAACTGGTCTACTTAGCCATGCAACATTGTTTAGTAAGAAATCTCCAGCATGGAACTTTGCAAGTTGTTATTGACATGTTCAGTCATTAACAGCATCTGTCCATAAAACTGCACAAATCTTTCTTTTTGTGCATGTCTGAGTCACATTTTTACTATTCTCAACTAAAACTAAATGTGATAATATATTGAAAATTTTGTTTATCAATCAACGTTCGAATCAGCTTATAAAAATACTCCAATTTTGACACTGAAATAAAAATGATCTTTTTGAATGAGAGTTAAAATTAATAACACTAATTGCATAAAAATAACAGATACTTTGAAATCTACCCAACAGGTAAAACTTTCTAGTTTTATGATCAGATGAACTGTTAATTTGTAAAAAATTAGGATCTGTTTAATTAGTGTTATCAGTCTTTCAATATAAATGCTTCAACCCTTTAATTGATACATCGTTACCAATATTTTGCAGGTCAATTTTAACAGTACCCTGGGTAGAGTTAGGGGGCAAAGTATCTCTAACATGCCCAAAAAGTGGCTACAGTGCTAATATAGAGTTTCACACAAAGGTAGGACTGGTTATTTTTTTCTGAATATTTTTATTGAGAATCCACATTTTAATAACTATACTGTTCTCTGGTTTTTTTTTTTTTTTTGTTTTTTTTTGTTAAAATATTTTCTACCTTAAAAAAACTTGTACACATCTATTTTCACTGTAATTATTTTAAAATCTTATATATTCATTAAATTGAATATATACATAAAAACCATTTTATTTTAATTTTGCATTTTGTTTTTATAATATATTCCAAAATTATAATTTAAATACTAAGTTGATTTTAGATAAATTAATTTTAAGGGAAATAACTCAAATTTAACTTTTTCTCTAATTTTTAAAAATATTTACGAAACTTAACCTAGTATTGTACAAGATCAACTAGGGGTAGGAAAGTATTGTGCTAATCTTAGATAGTGTGTATTGTTAAAATTGTTCTATGGAGCCTTCCAAATTAATAAGGTAACCACCTCAAGAATACAGTCTGTTTTAAGTTATGCAGATCACATAAACTTCAATAACTCGAATTTACTTTGAAAAACAATCAATTTATACATAAAAATGAGTTAAATTTCTAGGTAATTTCAACTCGTTTGACTGAAATTATTTGTTTTATTTTAAAAACTTCTATCTGATGTTATAAAAACCAAGGATCACTTTTCACTAACAGGTGAATAAAACCATCAATACTTATAATAGAATAAATAACAAATACATATGATAATTCTTTGGAGAATTTACATATTAATAGAGTGAGCCTTCTCCTTAACCAGAGTCAGCAATCTATTAATCCATTAATTTTAATAAAATCAATGGATTAATAGATTGCTTCACTCTACTCAGTTTCTGACATGGTGGTTTTAATTGTTTCCTAAAGGTCAGCTTTGTTGTGTCATTTTCCAATTTTATATAATTTCATATTCACTATTGGCCATAGATGTGTGATTGGATTCAGATCAGGACTTGATAGTGGTCATTCTATTGTCTTGTCTCCTGTTCGCCTTTTAAAACTCCTGAAACTCACAGGTAACCTTAGATACACAAGAAAGAGCATTGTCATGCATAAATACACTTTACTTTGAAACTATAAGGTAGGTACTGGCATGAGATCACTGGAAAATGAGCATAGTATGATAATAACAGCCTTATACTTGATGAAAACAAAATTTTATTGTCAAAATATTTGTTACTATTAAGAGGAAAGAACAAAGTAATTTTTAATTATTTTTTAAAAAATTTCTGTCTTTATTAGAACATTCTAACTTTTGATTGAAAAACCTTGTTTCTCTTCATCAGTGGAACTACTAGTAAATAACATAGCGAATTTTTTGTGCATTTTTTATGACAGACATTAATTTTGAAAATATTACAAAAATAATTGTCAGATTTTAATGAAACTTTTCACAAATGATGGGAATTATTATAATATGTTATATATATATATATATATATATATATATATATATATATATATATATATATATAACCCCCTCATAACTAATTTTATGAAAACTCTTGAAATTCAAATGTGTACATTTTTAGTGATTAATTAGTTAAAAGCACAAGGCTTTGAGAGAAGTAAATTATGTTTTTACATTTTAAGTTGTTAAATATTTGTTTTTACATTTTTAAGTTGTTAAATATTCTAAAATTAATGAAAATGGTGTACAGTTCAGACAGTGCCCATAAAACGGCTGTAATTCAAATATATGGAAGACTGTAAGCATCATGAAAAGAGAAAAAAAATTGTATAATATTTCAAATGATAATATTTCAAATGATAAGGGTACCTACAAAGTATTATGTACCTATCTTATGAAATTTATATGGTCTTATTTTTATATTATCTCAGTTATAATAATTTTTCCATAAATGAAATATCAAAATTAATAAAATGAGTGGAAATACAAATGATACTGTAAAATGTAATTAATGTATATTAAATTATATTTTATGTACACTTAACTTTTCATAAGAAAGGTACCTAATTAATTTTATCTACCTTTCTTATGAAATTTTATCTCACTCTCAGCAATGTTAAAAATTTTCCTTAAAAATAACAAGGTAAATAAGTTGGTTCAATAAAAAGCTAAATTATATCACTTCTGTCCTTCCATACAATAACTTTTCCCTGCGTAAGCTGTCAATATTTGCTGAAAGCATCAATCATCACATAGTTACATGTCGCCACTGTTAAGACCGGCTGTCTCTTGTTTTTAAACTATATTTTTTCGGCACATAAAGTAAGAAATGTTTGTTTTAAAATATATTAAATAAACTTTAAAATTTCTAATTTTGTTAAAATAAATTTTTAAAAAGTATAATTGATTTTTGACAGAATTTTAAACAGAAAAATTAAATTTTGTTTACAAAATTGAAAAAAAAAATTGCTGACGATTGATTTTTCCAGACTAAAAAAAAACATGATTTTAAGCAATTTTGGACGTGCTAGGAATGATTGAAAAATGTAAAAAAATAATCATAAAATACTTTGATCTTTCCTCTTTATAATAACATAAACATTTAGACGCTAAAAGATTTTTATCATGCTATGCTCATTTTTCCAGCAACCTCATGCCAGTACTTATTATAAGACTAAGATTTTTGTCCATGAAATTACAATAGTTAGCAGTGTTCAGTTTCACTGCTTCATCAATTTTCAATGATCCAATAATGGTTTGGTTGACAATTCTATATTATCACACTGCCAACATCTTGCTGCCACAGGCAGATCTGCATCAGATAAAATCTCTATCCTTTAGTTTATCCATCAAGCATCACCCATCACCCAAGATCTTTCCATGAAAATTACTTTAGAAAGGTTAATTTTCATGTATTTCTTGGCCCAATTTTGATGCTTTAAAATGTTTGCTTTACAAAGACATTGTTGCATAAGAGATTCCTTGAGAGAGATTTCAGTTTCCAAAATATTTTATAACTGGAATGTAGAGAAACGCTATTTTCATATTTTTAACTGAAAAATAACGTCAGAGATTGTCACGTGTGGAGAATATTGTCATTATATCTGTGTTGATGTATTCAGCCATTTTCTTTCAATTTTATGAATCTGTTGTGCATATTTGTTTGTTTCTCTACATTCCAGTTGCTAGGTACATTCTGTTTTTGTTTTTATTAATTACTTTGTTCATTTAATTTCATTTTCGTATTTTGCTTTGATAAAGTCCACATTGAACGAAACGCGTCAGCAATTACCAGTTTTCCTATTGTCATTTTTATTCATAAATATTGTCTTCTCTACCGATTAAATCGGAGAAATTTTCATATATATATATATTTTCTGGAAAGTAAAGAAAAAATAGTATTAAGTTTCAGGCCTTAAACTAATATTTTAATCTGCATAATAACTTCAGAGAGTCCATTTTCATAAATTCCAAAGTATTTCAAGCAATATCCATTAAAAATTTAGTTAGTGATTTTTAGTAAGTGTGGAACTGGACTGGTTTAAATTTGACACAGATTGGTTCAGGTCTTTTTGAGTTATTGGAGTGTATGTGATTTGCATAATAATCTGGAATTTTCTGTCTCAATTTTCTACAGTCTTCCCTGGTATGAAGAACAATAAGCTATATGCTCAGCTCCAAGGGGACATACCCTTCAGGATGAACTTTTCCTATTGCACTAAGAGGGAAGGGTCAGAGCCAATATATGTAGCATCCTAAGTGCGAAATAATGCTGCACCAGTTTTGTTATTAATCCCACAAATGTGCATGTGATTTCAATTTTCAGCTCTGCTATTTGCCATATTCTGTTTGATGAACTGTTGATTTACTAACATTCCTTCTGAAAAGTATTATTTGCTTACTTACACTTTAACATGTATATAATCTTTTTTTAATAATATCACATGATATCATAATCTGATACCAAGTAAAATAGGAATCTTATGTACTGAGAAATAAAAAAATAAAAAAAAAGACTTTTTTTTTTTTTTTTTTTATATTTTCAACAAATTTAAGTTAGTCTGTTCTTTGGCATTTATTTTACCATAATCATCCTTTTAATGACTCCTGACTCTTTTTCTTAATGTTTCAGCCTTTCTATGGAGGCAAAAAGCATCGAATCACTGCTGAGATATTAGCACCAAATGAAAAGAAATCTTTTTGCAATATTGAGGGTGAATGGAATGGTGTGATGTATGCTAAATATAATACAGGTGTAAGTGTGGCTTTATTATTACCCAGTAGTTGAAGTTTTATGATTTGCTTTCAATATTTGATATGTCCACAAAAAAAAAAACTGATGTTTTTCTAACTAGTCAATGTAGAAAATAATTATCTGAAAATCCTTACATAACCAAAATTTTAATTCACTTATTGATAAATGCAAAAATTTATAGTTTTGTAGAAAAATCAGCCAAAACTTTAGAGAAAGTTTTATTGAATCCAAATTTGAAAAAAAAATGTCTGAATATATTGTTTTCAATTTGTAAGAACTGAAACATGGAATATTGAACTGATAATTTTCCAAATGTATCTTTCTATTTTACTAATTTTGTTTAAAAACATTAAAATATGGTAATAAAAGATTATTTACTGTTTTATTACTTATCTAGAACAATCTCCTTGCATTTATTTATTTTTTCTGTGTGCAGATGAATGAAGTGTTTGTAGATACTAAAAGAACACCAATCATAAAAAAACAAGTCCGTGAACTTAGTGAACAAGAAGATATGGAATCTAGAAAGTAAGTAGATTTTTTTTAAATGTTTGTCCAAATTCTATATTTTTCTATTTTTTTAACTTTCATTGTCTTTTAAGTGCTTTAATTCCTTCAAAAAGCTTCACAATGTCCAATTTTACCATGCTGATCAATGTTTTCACAAGAAAATTGGTGTTAACCAGCTGATATTGATAAATTGTTTAGAGTATGCTTATATTTATACAAAAAAAATTAAAAAAATAGAAAAGGGTATAAGATAAGGTTGTGTCTTCTCACCAGACTTATTCAACCAGCAAGACAATTCTGAGGGAATTACAAGTCCTACTGGGATTCATTATTAGCATCCATAATCTTAATAACATAAGATATGCCGGTGACACAGTGTTGATAGCAGATACAGAAAGGAAAATACAAGAAGTCCTATAGAAGGTAGTGAAAAAAAGCAAGAAGAAAGTACTACACATCAATTGCAAGACAACAGAATACATGGTTGCTAGCAAAAGGAAGAGCTCAACATGCAAATTACAAATTGGATATATCAATGTCAAACAATTACTACAATTTAAATATCTAGGAAGTGTTTTAACAGAGGACAGAAAATGTGACACTGAAATCTGAAGACATATTGGGACAGTGAAAGATGCCTTCTAAAAGCTAAGCAAAATAAGCAAAAGAAACAGAAAAACTTTGTTTCTAACAAAGTGAAGAGTACTGAACTGTTATGTAATATCAGTCGTCTTATATGACAGATGAGCAAAAGAAATGTGGTTCTACAGAAGAATGCTGAAAATAGCATGGACAGAAAATGTGACCAATGACAAAGTTTTAGAGAAATGGAAACACAAAGGACACTTATGCTTAACATCAGGAAGTAGAAGTTGAAATTTCTGGGCACATAAATGAGGAAAGAAGGCTTGGTAACCTTAGTGTTTTAACCATGAATCCCATGTTTGAATCTCTTCATAGTTGATTTGTCAAGGGATTGATTTCTTGATAATATGCTGATATTATCAAGAAATCATTCCCTTGACAAATCATGAAACATCATGAAAAATCATATCATGGATTGACCCAAGCCTTGTGAGTGAAATTTGGAAATTTTTGTTGGTTGTACTAGCATGAAATCATAAGTCATTGTGACTGAGAGGTTGAGTGTACTGGCCTTGTTCAACTATTGACCATGCCAGATTGTGAAGTCTTTCCCAGAAACTGTAACTAAAGTCTGCTCAATATAGTTCCAATATCAACTGTGGGTTAGCACTATCTGTTGAAGAAATACATGTGCCTGAACAAGCATCTGTAACAGGGATTACTTAGCTACCCTAGTAGATGTGCATACTTGGAAAATGAGTAAACAGCTATTACTTAATTTATTTCCAATGTGACAAACAACCCTTGAGTTATATAATAAAATCTAACACCACCAAATAAGTTGTAAATATTTCTAATAAAAAGAGATATCATAAGCTGAAATTCACATATTTATTATTTAAATATATCCTAGAAATTTTATTACCATTAGTTAGTTGCTAACTATTTTAATGTGAAAACGTTAACTTGCATAATAAAACCTGATACAGTATAATAATTCTAAATTTGCTGTATTCATTTTGCTTAATTTCTGCATTTTTCTTGGCTTGGGAAAATTAATTACTAATGTCTATTTTTTATAGAGTTTTTAATGAATAATTCAGACAAGTATAACCTTGGGTTTTATAAAGCTGGTAGTCAAATGTTCTCATTAGTTGAGCAGTGATAAATACTCATTAAAAGTGTTTTAGTTTTCTTCCATTCTGTTTCTGTTTGCAGAAAGTAACAAGTGAAATAGATCACTAAGCTTTTTCTTCTTCAGCTCTAGATTTTTAATTAAATGACTTGACAGAAACTTACCAGTGATATTAAAAAAATAATGGAGTAGTTTTGACTTGAAGTTATTCATATTCTCTTTCTGCTTTAATTCACTTATCTTATTTTCAACTTAAGTTATTTGAAAATAATGTTTTTAGCTTATCCTATAATTTTTAAAAAATATTTGTAATTTTCATTTGTTTTAGATTGTGGAGAGATGTAACTTATAATCTCAAAATCAGGCATATAGACAATGCAACAGAAGCCAAACGACAACTGGAACAGCAACAAAGAGACGAAGCTAAAGAACGGAAAGAAAAGAGCATCATGTGGGAAACAAAGGTTGATGCCAAAAATTGTCATTCTTAATTCCTTATGTCATTTCTTTCTGATATTACTTTATTTTTTTTTATACTAAGTAAATAAACTAATATTTGAAAATCTCTTTTTATATAATAATGATAATAATGAGGTTTTGGAATCAAAATTATTATACAGTGTTATTTTAATAGTCAGTTTTTACTTATGTGTTCTAGTTACTATTTTTAGTGTTTTTTTTTTTCAAAGTAACAGTTTATTTAAATTATTAGAAATGAGTGATTGATCAGTTCATCACTCTCACTTTTTTTTTAAATCTTAAAAAGAGAATTTTGCCCTTTGTCAGGTTTCATTATTTATAGATCTGTTGATGTTAAGAAAGTCATTCTGGTAACTAGAATGCAACATGTTTGTTTAGTTTGTCATAGTAATTAATTTTTCACCAAAACAAACCTGTAATCATTTTACTCTTGGTTTCTTAAAATGAAAATAAGATGAAAACTGTTAATAAAGACGCAAGCTGTTCCAATAAATTGATGTGTCGACGTTGTCAGACTTACCACAAATGCTTTAATGGCCTCTTTTGGAGGAGATGACTACTTGTAATTAGGTGTTACTTGAAACCTTGCCTATACGTTTTCTTTTCATATTCTTGCACTTGTAGGCAAGGGTAGATAAATCTAATATATATATTCACTGAAGTTACCTCCCTTACTGAAATTTGAAATTTTTCGAATTTGAATTACTGTGTTTTTTCCTAAATTATTAATTTAAGAAGTATATCTGGAATGAATCCGTTTGCATTAGAAGAATGAGATGAGTTTTTGAAATATTTTGCAATAGAAATTGTTTTTTAATAGTGAAATTTGTTCTCGAGGTCACTTCTAAATGTCAAGTTTTAAATGAGAACACTTGGAGCAATTTAATCAAATATTGCCTTTTATTTCTTGTTTTGGCACCTTTACTACAATTATGAAGTGGTTTGATTTAAAATGCTTTTCTAACTGTATAGGTCAGTTAATTTAGAAAAGCCTAATATCTTCAGTTAAATAGTTTTTGTTGGCCAACCACAGCAGGTGACTATCTTTTGAACAATCATTTATTTTCATTTGGTTGACACAATTCTGATGATATTCATATTGAATTATTGCTTTTAATCATTTGCCAAAAATATTTACATTTTTGTATTTCTCAAACACATTTTGAATTTGTGTTGGAATTCCTCATTTGTGATTTAATTTTATTGAAAATATTTTTTAAACCATTAAAATTTCTTCTGTATAAAAATGTTAAGCATCATTAAGCAGAATTTCTCTGATTTTACAAATGTAATTTCTTGTGGATATCATGACACTCTTATTATGATAATGTTTATTTTCTTTTTATGACATAGGCAAACTTTTAATCATAACTCTTAAAATACAATGCAATCATATAAAATTATATATTTTCTTCTATTAGATATGATATTTTTCTTTGCAGCATTTCCATGAAGTTGGTGAACATTGGGTATATGACAATCCCCTTATGAAACATGTATCAAACAAATCTACGACTAACATCACAAGCTCAACTGGATCTCAACATCAGTCATCTCCTTCAGCCATGCAACAACAGACTCCTACAAATCAGCCATTGCAATTTCAGTCAACTACCTGAATAGGATGATGGTTGAGTGTGATATCAAACCAGACCTCAACTGGAGGAGGAGTAGAGCCTTGTTAGGAGGGCATCTTCTACTGCTGCTGCTGCTGTCTTCTTCCACACATCTTGTTACAGTTCACTGCTTCTACAATGCAGCCAAGTAGTAGCCACACGTCCATTTTGTTGTTTTTGTTGTTAATTAACAACATATGTGAAAAGAAACAGTTGGGGTGGGGGTATATCTCATGATTGACAACACTTTTAAATGGGGAAATTGAAAGTGCATTCAGATTAAGGACTGCATGCTCACTGGCTAGAGCAGAAGGCTGTTGCTGCTGCTTTTTCTTTCACAGACATTTTAATGAGAGACCCCCTACAAAAGATTCATGAGAGGAAATAAACTGAAAATACCCAGAAAATATTGTTTTAATAATAGATGAATAGTAATTCTTATCTTGAGAAAAATGCTACTTGAAAAAAAAAGTTATTTTATTTAAATGTAGTATATACACCAAAAGAAATTTGTCTTCAGATTTGAAAGAAGAGAACAAAGAAAAATGTTTGTGTGTGTCAGTGTCAAAGAATATAATTGTATAAGAGTAATACATATGAAATACTGGCCTCCTATAAATTTGTAATAATAATAATAAAAAAAAAAAAAAAAAATCCAAACCCAACTTAGGTCACTGATTTGATTCTTATCTTGCACTTTCTAACTTAGACAAATTTTAATCTTTTCTCTTTAAAGGAATTTATTCTTTAATATTCTGATTCATTAAAAATATATCAATTTACAATTTATGCAAATAATTTTTTAAAAAAGTTTGGGTATAACTGGGACGTACATTTATTGTTATAGGAAAGTCTAATGGCACAACTTGTTGGGGAGAGCATGCATCTGTCTATTTGTGATTACAAACCCTTATATACAGATTCCTGCTGCTGTTGCTCTCTTAGGTTGTAAGGTTTTTAGTTGGATTGTAAACAGGAATGGAGGACACAAAGGGGAAAGGAAAACAACTGATCATCTCTGTTATTTAACCTTTTTCATTTGCATTTCCTTATTTACTTCCTTTCTTGGAATCTATTTTCTTGAAAGCCATTACATTTATTATTATTATTATTATTATTACTTTAGAGATTCGCTATTTAACACTTATTCCCAACAAATGTGGTACTTTGTGTTTTTAGGGATAACATTATTATTGCCATACAAATGTCATTATTACTACTTAGAATGTAAAGCTATTCTCCCTTACTGTATGAACACTGGTTTTTGTATATATCATGAGTACCCTATCTAACAATCAAAATCATTGCAGATTTTTCTTTGGTATATTTGTAATATCTACCAATTGCTATATATTGTGTCGGTGTTTGGTGTGTTTTATAATCACTCTAACACTATTCCAGAAAGATAAATTTTTATTGTTTTTCTCCTGGCTAGCTTTGATAGACTGATTTGGCCAATTCTATTTTCTACCTCAGACTATAAAAAGGAAAAAGGAGGAGATTAAGCCTTATAGGACCAATAAAAATAATGACAATTTCTTTTTGCTTCATTTTCTTTTCTTTCTCCATGCTTACATTTTGTAAAAAGTATCTCCAGGTCTTTAAACAGATGATTAGTTATTACTTAATAAATATTTTCTGTCAGTAAATTTTCTTTTTTTTTTTTTTCATAATTATTTTTCTAAGATAAGTTATTGAATAAATGAAGTTTCAACCATTTGATTTATACTGTCACCAGCTTTAGATGTAATATTGTCAACTCATTTGTTCCATTAGTTTCATTAATGCTTATATATAAACAATTCAGTTCTTGAAAATAAATATCGTACTTTGTATTTACCAGTAACAGAAGGATTTAGATCTAAAAATATTGGGAAGCTAAATTAATCTTCAGATTGCAAGTGTGCAATAAAATCGTAAACATTTCACAGTTTCAGTTTAAACTGTTAATTCCAATTTTCCTATTTTAAATTTAATTCTTCTGTAGTAGAGATGATTTTAATACATTTGTATATTTCATACAAACATTGGATATTTTTTTTATAGAACAGTATTATTCATCTATATCTTCTAACGTTTCCATTAAATTTGTAAGACATTAAGATTTTAATGATGAGATGACAAATTTATCTCCTTTTTAAAAACTTCTTTTCCTCATTTGGTAATTTTCATTTCATCTTCAGTTCTGTTAATAATTTGCTTTAAAATACAACATTAATGAAATCTTTAGAATGTTAGTGTTCTTTGTATTGGTGAACATATTTAAACTTTTAGGAACTTTTATAACATCCATTGAAACATTTTGCTTAGATTGAAATTTAGTTATTTTTACATTTTAAGTGAAATGTTTTAATTTTCACAGAGATAAAAAAAAAAACATTAAAAAGTTTTTTTAATTTCTTTTTATTTGGGTTAATAGGAAATAAATTATCTTTTTATAAGCATTGAATTTAATACCAAAATAATCCAAGAAATGAAATTTCAAAGTCTGAAATCTATCTTTGATAAATTTAATTTATTAATACAATTTTCTGAATACTAGACTCCTTTGTCAATTAACTTTTCTTGTGTTTACGTATTAAATGACTTTTATTAAGTTTTGATAGTATGACACGATGGATTTTTCTCAGACTAGAATTCTTGTGTATTTAAATAGAATTTCAAAGGTTAAATGACTATAATTAAATTTTGTGGAAAACAATCTAAATAAGAGATATTAAAGACTGGGGAAAGGCAAAATGCATTCAACCAAGAACAGTGACAATTGCTTATATTTCTACTACAATTTACCATTGAGATTGCAAAAGTTTATTCCAACAAAATTTAATTGTATCTATATAATTGATGCTTTTCAAAAGGAATAATTCTGAAATTAACTTCAGAGACATTTAAAAAGAATTCAAGCAAATTTAACCTTTTAAAAAATATTTCTTACTTTGT
This sequence comes from Acanthosepion pharaonis, assembly GCA_903632075.3. Taxonomy (NCBI): domain Eukaryota; kingdom Metazoa; phylum Mollusca; class Cephalopoda; order Sepiida; family Sepiidae; genus Acanthosepion; species Acanthosepion pharaonis. The sequence continues at coordinate 1,160,988 of CAHIKZ030000216.1, read as the reverse complement.
ATGGTTTTGTGTTAATCTCTCTCATATATATATATATATATATATATATATATATATATATATCATATTTTCATTCAAGCCTGTTTTGTTAAATAATATTTACTGAAAATGTTAAAATAGTTTAGTCTTTTCAATTTTTTATTCTAGCATTAGTTTCTTTTTGTGATCAAAATTCTGTATTTTTTTGTTCATTTTATATCTGTAAGTGGTTAATTAAAAAAAAAAGATTTATATATACTTGTTATTTTAAGCAAATAAAAATACTTAGATAATTTTAGTTGAATTCAGAAAATTTTAGTTTTCCTTTAAAACTATCCGAATAATCTCCCTTGTGTAATGCATACGTATTAAAAGATTCTGAAAGTGGGTTTGAATTGCCTCCAATAGTTGCTTTTCCTTTTTATTTCTCTCCGTTTTTTTTTTTTTTTTTTTTCATTTGGCTTATATAAATGTTTAGATGTAAAATTTTTCTTTTTTTTAATTTGATTTTATTATATTTCTGTTGTATGAAGATACTATCATTTTTACTTCTCTCTCCATTTCTACTTCAAATATTTATCATTTTACATTCATTTAATGCTTCAGAAAATTTTTTTTCACTTCTCTAAATTTAGCTCCAAAGTTCTATTAATGCCACTTTTGATGGTTAAAATTCATTTGTTCTGGCAGTCATTGTTACAAAAGAAATGATTCTACATTATCAGCAACTAAAGTGTTTACTATATAAAGTGTCAAGCCCAGCAGACCTACCTCTATCCTTATCATGTTTTTTGCCAACGCATACACACATTTGGAAGAGAGAAAATAATTTTCAATGGAAAATGATGGATGTCAGATGAAACTATGCACCATTGAAGATTTTTAAAAAAGTTTGCAATTAATTTTTATCTTCATTGATATCTTAAAGTTTCAATTTTAGTTTATTAGATCCTTAATAATAGTATCAAACAAATTACTTGAAAATATCAGCTGTTAACTTTTTTATTTTATATCAGATATACGTTCTTTTATTTATTCTTCAAAAATCTGTTCTCTCATCCTTTTTGATAAGTAGTTTAATTAAGAAAATAATGTACATGTAAATGAAATTGTTGCTTTCTTTCATATGTATTTCAATATAAATTAATTTTAGAAACATTTAAAAATGATGGCAATATTGTTTATTGATTATGTATGTTTTCATTTTATTTTCTCTTGTTCAGTTTTGTAATATATAATATCCCTGATATGTTTATATATCTATATGGACATAAGAATAAAAAAAAACAACAATTAAAGTATATTGCAAAAACATTGACACTATGCTGACATCAAAACACTGTTTTTTTTCTAATGATAATTGAGGATACCTACCCTGCTTTGGAATAAAATAAGTTAGTTAAAATTACTTACATGTTAAGATAGATTTTATTTTTAAACATTAAAATTATTCATTAATCAGGCTGTTAATGGAGCAAGTAATCTTTTTATGCATCAATAGAAATATATCAAAAGTCCACAGTGTTAAGTGAATTGTGTGTATATGTAGACCCCCTTAAGGTAGTACTTAAAAATAGACAAAATAATATTTCTGGATAGTTTAAAAATATTTATAAAACATTCTAATATATCTTTTAATTTACAGATAGGCCGGTTGCAGGAGAGCCTATATGAAGTCAAGACAACATAGTTCAAAATAATATTGGTACAAAAGCAAAATTCTAAGTGTCTCTGGATATCTACTGAGATTATTATATATGTTTGGGGGAGAGACAGTGTTTTGTGTGTATGTATATATATATATATATATATATATATATATATATATATATATATATATATATACATACACACACACATACATACACACACAATAAAATCCAAAATCATCTCATGGGGGAATAAGCTTATTTCAATTGATGAAAAATAAAATTTGTCTGTCTTATTCAACCCCAGTATAGACTGAGTTTGTGTCAGAATTAGAAATTTAACTGGGAAAGCTTTTCTTTTTTCTTTTCTTTTTTTAAAAACTCATACAGAATTTATCCATTTCAATGTTTCACTCAGGCGAAAGGCACAAGACAGAAGTCAGAGGAAGGTGGAAGGTATTAGTCTTAGAGGGAAGAGGTTATATAAAATTAAACCAGGATATTAACCTTATGACATTAAATTAGGATTATATGAAGAATGAAATGTTAATTTGTAACTAAGAGAGGAATAAAAAGGGGGTTTAAAAAATATATTTCCATTTTTACACCATATTAATTATAACTTATAATTGTTCCCTGTTCTAAGAACTCTCTTTCCTTTTATCACTTACACCTCTTTATCTATATATTTTAAGGTTGTCTTTGAATATAACTTTGTATTTTTAAGTATAACTTGTTTTTAGATTTAATTTATCTTTTAAAGTAAAATTTTTTTAACATTATATCATTTTTATTCTTTAATATAACCTATTGATTTTATATTAAATACTTATTTTTAAATATAATTTTACTTATTTTTTTATATAAATTATTTAAATATGACTTATTTTTAAATATTACTTTTCTCTGGAATAGTACCTTTAAGCATGATTTTGTATTTTTAAATATAACTTTATATATTATTTTTAACCTCCTTTTTATTCCTCTCTTAGTTTCAAATTAACATTTCATTTTTCATATAACCCCAATTTAATGTCATAAGATTAATATCTAGGTTTAATTTTATAAAACTTCTCTTTAAGAATTATACCTCCCCTCCACTGACTACTGTCTCATGCCTTTTGTTTGACTGAAACATTGAAATGAATAAATTCTGTATTGGTTTTTCAATGGTTTTTTTTTAAATTTTTTTCTTACCTTTCACGGTCAAATTTCTAATAAGACTGACAAATTTTATTTTTCCATCAGTTGAAATAAGCCTATTCCACATATGAGGTGATTTTGGATCTTATTGTGTATTAATTTTTGTTCTGTATAATAAATACGTTGAGCTCTTTTTGCAGATCAGTTTTAATAATTTACTAGGATCAATTGGGATTATGTATCAACCAATTTATTACCTTCTCTCTCTCTCTCTCTCTCTCTCTCTCTCTCTATATTTATATATATATATATATATATATATATATATATATATATATGCATTGAACATTATAATTTTTCCTTTCTTTTAAATTTTATTTAATATTGCAATGAAACAAAAAGAGTCAGTTGGGATTGGCAGTTTACATTAACTGAAGCTAAGAAAGTAATTAGTTTAAATATAAAAAATTGCAAACTATTTTATTAAATGAAGCATTGTCAACCATTATTCATTTTTTACCAGTATTTAATTTTATCTTGCTAAAACCAACTAAGAATTAAGTTGAAACTAAATACTAGTAAAAAAAATGAATAACTGCAAGCTACTACTGAAAAAAATCTGTATCAATGTTAATTATTCGTTAATTCTCAAAAATAATTAAAATTTGACTTTGAATTTTTTTCTTCTGTATGTTGAAGCTCAAAAAGGACCAATAATAATAATAATAATAATACAGGTTGTATTAATATCACAAAAACTGTTTGAAAAATCTTATAACTCCAGTATTACATAAACATTTTTAAAAATTTTAATGTCCATTCCTATATACTGAAATTATATATTATTTTTAATAGTTTTTATAAATGTTGCCATTGCTAAATTATCAACACTGCAAATATTATAGTTCAATATTTAAACTCTTTAAAATTCAAGCAAACCAACACCTTCCAAATATATTTACTATTTTAATGAGTGATCAGGCTAACCAACAAGTAAAGTTCAGATTTATTAATCAGCACTATGGCTTTTCATGTAGGATGTTCTTTTATTCAACAAAATCATGATATTCAGTATGTATTGCACGCACACACACCTATATCAATATCTCTCTCTCTCTCTATATATATATATATATATATATATATATATATATATATATATATATAGCTTTTATACTTTTTATTTATTTTTATGTCAGTATCAAAGCTCATAATTAAACTGTTATTCAACAAGTTTTGATAATTATTAGATTATATAATTCTCTCTTGATACCATTTTTCATGTAGTAATTGTTAACGTGCTAGTATGGCAAGTCTTTTTGTTTTTTTATTAGCTGCTCTATGAATGTAGCTTTGTGCCAAAGTTGATTTCACTCTATCTTAATATAGGTTTTAATTTATGTGTCTTTATGTCATTTTTATTACTTCTTTATTTGGTTATTTTGACTTTATTGAAGAATGAAAGATTTAAGAAAGCAATCAGATTTTTGTCTTTATATAATATTTTTACAAGGTATTTTATTGTTGACATATCACAAAAATTATATATATATATATTGTTGGCAATTTTTGTGAGAACATTTTTTGCCAATTTTTATTTATATTTAATCATTTTTTCTTTTTAGTTGAAATTTTAAACTTTTAAGAATTTATTCATATATTTAATTTTAATTATTCAATCAGAATTTGTTACTGAAAAAAAAAAAAAAAGTGAGCTTTATAAATAAAAGATTCTTTTTTTTCAACATCCTGACATCAATTTCTCTGCTTTGCTCCTCAGGGATTCTACAAATTTTCTCAAATTCAATTATAGGCAAAAAATTTCAGTTTTTAAAAAATCTATTTTTGACTTTAAATTTAATTTTTCATTTACATTTATAGATTAATGCCTTAATTTTTCTGTCTCTTTTATCTAGTTTGATTCTTTCTACCCCTTATATTATTGTATATTTTTAAGTTATTGTGGATATGGGCATGTTTTTTTGTTGGTTTTTTTTTTTGTTGGTTTTTTTTTGTCATAATATTTATAATATTGCTAACTAAATTTCTGTCAATTCTTTTAACATGTCCCTATTTTCAAACTTTAATCTCTTTATTGCTTGTCCTGTAATATGCCAACTTTTATAATTTTAAATTTTTTCTCTCCCCACCTCTTTTTCTCCCGCTTATACATTTCTATGATTCCATATATGCCCAAATCAGGATTTGAGCCAAATTATTTGCCAACAGATTTTATCCTTTACAAACAAAAAACAAAAAGCATTGACTTTTTAAAAAAATTATTTTTAATAAGTATCCGGTGTTTTGTTTTTTTTTTTTTTTTTTCTTTTTCTTTGATGATTTTCATTTGTGATGGCTTCCAGTCAAAGGTAATCATATTCTTGAAGGAGTCAAAATGTAGCCAACTTTTGCGTCAGAATTATTGTTACACCAGTGTGACTCATTTATGACCGTAGTGATTAATCTTCATTATTTGTTTTACTCATTTACAGACATCAATATTTAATCTATTTTCTGCCAAAAAGTTAGTTTATATTATCTTTCTATTCTAATCAGCTGATAAAGAACCTATAACAAAAATATTTTAGTGTTCTCTGCTAGGATTTGTCTGCCCACAGAGCGTTCATCACATTGAAGTGTTTTAAGTTTCAAGTGAGAGGTCTACAGATCCTGGCTGCTTTGAGGCATGACACTTTTGTACTTATATATATTATTTACATAGTTACTAAGAAGATGTCTTAACTCGTCATTCATTATAACATCTATATATTTACATTGAGTTATCTCACTTAGCCTAATATTTAATTTGATATTGAATTTTTTTATATTTTTATTCTTTTTAATAATTCTGGCATTTTCATAATTAAACTTCTTGATTTGTCATTAGATTGTATAAAAAAAAAATGTAAACTTTTTTTTTTTTTTTAGTGATTAATTAAAACCAGTAAATCTCTCTCTCTTCATGAGATTTAGCACATGAAACCTGTAAAACCTTGTTCAACATGTTCGCTACATAAAGTAGTTTCATAAGTCACTCATTCTGTCAACATGTAAATCTACACAAATGAAATCAAATGGAACCATAAGGTGGCCACTTATTTCAAGTCTGACTTGGGAGTGATACATTCGACTGTACATATGAGTCACAACTCTAGTTTAACAACAGACTTGCTTTGTTTACATATTGTTCTTGCCAAAAAAGTGTGGATGGGGATGAACAGTGATTTGTACATAGGCTTGATATAATTTGGCTTGCACTGATTAATATTTTATCTAATAGTTTATCCAAGACAAAAATTCTATCTTTTGGAAGACAATAGTAACACCTGATATAAGTAATTTTATTAGGAAAAAAGTCCCTAAAGAAAATCAATTTAATTTAATATTTATATAAAGCCTAGTTGATTTGTCCTAATTTTTAATGTTGTTTGCTAACTGCCTTTATCTAAAAGTGTGGGGGGGGGAGACGTTTATTTCTAATTCAATTCTTTTTCCCATGCAAACCTGTTTCTTTTTCTTCTGTTTCTCTCACTGCTTTCAAGGGTGTAAAAAAAAAAAAAAAAAAAAAAAAAAAAAAAAACTTGTTTTCAGTCCAACTTGATGCCTTAAGCGGGAACTGTGATACAAGGAGGTCCTTAAACATGTTGGGTAAAAGATATGGAGCAAACTCCAACATAGCCTTCTATTTTAATGTTAAGTGGAATTGCATACAAATGAAGAATAAAATAAATATAGAAAACCCTGTTGTATTTTTCTTGTCTTTTGGTGTTGCACCCCATTCCCCAACATTTCATTTTGAAGATATCCTCAGCTGTAAAAGCTGAAGATATATCTTGAAAATGTTTGTTTTCAATTTTCTGATTGTATTCACTTGCATCCTGATGCTAGGGTCATGCCACCCCCCCCCAAACTTTGATACACTGCCCCCACTCTCTACTACCTTTCAAAGTTTCCCAGGGGTGGGGGAGAGGAGGGGGGCACAAACCCTTGAAGGTAAGTTGGTGGGAAAGGGCAGCACTTTTTTTAAATTACCAAAAATCAGGAAATTATCCAATTTAAATAAAAATTTCAGTACATATTCATTAATTATTTTTATAATGAATAGTTGTTTTTGTTTTTTTTTAAATCTGAGAAAATGTTACCCTTTTTGTAATAACCACCAATGTTTTCATGACTAAATTTTACTCAAAAAAATGTTTAAATCATAAATTTCTACATTTCCATAAAAATTTATTCCCAATGCATCTCTGAAAAAAAAAGTTATACAAAGATTCAAAAAAAAAAAAAAAAAACAGGATTGTCTTAAAAATTTGTTTTAAAACAGTATTTCAGCTTTCAGGAAAATTTTTCATGTGTTGAAATCTTTAAACATTTTTATTTTTTAAGTGATCATTTTTTCAGTTTTATTTTTCTAGAAATGTAAAAAATAGACTAGAAATTTTATTTTAATTACTAGCCATGGACTTCTGGTTAGTATTATTATTAATAAGAAATATATGTTCTAAGTGGATGATCTCAGAATAAAAAATGATTTTACTAAGATCTATTACCCTCTTTATTGATTTAAAAGAACTGTCCAGAAAGAAAATTACAATTTAAAAAATAAAAAAATAAGCGCTTCTGAAATTAACACTTCTGCCACACCTCTCCAGTAAGCATGGGTCCCCACACAGTTGAGCACCAGCCCTGTCAATTATTATAGTTGATGATTGAGAATTATAACTTAGGTAGAAAAAAAGTAAAATTACAAAAAACAAAATATTGCTGCTAAAACTAGTCCTTTTGGGATCTCAACCTGGTTAGGAGTTCCTGCATATTATGTGCCAAACTGGCCAAGCAGATACACAGTATATATTATTACTTGATGACTGACAATTTAACATCAGTTTAAAAATAATTAAAAAAAATGGCAGATGGCTATAAAACAGTGCTGAAAAAAGTGGCAGAGGCCACAATGGTACCCCCAAAAATGTGGGGGGCCCCCAGTCACCAGCCCTGCTTGCATCATAAAGAATATTGCTTGAGGTAGCCTCATTATTTTTTAAAATATTAGATGGCAGGAATAATCAACATAAAAAAAAAAAATGTATTTAATTTTTTATCACTGTTATATTCAGTTGATCACAGGTGACAATTCAAGAATGGTCACATCTTAAGAGATAACAGTTTTAAAATGTAATACCTGCCATACTTAAACGACCTTTCTGTATAACCATAAATAGTTATTTGATGAGCAGGAACAAATCTCATGAATATGTAATTTGAGGAGCAGTCACTTCTGTCTTTATTTCTTTTATCCACAAGGAAAATTTTCATGAGATTATGATTGCTTATATTGTTATTTAATGGAAATAAATAATGTGATATTAACAAAATGCTTGACCTTTCACTTGGGCAAAGAAAATCATACCAATAAAAAAAAAAGGAAAGCCCTAAACATGAAGGTTCAATGGAGAAAAACAATCCAGAATCTCCCAACACTGAATCAAATCAAGTTACTCTTTGAAAATCTACGAAAAATAGTCCTTAATAAAAATATAGGCTTAAATTGAACTGACTGTTAAAATTAGCAATTCCTAACAAAATTATTTTATTTAAAATGAATATTGCTTTACACTTCTATTTCCTGATAAATAAATCTTACTTTTCCAATTTAATTTTATTTAATAAAACTTGGGAAAAAATCTCCACATTCAGCTCAAGATATTTAACTCATGAGTAATGAAAATTCTTAACCACAGTCATTTCTATTCAAATTAAATTTTTTTAAATTCCTATTTGTGAAAGCAGCTTTGTTTCTAAAATAACACATTATCAAAGTGAAGAATATCTTATAAAAATTATTTTTTTCTTTGCTGTTTAAAACCAGAAATTTGGCTTTTTGTGAAAGTGAAATTGTTTTTTTGTTTTATTTCTATCTTTAACAAATATTCATTTAGTATATAAACCAATATATTTTTTCTTTTAATAGTTATTTATAACATTGTGTTTTGTAGATTTTGCAGCTGATACTGATTACTAGAAAGTGGCTTTGACTACTTTGAAGTTATGGTGAATGCATAACAAGCTTTGCTAATTTAGGATTTAAATTGAAAATGCATTTTTGGAAATTCAGTCATTTATATAAGACTGTTGTTGTAGAAGAAAGACTTTTATAAGTAAAAGCCTGGCTGTCAATATAAAAGACTTGCTTCAATTTGTTATAACACATTTTTTAAAAATTGTTTCCCTAACATGTAGAATAGCTGCTCATTCCATTCATACTTGCATTCTTTTCTCTGTCTTCATAACAGTAAATAAATCAAAGATGTGCCAACTTCAGTAATTTTAAAGGTTAATTATTTAATGTAAAATTTTGACTTCACTATTAAGTGTTAAACTTAACACATAAAATCCGATGATAATTCAGTAAATCACACTGTAGTACCTGATGATATTTCTTTTGAGTCATCTGTTAGACACAAACCTCCTATTCCCAAGACTTTTTCTGCTACCAGCAAACTGATTAGGATTTGTTTTGTAACTTTCTTCAATATGCCCCTTGGATCGATATTCTTAACCTTCCTATTGAGAATTGCGCCACAGAGGTTTCTTTTTGGGTTAAAGCTGACATCAATGCTTTTGTAGTTCTTAAGTTCCCGTCTTTAAGAATTCAGGTAAACCATCTGATCTTTCTATTACTTTTCTACCTCTTTTTGGCAGAGTACTAGAGGCTCTAATCAACTCTTTCACTTCTCTAGGTTTAATTGATGATGTATTGATGAATATTGCTGAAGGTGTTCATCAAGCTTTAGATAAGAATGACAAATGGCTGTTGCTTTAGATATCTCAAAGGCATTTGATAGTGTTTGGCATACTGGTCTTCTTCACAAGTTGAAAGTTTATAGTAATTCTAGACACATTTTTGAATTGATCTAATCTTGTCAAATTACAAAATGAAAGTTGTTTTGAACAGTCACTTTTCAAGATCTTTTTTCAGTAATGCAAGTGTCCTTGGATCTACATTGTCCCTAATGTTCATCAACAACCATCCTGATGTCATCAGTTCTCAACTTGGTAACTATTTACTCCTATCTTGATAGTAAGTCTGTTTCAATAAGATCAAATTTATAGTTGATCCCAAAACTTACCTATAATCTGTTGTTAACTGGAGCATGGAAATTTTGTTAATTTTAATGCCTCCAAAATGAAACTGTTTTCTTTTAATCACCTGAGAGACTTCCATCAGAATGGCTGATACTAATCTCCAGAAGAGTAATTCATTATGCCTTCTCTGGCTAACATTTTCCCTTGACATGAAGTGGAAAGATTATATTGAGTCAATTGCAAGGTCTACTGCTAGGAAGGTTGGTTTAGTCTTATGCTAGAAAATTTTTCTCACCAGAATCTGACACATTTATAAGTCTACTATTAGTTCACACATTGAATATTGCTGCTACATATGATCTGCTGCTTCTATGTATTTAAATATTCTTGAAAAAATCCAAAGAATCTGCAGCGTTATTGGCATCTTGGCTTCAGTCAACTTCCCACTGCTGCATCATAGATTCCCTGTGCCTTATACAGTAATTGTTCTTATCTATGGTACCTAGACTTAAACACAGTACTAGATTAGTAGCAAATAAATTCTTAAAGTTAAAATGGCTAGATGTAACTAAGTTTTGGGTTAACAGTTTCTTCTCTTGAACTTCTCACAATTCTCTTTTGGCTTCTTGCTTTCCAGTCAATTTTGATCTTCAAAAACTTAAATGCAATGTTAGTTGTTATCTTCTGTCTACTTAATTTCACTTTTATTGTTCTTTCTACTTAATAATGCTTTCTTTTCTCATATTCTTTCATACTCAGTAACCCCTCTTGCATCTTAGTGGTTGCTTGTGATAAAATGATATAAAAAAAAAAAAAAATTAGTTACCCAGTCCTCTTGTACCTTTCAACCTCAGTTCACATGATGTGTATACAATTTCAAGCTGCATTTGGTAATAACAAAAATTCTGCCTTTTGCTTCTGATTTTCTTCTTTTTTTTTTATATATAAATTCTTCCAAAATATTTCACTAAATTTAAAATATTATAAAAATTTATGTTCCAAATAATTTTAAACATTTTCTTTTAGTGATAGATTTTGTTGGGTATTTTTATAAGGGTCACCTGATTTCCTCAAGTGATTTCTTAACCAAACATACTTGAAGAAGCCAATTTTTGGGGGGATAAGGAATATATATTTCAGATATTGTCCAAACAATTGAACTCTAACAATGTGGTTATATAATTTTTGTAAGTAGATACACTGAAACCATTCATGCCATCCATGTTCTCAAGGGATTCCCCTCAATACTGTCTTTGCTAAGGCAAGAAAAAAATATGGTGCTAAAATCTAGTTTAATTATGCATCTGCTAGACACGAGCTACTGCTTTCAACTTTCTTATTCCCTAATTATCAGGACCGTAACCTAGAAATAAATGCTAATATGGTCCAAGTCAACTTGACCATATTAGATTTCTCTCTTTCTTATTTTTTTCTCTATTTTCCTTCATAAAATTACAGATTGTGGTATTAGATCATTGCAAAAGTTTATGGGCAATTAGAAAATGAACAAAATTTTACAGAGAAAATAAACATTTATTTGTCAAATAGAAGAGTCGACCGAAACATTCAAAGGCTGACCGAGATACTCCCATGGAATGTGACCAAATGAGGCTTATTTTTCGACATAGTCCCCCTTGGAGTCCAGACACTTTCATCAGTGTTGCAGTGCTTGGATTCAATTGGTGAAGAAGTTTTCATCCTGTTAAAAAAAGTCATCAACAGCAGATATGACATCATCATCACTGCATTACTGTTTTCCAACCAAGTATTTTTACTTGTTGGGGAATAGATAATAGTCGGAGGAGACCAAATCAAAAGAATAGGGAGGGTGATCAACTGGTTCAAGGCCATACTAATACACACCAGCCATTAAAACCAAGGATTTGTGCTGGAGCATTGTCCTGATGAAACAACCACTTTCATGAAGTTTTCCTGGGCATTTGGTTTTGATAGCCTTTTGAAAATGCTCTCAATTGACTGTGTAGCCTTTTTGAATATAATCAATAAACACAATGTCTGTTGCATCTCAAAAAACTAAGGCCATCACTTTCCCTGCAGATGAAATGACCTTGGCCTTCTTTGGAGCAGGCGAGGAGGGGTGTTTCCCTGCATGATTGTCTCTGGCTCAAAGTGATGAACTCAACACTTATCCCTTGTTCTGCAGGTATTTGGATAACACCATATTGCTAAATTTTGTCCATTTTCAAGAGAAGTTGTTACTACTTACTTTCAAAGTTTTTGTTGAATAATCAGATGTCAGTTTACCTGAAAAGAAACAATGAAGTTATTAATAAATGTTGAAATTAATGCATGCAAGATTTCACAGCTCTAGCATCATTCTTTTATAGTCAGCCTGCAAACTTTTCAGGCCACCCTTGTACATAGTCTCCATTGTTTTTAACAACTGTCTCCTATTGTTCAACATGACTGTTGATGCGATTTTTGCAGAAACTTTGTCTTTTTAGTTGGAAGAATGTTGTGAGGTAGTCTTCGACTGCCTGTACAGTGTCAAATTTTTTGTCATTTAAATTATGAAGAAACTGGAAGAAATGATAATCCAATGGAGCTCAATCAAGAAAATATGGCTGGTGCTAGAGGATTCGCCATTTCAACTCTTTAACCTTCTGCAAGATCTGTTTTGTGATATACATGATCTTGTATTTTCATGTTGTGGAGAAATGATAGCTTTTTGATTTGCCAAATTTAGCCATTTTTCATGAATAGCTGCATTGAGATTGATGAGTTGGTTGCAATACTTCTTGGCAGGTATTGTTTCACCAACTGGAAAAAATTCAAAGTGAATTATTCCTCCGCAATCCCATCAAACAAACATCTTCATTGGATGCAAGGCCATTTTAGCCACAGGTTCAGCACAATCACAAGTTTGTTTCTAGCTCTTTTTGCATTGGACATTATTATAAATGATCCATTTTCTATTGCCTGTGAAAATTCTGTTAGAAGGCTTCCTTTTTGTGATGTAAGAGCAAAGAACTCACTGCAGAAACACGATTGAGCTTGGAAACAGACCCAAGTTTATTAAAATGGCGAAAGTCACTTGAGATATTGATTTTTAAAAACTCTTAGCATTCTATATCGTCAAAATCTTTGGCTTATTCGCCAGAATAGTAAGCAGAACATCTTCATCAACATCAGAAAGTCACCTGGAGTGTGTTTGATCATTTAGATTAAAATCACCCTAACAAAATCTGCTAAATCACTTTTTGACCATCCAAAGAGATGGAGCACAATCAAAATAAACCTTCTGGATGTGTGTTAGTTTTTTGTTTTTTTTTTCAGTTCCAATGCTTACTCCTTTCTGTGAAATTCATAGAGAATAATATGTTCATTTGTGGACAAAACATTCAACTGAACAATGCAATGATAGATTTTTTTTTTTAATAATCATCAGCTGCCAATAAACATAATAAACAAATTTATTTTCAAGTTGTACATGGATTACATTTTTTATTTTGTTTTCCACTTTTTTCTCTCTATTTTTTTTTTTTAAATCTATTCTAAACCTAAACAATTTTAATTACAGCAGCAGTAATGGAGATGACAATTTAACTTAACAATTTGAAGCCTTGTATCTATCAAGGAGGATGTGCAGATTGTGTATTGGATAAAGTAAAATTGGTCAGAGTTCAAATTTCGGGCTGGTCTGTTGCATTAGCTTTTGCATCCTAGTTATGGGTTAAAAAGCAGGGTAGACTGGCCTGTCTAGACTTGGGTGACAATCAGTCTAAGAGAAGAGCAACTGTGAATTTCAAACTGGAGAAGGCAACAGAAAACAACTCCACTATCCTTCCCAAGAATGCATGATAATTCACAAATAATAAAGAAAAGGAAGTTGTGGAGAGTCATGAAACTCCAGGAAAGTGAGTCATTGCACCTTCTCAGGCTAACATTTTCAGCTGCCATGAAGTGGAAAGACTATATTTAATCCATTGCTACATCAGCTGCTAAGAAGTCGGTTCTCTGTGTTGTGCAAGACATTTTTTCTCTCCAGAATCTTATCTTACATATCTATAAGTCTACCATTTGTTCAGGCTTAGAATATTGCTGCCATATATGGTTCCATGCCCCTGCTATTTACCTTGAGCTTCTTAAAAAGATCCAAAGAAGAATCAGCAATATTATAAACCCTGATCTGGCAGCTTAACTTTACCACCCCTGTAAAGTTGACTCTGTTCCTTTTCTATAAATACTTTCATGGTAATTGTTCAGATGAGCTCTTCACTATGATACCTATAGTTTTTGAATTTAAGCAAAGTATTAGACTGGTGCCAAGATCTCATCAATTTATAGTTGAGCTGGCTTAGATATAACAATAAATTTTATCCTAACAGTTTCTTTTCTTGCAATTCTTGCTTTCCAGAACTGCCTTTCCAGCCAGCTTTAATCTTCAAAAATTTAAATGCAATGTCAATCACTAACTACTTTTCTCCTGTTTAGTCTTTTCTCTTTCTGCTCATTATTAATGTTTCTGTTCCTAATTCTTCCACAATCTGTAACCCCTTGTATCTTAGAGGCTTTACTGCCTTGCATGGGGTGATATTGATAAAAAAAAAAAGTCCTGAACGGTTGTGGCATTATAAAATCCATCAAGGAAGAAAAGTACTGAATACTTATCTTTGGGAATTTACTTATATTACTACTTACCATTTTTGCAATTTTGAATCTGTCAAAAAAACTTTGTTATTTGCAAGAATATAAACTGAATTTCTACTTTATTGAAGATAGAAAAAAATTGACATGTCAGTAATTGTATTTTATTAATTTCTGCCATTTCAATTACTGAAATATTCTTAGTCTCTCCATGATACTGAGTATCAATATTCAAAAAACTGAAAGAAAATGAATCCAATCAACAGTTCAAATAAAGATGCTGGAAAAATGACCAGTTCATTGTACCACACCAGTAAGTACCCGACACCCCTACCCCCTTCTACACTCTCTCTTTACAAGCGTTAGACTAAAAATGGAGTATTTCTGCCATATCAATGCTAGAGCTGCCCAGTCAAACTTGATAGTGTTCAAAAGCATCTACATGATCATGGGGGGGGGGGGTGATGAATTATCTTCCCCTCTACAACCCCCTTTCTGACAGATGAAACATTGCAAGCCTCTTGCTACTTGCTTACTATTTCCATGTCATGTGTTCTGATGAACAACATTCTTTGGTCCCCACCAGCTCTGAGCTGCCATAATACATCCCCATTCCCTTTTGTATTACATTAATAAGAAGTAAATTCCATTTGAACAGCTTCTACCCAAGAATTACTGCTTTGTGGAACAAATTCCCAACAGGATGTTTTCCCAGTCACTACAATTTTGACCTCTTCCAGTCTAGGATTAACCATTATGTAACCCCATGAACTGCATTTGTTTTATCTTATACTCCTACAATACCACACAGTAACCCTCTACCTTGAGTTGCTCTTAGGCTTTGTATTGGGTAAACATTAACTAAATAAAAGAATTCAAGCTCACCAACTGGTTTTTCATGTATACTTGTGTTCATTTATACTTTAAATATATATGCCACTTGTCATTTCAGATTTTCTATATAAATAGATATGTCTCTTTATCCCTTTCAGTGAAATTTGATTAGATCATAGAATCTTTACCTAAAGAATCATAATACTCATTTCTCACTTTAGTCTTATCATTTGATTCTCATCTTCAAGCAGTCACTTTGAAAGATATCTGAAATTCCACTTTAATATGTTGATCTTAAAGCCTTTATAGTGGGTGTTGATAAATAAATTACAAATCCATTTTCAAATATATTTATTTTCAAAATATGGCTAAGTTTTCTAAGCAATTCTGCTCTTGAGATCAAATTCACAATTTCTTTTTCTTTACATTTCTCTTTACTATTGTTGACATTATATGTCTAAGAATATTGTCTGGGATGTGAAAACATTTTCTATGATGAGAGAAGTAGTTATTACATTAGAAGAAAATAAATGTCTATTTTCTGACATTGCATTTTTCTGATTGTTTTGTTTTGCATTGTTTCCTTTTGTTTATGTATGCGTTTATATATTTTATTTTTAGGGTTTTGTTTCAGTTTTTTATTTCTTTTTTGTCATGGGCTATTGAAGCAAAGATAAATAAATGCAATTTTCTTGTTCTTATGTTCAGTAAGTTCAAACTCAGCTGCCAAACTCTCTTGACTGGTCAACTTAAGAATAAACCTCATGTGTGTCATCGGTAACAAAAATTTTCTTCTGGCTCTAAGTGTTGAAAAATTGAAGGCAACCCTGGAACCTCTTCCAGAAACAAACACTCAGGTGTCAGTAGCAAAGCAGGGGTGGGGTGCAGTCTATACAACAGCAGTCAGAAAACATCTGGCAGAAATTGGCAAAATAAAGCAAATACAGAAGCAAGTAGCCCATGATTCACTTAATGATTAACGATATACATTTGCCGCAGTTTACTTGTTTTAAAAAATGAGCTTTGATTTTGACAAAATGTACTTTTTTTATGATAAAACCTAGTTTTCTTTGGCTCATCAAACTTGCTTTTCTCTCAACCTTCCCAAAAATAAATCTAATACGGTCTTGCTACTGATGATTCGGTGCTTGTAGACTATTACAGCCTCTTCCAAACAAACCATCATGATAGAGTCCTCTTGTCATTATTTGGAGCTGATGCATAAAAATTTACAAACATTTTGTGGAGTAGTTTTTATTAGAAAGGTGCTTATCCTTCAGGAAACTTCACAGATCCTTTGGCAAAAACTGACACAAGCATTGACACCCTGCATCCACTCTCTCCCATTTCATCAGACATTTTCCCTGTTGATTATCACTTATTCTAAGCCTGCGGAAAATGTTGTCGACATGTTTCCTTCCTTCAGGAATTTTATCAAGGTAAATGTAGAAATTGTATTGAGAGAAAAGTATTTGTACACACAGAAAAAGTACCAAGAAAAAATAATGTTAAATTCTAGAATATTTAAAAATCTCTCAACAGGAAACAAAACTATTTAATGTAAATTTTTTTCATGTTAAAATGAAAGTGAAATAATGTTGTTATTATTATTATTATTATTAAAGCTTTTTTTTTTAACCCATGAATTTTTCTTTTTTTTCTTTTAAAAAAAAAAAAAAAAATTCTGGTCATGCATAAATATTTTGCTTTGAGAAAGGGGCATTTCTCTTAAGAAAGGAGATATTTGAAAAGATCCATAACATGTTTATGCTTGGCTGCTATGTATATATTTACTTCACTTAGCATCCTCCATCATAGTTTCTTTTCCTTAATGTCAAGAGATTTTCAAATATTTTCTAATTCATAACATTACTTTTTCTCATTGATACTTTTTCTGTGTGTTTAAGTCCAGATTTTTTTCTTAACAGAATTTCTACATTTGCATTGATAAAGTTTCTCAAGGAACAAAACATGTTGGTATCAAAGGTTGTCATTTCTTTTATTAATATTGTCTTTGGAAATACCCTTATTTATATTTAAATTTTACACACGTCATCACAGGCATACATCAGGTGATGTATATCAGGCAAAAAATAATTTCTAGCTACTTGTCATCTCCTAGAAACCCTATTTTTATCCTGATGGATTATTAGTTGGATCATTGTGTCAATTCTAATGATGCTTACTTTGACTAATAAAGTCATATTTGAGCTGAGGTGTGATATTTTAAATTTTGTAGTTTAAATTGACCATTCATTCTGTTCTAACTGTTCCTTATTTACAGTATAATAATTTGACCATTCACTTCTAATTTCTGGCACATAGCACACCATTCTTTTCGTTTGAATTCTTCACTTGTTTTAGTCTTGTCTTGCCATATTGATTTTTCATTGTACTCTATTTAGCATCACAATCCAAATCAGTTGAATGAATTTTGATGACTTTTATCGAGCTGGAAATGACTGCAAAAATTAAGGTTATTCTTCACAACTTAGTGACAAATTAGAAAGGCATGAAATCAACTCAGTTCAGCTTAGATTAATGAGCTGAGTGAATTCTCAACATGGCTCTTGGCAAATTTCAATAGAAAGAATTCTTCTACAAGTAACATTCACAAAATAATCGTCAATTGATCAAAGTAGTTGTCTATCATTTCCAAGTCTGACTGCTATATCATTTTGAGAATTGCTATTAGCTTTAAAAATTGGGTTGAGGTAAGGGCTGAAACTTGTGCAGCATCATCCTCATTATTCTCTCTGTAATCTCACTGTACCATGTCAAACAAAATGATGTCTAGATGAGTGAAATGGAGATGGATCCTATTCTCTCAAAATTACACTGACATCAGCAACTAAAATTTGAATTAATTTTGTTAAGCCATTTCTCATTTCTGTCTTTTTAGTATTTTAGATAATCAATCATTTGGACAGAGCAACAGGCTTCATAGTATTAGCATTTCAGATCATAACAATGAGCATTATTCAAATGATCTTCTCTATCATATTAATGTTTCAAAGAGAACTCTAATGATTATCAGCATGGAATATAAATTCATGCTAATGTCTTCTGAAAAGGTATGACTCTGCCTTCTTCTACCTATGGGTTAAATTCTATGGAGGACTGGTTTCTACTGTCTTCGGGGGACAACCAGTCTATGAAAAGGAAAATTCTGAATTCAGAACCAGCCTTTTGAGGGATAATTTCTATCTTACCCTAGATGCACTACTGCTGCTATGACTGCAGTATATATGCTGCCCCTGTGATCAGTAGGGGCCACAGGATTTATGACATGATGCAATGATTTTATTTTTCTTATATTAGTCATGCAAAAATACTCAACTCCATATTTAATCTCTATTTTCCCAAAACAAGTGCAGGGAACTTATGTGTACACAACTAATAAAATGTGCAGGCTTTTTTTTTTCTTTCAAATTTATTTCATTTAACAATAATGTGATAAAACCCAAAGGTATTACTAGTATGTTTAATTGCAGTGGGTTTTTTTATAATTCAATAAAAGTAACAATAAATTGAATGAACATTCTATTCTAAAACAATCATTGATGAATCATGGTTTGTTTTATCTAAACTTTTGGAAAAGAAAATCTTTCCATCACCATTTTCCCATATTAGTTGCTTTTGCAAAGAATGGGAGGCAACATCAGCAGAATGAGAACAAGTGAACTTTTGAGACAACAAGGACAGAGAAATCCTCCCAATATTGGTCATTGCTTAGAAATTTCAATTGCATATTGAACTTAACATACAATAAAACTGTCTAACTCATCTGCCCTTAGAATTATTGACGTCCCATCTCGTACATATACCTAACAGAAAAATTTAAAGAACCATTGTATCTAAAATTACATGTGGCCTTAACACCTGTCTCTCTTCTGATGATGATGTCAACACAAGGGCAACCACTTGATAAGACATGACGTTTTCTTTACTCACTCTTCAAGACTGTAAATTATAAGAAAAGAAAAATGGCATTTGTTTCTCTATTTCCTGCACCGTCTGTTTCTTTTCATACTTGAAGAAGTTACAACTTTCTTTTGGATGGCTAAGTGCAATATTTTGTAAATAAAGTTTTCTTAAATGGGTAACATATTAATCATTCAATTTCCATACAGCAAAAGAAGAAAGAGTGAAACTAATGCAATAATAAGAGGCAATGTATCTTTTCAACTAACATATTGCAGAAGCACTACATTTTACTTTATATATATATATATATATATATATATATATAATTTTGATAGCATTGCTGTTTTTGTACTTCTTAAAAATAAATGATTGAAAAATCCAGAATTAAAACACCTTCAAAATAAAAAAAAAAGAATCTATGACTTTGTATTTATGATCTTTAGTTTTGAGAGAGAGCGGGGGGGGGGAGGGCTGTACTGAAGTAAAGATAATATACAGTTCCATCAAAATTAGAAATATGGCAATTATGTTTTTCTACTTGGTTATACTTTCCAAGTATGGGTTAACTAGCAGGTTTTTTTGTCTTGAGATGGTAACCAATTCAAAAGAAGGAAAACCAGCCTGAAGAGGAATGTGTACTGTCAGTCCATCTTGTACCACTGCTGCAATATGTGTGGTGTCCCTATGACCCTTATAATGTCATGACCTTTGCTTATGCACAGCTGTGAATGATTCTACTTTTCTTATATTAGTTGGGCAAAAGTTTTCAGTATAAAGCCAGTTCTCAACTGTGTATTTAATCATTATTTTCCAAAAAAAGAATGCTGAGAACTTATGTACACACAACTAAAAAAGATCTGCAGATTTTTCCCAATTTATTTCATTTTACAGTCATGTGATAAAACTTAAGGGCATCACTTATATGTTTATTTGTAGCGAGTATTTTCTTGTAACTTAATAAAAGCAACAGTAAATTGAATCAATCTTATAGTCTAAAGGGCTGCATCTACAGAGTATATTAATAAAAACAAACTTAAAGCTATCTGGCTTCAAGACCTGAAAGTGTCACTTGATGTTTTTCTTTTTAATACTAACATGCTTATTATGGTCCAAGATTATAAATTTCTAAAGAAAATATATAAAAACCATGAAAAATTTTACTTAACCTATTGCAGAGTTTAGACAATTTTTCTTTATTGATTATTTATAATGCTACTAAGACTTAATTTCCGAAACAATGCTTTACATAACAAAATTGGGTTTTATAATTTTTGTGTCACTTGTAATGTGATTGAAGTGATTTAAAATACAGGGTGTGTGTGTCCCCCACCCCACAAAAAATTGATATCATTTAAAATGTGAATATCTGAGTAACTATATGTCCCAGGCAAATGAAATCAAATAGGTTTCATGTTGAACAATAAAAGATTAAATTTATCAAAATTCAAACAAGATATTCAAAGGAATGTAGATTTTATAACAGATTTCACAAATATTCAATATGTACACCACCTGTGACACAATACACATCAAGTTGGTAAACCAGCTCCTGCCAAATATGCCATAGAATGTCTTTCATAAAATTCTTCAGCATTTTAAATGAAGCCATGTTTTTATTTGATCATGGTTAGTTAAGATAGAACACATCACTTTTATTCAAGTAACAATACTAAGATATATTTCTCTCTAATTAGTTTTAATACTAATTTTTTTTTAATAACATGCATCATAATTAAATGGAAATACCAATTAAAGCCACAACATTCTCAGCATTCACACTTGCCTATTCAGCATCTATAATACATAGAAATCACTTTTTTTGGTCATAGTAACCTCTTCTGATATCCTGGTCTTTTAGGGTAACCCTTTTTTTTTTTTATTTGTCTATATTTCTGAGATGAAGTATTATAATAATTTACATTGACTGTTTGTCCCCATCTCATGTTCACAATGTTTTGGCTGTTGTACACTCCAGCTCAGATGATTGGAATTTCAAACTGAACCCTTTATTTCATCCACCAGGGTAGATTGTTCTCTCCATATCTCTTCTGGATGTCTCGGTTATCTCCCTTTAACTCAATTCTCCAAGTTTTTTGTTCACCACTGCTATAGCCAGGTATTGAGCTCACTGGATCCAATCAACACTTTTATCCACTGGGCCACGTGTCCTTGAGGACATCAGTGTATGAATTTTTGGAACTTACAAACTTACTGTCTCAGTAAACATTTTTTTTATCAGAGTTCATATTGCAATTTTGTTGTTATTATTGCTTTTCTCTAGCACTCTGTATTACTGGTTCCCATATTGTATTCATTTCTATGCTTTGTTGGCTTAGGAGATTTTTGAACAATCTACCCTGGTGGATGAAATAAAGGGTTCAGTTCAAAATGCCAATCACCTGGAGGCTGGAGTGTACAGTGGCTGAAACATCGTAAACATGACAATAAAGATGAGGGCAACATTTTGAACATTGTAAATAATGTAAAAAGATTAGACACATCTTTGTGCTTGTTTGTAATAATTGCAAAAGATGAGGCTATAATTTTGTTTACTACAAAGGCACCATTTAGCTTTTCACAAGTTTGGTTCTCACAGCTCTGTAACAATGTGTTAAATAAGAGTAAGAGTTCAAACCCTCTCCTTTTCACACAATCTGAGGTGTTACCATCTTCTACTGATAAAAATCTCTTGCAATCCTACTCTTGAATCACCTGCCTGACTTTCCACTTGTCCACCAATCACACAGTAGAGACTCAGTCTCTACTGTATGATTGATATACATATAACTCCATCTATGATTTCTGCTATCGTCTCTAAGCTGGATCCTCACAAAACATGTGGTGTCCTTGCAACAGTCCTTAAGAAATATGCTTACCTCAACTATGCCAAAGCTCATAAGCTAGAAACATTCTGACAAAAGGTTTTATGGTCAGATGAGACCAAATTAGAGCTTTTTGGGAGGAACAATAGGTGGTATATCTGGTAATACTATCTCCTAATACAGCTTTTGAAGAGAAGAATTTAAACATGGCAGTGATAGCACTATGATTTGGAGGTGCTTTGCTGCAGCTGGAACAGGCAAAATAGTCTACATTGATGGCACAACGAACTCTGCAAGATACCAAGCAATTTTGAACAAAAGTGCCTTGCCCTCAGTTCAAAAGTTGGGTTTAGGTGAGGACTGAAACTTCCAACAGGACAATGATCAGAAGCATCAAAACAAATCCACTAAAGAATGGGTTCATAAAAAGAAATTTCAAGTCTTGGAATGGCCTAGTCAAACTCCTGATCTAAGCTCAATTGTAAATCTGTGATTCAAGTGAAAGAGGGCTGTGCATGCAAGAAATCCAAGAAAAATCAAGCAATTATGGAGGTTTTGCCAAGAATGGCCAAATTTTGACACTCACTACTGCCAGAAACAGAATGGTTGACATTGAAACCTCAAAAGGAGCAGTTACCAAATATTAAATGTAAGGGCTCACTTAATTTTGCACATCTTAATCTTGAATTTTGAACTATCATTTTTATTCCAACTTGATTAAATTTTTTGAAAGTGATTGTAATTGATTTAGTAAAGGTTTTTCTTAATGAATATATAGTTTAATTAAGATTTTTTGATTATCTGAAAAAAGAGACAATTATTTTAAATATTATCTTAGGTGTTCACTTACAAAATTTGGTAAGGGAATTTTGACCATTCTTCTTGCACAACACTGCAAGTCCTCAGCTCAGTATCTATGCTGATGATACAACTATTTACTCTTGTTTTAATAGTATGTAGAAACAAAATTGTTTTCTTTTAATTATCTTGGTGAACCTTTTTTGCCTTTCATCAGCAATGGCTGATGATAGCCACCAGAAAAGTAACACATTGCACATTTTCTGTCATTTGCATTTTTTCCCTGACATGAAGTAGAATGTCTATATAGAATCAATTGCTAGGTTTACTGCTATGTGAATTGGTTCACTGTGTCATGCAAGACTATTTTTATCGTCGGAATCTATCTTTGGTACCTTGACTTCATAGACAAGTTCATAGGCTGACTATGAAAGAATGATGCTAAAACTCTGAAATTTTGCCTGCATTAATTTCAACTCTTATTCTTAATAACTGCATTTTTTCTTTCCACGTAAACTGACATCTGACTATTCAAATAAGACGATTCATCCTGTTGATCAAAAAAGTCATCAACAGCAGATATGACATCATCATCACTGCAATAATGCTTCCCAGCCAAGTGTTCTTTTCATGTTAGGAAACTGATAGTTAAATCAGGAGAATAGGAAGGGTGATCAACCAGTTCAAAGTCACAATCATGTACAACAGCCATTAAAAGTAAAAACTTTTGTGCTGGTCTATTGTCCTGATGAAATAAGACCACTTTTGTCAGTTTCCTGGATGTTTGGTCTTGATAGTCTTTCATAAATGCCTTTGCAAGTTGGCATAGTACTCACCATTGATTGTGTAAAGCCTTTTGAAGATAGTCAATAAACACAATGCCTTTTGCATCCCAATAAACTGAGTCCATCACCTTCCCTGCAGATGAAATGACCTTGGCTTTCTTTGGAGCAGGTAAGGAGGAGGTTGTTTCCACTGCATAGATTGTCTCTGGCTCAAAGTGATGAACCCAACATTCGTGCTGGGTTAGGAAACATTCGGAAACCAGCTGTGGATCTGTCAGATTTTTCTGTGATCAGCCTGGTATGCTTTAATCAGTTGTCAGAAGACATGACACCCATTGAGCAAAATCCAAGTTCATTGTGCAGGGTATTCTCAACACTCTCACAGGATATATGAATAGCATTGGCTATTTGATTTATAGTCAATCACCTGTAGTGAACCTGCTCAGTGTTGATGGCAGTTGCAGGACATCCAGATGTTGGGTCATCTTTAAGACTCTCCCTTCCTTTCCTAAATTCAGCTGCCCACTTTTACACTATTGATAAAACTAGTGTCGTTCACTAATGTAGCAACCATGTCAGCATGAATGTCCTTAGAGGCTAAATTCTTTTTCTGCAGATACCACGATGCCAAATTTTGTCCATTTTCAATAGAAGTCACTACAGTTACACTTGAAGTCTTCTTTGAATGGTCAGATATCAGTTTACCTGGAAATAAACAATGCAGTTATTAATGAGAAGAGTTGAAATTAATACATTAAGATTTCACAGCTCTAGCATAACTCCTTCATAGTCAGTCTACCCTCATAGTTTGGCAGCAAAGTCTCGTCATTTTACTGCTGAAATTGCTAGATGCAACTGTAACTTTTATGTTAATATTTCTTCTCTCAGATTTTTTTGCTTGTGGAACTTTCATCGACCTTTTTTCTTTCTCATCAACTATGATTTTCAAAGATTTAAATGCATCATCAATCATCATCTTCTCTCTCCTTGCATCCTCTTCTTTTAGTGCCTTCTCTTCCCTATAATGTTTTTCTCAGATCCTTTCATTCTCGATAACCCCTTGTGACTTAGTGGCTCTATTGCCTTGCTTGGGATGAAATGATATTAAAAAAACAGTAAAATTGGTCGCCATAGCTCTAGCTATACTTAAGTTGTGTGATGACAGGCAAATGATCAAGAAAGACATTTGGAGAACTATAGTGAGATAATTTAGAAAATGTGTTTTAATTTCCTTGTCCAAAAATCTTTGACACAGTGAAAATAGGTGTCTATATTTCTGAGATGAGGTATTGTAACTATTTACACCATTTATATTGTTTTGGACTATTGTCTTTACTGTCATATTCACAACATTTCAGCCGTTGTTCGCTCCATCCTTCTTCAGGTGATATACATTGGAATTTAGACATGACTACAATATGGGAACCAATAAATACAGAGTGCTAGAGGAAAACACTAATAACAACAAATTGTAATATGAGCTCTGAAAAAAAATAAATTAGTTACTGATATAAGTCCTAAAAATTCATACACTGATGTCCCCATGTGGATAAAAGCATTAGTTGAAGTAATCCAGTGACTTGGCCCAAAAGAGTTGTGAGTTAAATACCTGGCCACAGAGTTGAGTCACTAAAGGGAAATAAGTGAAACTGAGAAAAGGCATGGCATATGGAGCTAGAACAATCTACCTCAGTGGATGAAATAAAGTTTGGTTCAAAATTCCAACATATATAACCTGAAGAAGGCCGAAGCATCATGAATATGACGATAAAGATGAGGACAATAGGAACAACAGTAAACCTTAAGAAAGTTACAAGTTAAGCATAAATTGGACTGAACTTTCTGTGACAAAATAGCACTGAAAGTTTAGATAGGAAATCTAGTCAGAAATGAAAGTTGGTTCTGTTTTAGATAAGAAATAATGGAAATTGAAAGCAGGATCATCAGTTTGATCATACTGATGACATTTTTGGGATGAAGAATTATTATTATTATTATTTACATTTGGATTAGTCTGAATGTAAATAAATCATCTTGCATCAGAGATGCAGAAATTCTGAGCAGTTATGGAAGTCTCTGTAAATGGGAGTTTTTCAATAACTTCTTTTGTTCATATTATAGCAATGTAGCAATGTCTCTGACTTTCATTATTAACATCCTTGTTACAATGAACTTATTGATCTCTGTCTGAATTTCTGGGATGAGGAGTTATCATTATTTACAACTAGAACTAGATAAGGTCTCCCTAGACATGGACAGAGTGAGAAAAATCTAACCCTGTAGATTAAATAAAGAATTCAGTTTGAAATACCCAGATCAATAATTACCTGATGAAGGCCAGACATCACAAAAGATGAAAAGTTGTAATAAAAACAAACAAAAGGAACCAATTGATATGCTTATTTCCAGTCATAACTGAACTATTTACATTCAGACTAATATCTTCATCTTGTTATTACAATATTTTGACCATTGTAACACTACATAATAATTGTTCTCATTCCATCTAGGGATATATAGCTTTGTTCTTATTTAGTGCTACTCACCACTGAGTCAAAGTCTAAACTACCCAGCCCAGGGACTGAATTCACAATTACTGTGACCAAATCCACTAAGCTATTGTCCTGTGGGACAATCATGAATCTAGAACTTGGATCCTTAAACCTAACCTGAAGTAATTCTATAAAAAAATATTTGTTCCTGATTCTCATTTATTTACTGATTTCTTGATATTAAAACAAATGGAATGGTTCCAAAATTCAATAATTTTCCATATTTCATGTGTTAATCAGGAATTTTCTTCTTTCATTCTTGATTAGTATTGGTCTGGATAGAAGATGAATAAATATTGAAAGAAAAACTATGACACAAGAATTTATTAAACCAAAATCTGAAGATTAATAAGAGTTTAGCAATGAAAATATCTATAACTTTCAATCAACTTTACTAGTTTACTACAAAAAGACATAAATGTTACTCAAAATATTCAATTATAACACGTACAACTTTACAGATAAGTCACTTATATAAAAACTCAAACTATTCAAATCATGCTTGAGTCATGCAAAACAATGGGAGACTTAAGAGCAACAGTTCTCAACCATCACTGTGTGTGTGTATATATATATATATATATATATATATATATATATATATTGTAGATAGTTTTGAACAAAGCAGGAGGGATACATATATTAAAAAATGATTCAATAATCAAAGAAAAAAAATTTTGTTAATGAGAAAACAATTTTTGAAAAATAGATAAAACTTGAAACTACAATAAGAATTGAACAATTTGTACAATTCTTTCACTGCACATGTGAAAAAGAAAATCAAACTTGTTGCTTTTTTATTTGATTGCTAATGGCTTATCATGATTGTATGAAGTTCAAATTTTATTGAAATGTTTTCAATGAGAAATTTTTTTTAACTAAGAAATGTCAACTTAGATGTAGGATGTTGAATATTCTAAAGAAAATAATGTGACGTTAAATGATTTTTCCAATTTTAAAATAACTTTTTAGAATTAAGGAAATGCTAAAAGTTTATCCCAATTATGTTTTCTAATTAAATGTTTCTCTAAGATTAACTTGCTTATTTTAATCTCTCAATCTATTATAACATTTTACAATTTTCTGCCAGTTCATTTGCAACAAACATCAAAACTATAGTATAATTTGATAAACTGATATATTATCATGAAAAAAAGTTTCTAATCCTATTTTCTTACTCACCCAATAAAGAGATACTTGATTTTCAGAACAAAAGAAACAAACTATTTTTAAAATTTCAATAAAATCAAAATGAAAACTTGACAAAATTTCTTCAATATTTAATACAAAGAAAACTTATAAAAAATGATAAACAAATAAAACATTCTTAAAAAAAATCAAATAAAGTGTTTTCATAAAAGTCTCTGATCCTACATGAAATGGTAGCAAGCTAGACAAATATGAACAGACTGAGATAGATAGATATACGGACAGATATGAACAGACTGAGATAGATAGATAGATATAGATCTCTCATTTCTGTTTATTGTTCATGATTCGATTGACTTGGACAAAATTCTATTAAATGATGAAAATCAACACAGACACACTATTCTTCTTGGGCATTTGTCTAGTTTAATGTATTTTTTATTGTAAGGCATAGATATCAAAGACTGCTATATCATTTATGAACCATTTTTGTCAATAAAAAAAATCATGAAATTTTTTTTCTCTGAAAGTTTATTATATTTAAACTGAGACTCTCATATAAAATTCATTTGTTAAAATTCCAGGAACCCCATGAGAGAGAGAGAGAGAGAGAGAGAGAGAGAGAGAGAGAGAGAGAGAGAGAGAGAGAGAGAGAGAGAGAGATATTATGTGGTGAATTGGTCATTGATAATGATGATTTTGAAAGAAATAAAGCAGCATTTGTGAGTTTGATATATGGAAATGGGTTCAGTAATACAAGGAGGTACTGAAAAGTTCCTGGTTTGACCAAGAAACCTTCTCCTTCTAATACTCAGCTTAAATAAACTCACAAGTTGAGTTGAGTTGATAAGCTGTAAAACAAATCAATCTTCAAATATTCTGATATCTGCTCAGATTATGGGAAGTAATTGGTTTTTGTCTGCCCAGCATTCATTGCTATATAGGAGGACAATCTCCTCAAAGATGAAGAAAAGACTTGAAGCAGCAGAAGTGTAGTTCTACAGAAGGATGTTGAGGATACCATGAACCGAATATGTAAGCAATGACAAAGTTTTAGAGAAAATGTAAGCAAAAAGGAAACTTATACTTAACATCAGGAAAAGACAGTTGAAATTTCTAGGACATATAAAAGATGGCTTGAAAAATTTGATACTCCCAGGACATATTGGAGGCAATAGGAACAGAGGAAAACAATGCATAACATAATTAATAAATGGATGGTGGAACAAGGTTCAGGAGAAATAGCAAAAAGACAATTTATTAAGAGCTACAAAGGAGAGGAAATTGTGGAGAGCCATGATTGCCTATGCCCTGAGGGGACACAGCACATAAAGAATTGGTTTAAAACTTAAACATGTTATTATGTTTGATGTGAGACAAAATGCTTTTGATTTTGATATCACTAGGAATCACATTTGATATGTTATAACTGATGGGCATACATTAAGGGAAAAAGTTATGAGGTTTATTTTATTCTACTGAAATATTTTCATTTGATTAAATGGATAAAAGGAATTTTCGCAAACCATAGCTGGAATATGATAAAAGCATAGAATCTGATGCCATTAATAAATAAAACATTTTTTTAAAAATTAAGAATTATAAAACTCGCCCCATTTTGATTTTGTATTTTAGAAAGAAAGATTCTTAGGAAGAAGTTGATTACAATAAAAATGGATTTCTATATTTTAAAAATCCAGTGAGAGATTGGCAAGCTTAGCATCTGTGTTGCAGGCAAAACAATTGCATTTAACACTTTATAATTTCTTTCATTTTTATTTTAATTGGATTCATAATAGCAGTTACATGCCCTTTGAATAAAACCCGGCTGACATTTTAAAATTGAATTTGATAATGTTTTCAAAAACTATTTGAATAAAAATAATCTCATGAAATGTTATCTGTGATGTTAAGATGCATGAAATAAGATAAACATTAAAATTTGTGATTTAAAAGTCAACATTCTTTTTTTACTTACATGTACTTCACAATTTTATTGACTGATGTTTATGCGACATTCTCCCTAAACACAGTTTGCAAATTATGAAATATTATTTTATGAAAAGAAATTTTATGGTTGAAAAATGAAACTAAGGATAATCTTTTGGAATGGTTGCATAGTGTGTTGCTGTCATCTGGTGCTCATGAATTAGAGAGTGAAATTCTTGGATTAGGAAGTGAAACAATATAGCAAAAACAAAAATTAGCATCACAGGTTCAAAGTATCACAGTAAACAACAGATATCCAATATCAACCCAAACAATTGACATCTGGTGATGACCAGAGAGAACTTGGTCAAAATATTATATCTATAATAACATCCATAATGATCTGGCTGAAAACAATAGCTGGAATAAGTCCAAAAGTATATTGACATAAAAAAATTATTTCCATTCTTGAAATTTGTGAACTTTTAATTAATTTGTTTCATTTATAAAATTAATTTCATTCTCTGTCCTACTTAACCAACAAGAAACCTTCTTTAGGCCAAGTAAAAAATGATTAATGAATTTGTCTTCAGGTAAAAGAAGGAAAATATCATTTAACAGGCAAATCATTTTGATGGAGAGAGTGAGTTTTCGTTCAGGTTTTTTTTTTTTATCTGGATCTTGTTGACCTTTTATGTTGTGTTTAGTTCACATTTTTGTCTTGAGGAAATAATATTTTAAATAATATCACTTATTATTAATGCTATTACTATGATAATGAGAAAAATTTGAAAAGTAAATCTTCTTAATGAAGCACTTGAAGGTACTGTAAAAATGTCTGAAGCACCACCATTTGTCGGATAGCATCACAGTTTGGTGCCAATCTGGCTGTCAGAACAAGAGATAATTAGAGGTTCAAAAATATCTCAGTTTGGCAGGGCATCAAGTGAAGGCCTGTGAAGACAGCCTACATTGTCCCTTTCACAAGTTTCTCTTCATTCCTCACAGCAGGCCAATGCTACTAACATTTCAGGCATCTTTCTCCAACTTTAATCACAAAGACATGAATGTACTTTTTGCACCTTGTCACAGAAAGTTGGCAGCTTAGATTTTGTTCTATTTTTTCTTCTTTGCCAAAGAATTTGCTTTCATTGCATTTAGAAAATTTTTTCATTCAAAAGTTTTATGTTTCTGGGATATCATAGATTTTTCAAGTACAAGAATGACCCATAAAGAAATTCTTTTGGTTGCATATATACAAGTTTATATGTAAAATAACTAATTATCTTATGTATTTGAATATTTCATTTATCAGTTTTAGAGATTTAAAATATAATTAAAGAAATACAGAAGAGAATCAGTGTTAGATCTGATATGAATATCAGAAATAAAGTTTGTTTACTTTTAATATTTCCAGAAAGTTCAGAGATCATCAAACTGTAAGCAACAGTTATCAATGAATTTTAGATAAAAATATAATCCAGACTGGCCATCACTAATCCAACAATCATTAATCTGATTCAATCAGTAATCCAGCATTAATTTCCAGGAGAGCAATTTCAGACTTCTCCAGTCACCACACAGATCTGCCATGACTGTTCAGTGGTGCATCAGCTGTTTTTGTGCATTTCCAAACAATGTCCGTCTTTTGTGCATTTTTATTATAACCTGCTGATGTTTAGTCCCAGTCATAACATCAAGGAATACCAAAAATTCTTCTCATGGTGCAAAGTGCAAATACCTTACATTGTCCATAACAGACAAATTTCATTTGAACTTCATTTAATTTTTCTCTTTCCTTTATTAACCAACATGTGCTGATTTACAGCGTATTTAAAAGGTAGGATGACATGGTTAGCTGTGAAGTGTATTCTAATGTAACTATCAATAATTTGGCAAAATTACTTATCTAGTATGGAAATGGTCTCAATGATACTGGAATAGGGATAATCAATTTGTACATTGCTTACATAAGAAGCATAATAAAGACATTTGCTTCATACAGTCCAATATATGAATAAAGTATAATTAACAGTAAAAAAATTGTTGCTCTATTTGAGATCAGCTTCTTTTCTATTTGTAAAAACAGGAAACTTGTATAAATGTTTATTTTATTTGATATCTTTCCAAATTTTTGCAAGAGAAAAATTCAGAAAATAAAAAGTGTGATCAAAGACTAGTTGAAATATTTCATGATAGTTGGAGATGAAAGAATACAAAGGATTCCTTACCACAAATGATGTTTCTGTAGATTTTCTTCTTCTTAAACCTGTAGTCACCTCTCTAAAATATAAAGTCATGGGCAAAGCACACAAAGTGAATTTCAATAGCAAGTAAGTTTTACAAGGTGGAGTTACTAGCCTCACGCCCTGAATTCTTTGAATTGAGAGTTGTTGTTCTCCCAGACTAATTGCTGCGGTTATAACTCCACTCCTAGTAGTTATATTACATTTTGCTTAGTCTACTTGCCATGATGGAATTAGAATTCTCTCTGACAAACTCCAACAGACTTCTACTGATTCACTGTGAGGTCTTTATTTAAAGCCTAGTTCATTTGTGTTATGGGAATGTGCTATTTACTCCACAACAGTTGTTAACCAAAGTCTACCCTGTTCTTTAACCCATAACTGGGGGAAGAAGAAATGAATTCGTACCTTTTCTATTGGCAGTTGTGTAAAAGTGAACACAATGGCCATGGCTTGAATTTGAACTTAGCTCACCAATCCCATTTTCCATGCAGATAACCATTGCATGACAAGCACATCTATTTTTGTCTCTATAAGAAATGAAAAATCTCTAACACAAGTGAATAATTATAGAAAACAATGACAAATTATCTGATGGCTTCACAAAGGATTTAATGCTATTGCTTTGAATCTCTGGATGTTAACTACTGCTGACATTCAAAGGAAAAATATCAACCATAAAAAAAAAACTTTTGCCAATGCCTCCTCTAATGTTATTAACTCTTTTGAGAAGATGCTGAAAAGTTCTTGGCACAACCAAGAAGTCCTTTCAAAAAATAATCTGATGTTTCGTCAGATTTTAAGAAGTTGATCAAGCTAAAAATATTTAAGCACTTCATTGGCGATCAAGTTCAGCACCAGCTCATGGCAAAGTAGTTGTGTACCCTTGAAATAGATATAATTTCATAATTCCATTTAATTCCCCAACATCATTCCAGTAATAATATGAGGTTGAAGTTACCAGGAGCTTTGAGCTAATATTAATTTTGGAATGAGATCCCTCCTATCCCTCATGGGCTTTGGTCGTATCTGCTTCTTGCAAGCGCTCTATAACTGCTCTCATATTTCAAGACACTGGCTTTCTATAGCTCAAACAAATAGCATTCTTTTGGTGCCAGTGTAGCCATTTAACTTGTGGATTCTTCAGATCTAAGTTGCCAATTCTGCTGACTAGCTTGATAAATGACAAAGCATTAAATGTTCGTCCAGTCACCATGTATTTTGGATTCATAAGCATCACATTATATTGTAAGCTGTACTCCTTGACTGTTTGTCTGGCATTTATTCAGACCAGCATTTCATGGCATCTTGAACAATCTAGTGAGCAAATATAGTTTCACACAAGGATGATCTTTAAGCCTTTGGGTACAACATCCTACTATTGATATTGTAAGCATCCTTTTTATCACAATCACTGTCCTTAATTACATGGCCATTCATTTGCACACACACACACACACACACACACACAGGGTGAGTGAGAGTGCTTCTGTCCAGTGAGAGAATGAAAGTTTCCAACTTTGTCAAAGGTTAGAACAAAGGCAAAAGAATTTAGAGAAGAAAGAGAGAATTATCTAAAAAGTCTTTTGATGAGTTTTACAATTGCTGTTAACTCAGAAAAGGACCAAAATAAAAACCATTCTTTTAGAATTCCAACTTTTCAACTGAATTTCATTCAGAAAATCATCAAACAATATATATATACTTCAATTTTTGAAAAAGAAAAAATCAAAATTAAGAAAGTAATTAATACTTTAATGAAAGTGTCTGTTCATGGGAATAAGTGAGAATCAGAATGGATTAGATGGCATTTATGTATAATAATGCAGCTTCATTGGTTTGCCTGTTTGTAAAAGTTTTTACTGAGTCACTCTGCTAATATGCCTCATTCTATCTACTCATATTATTACACAATGTTTTGTAATGCTGTGTTGGAATCACTCTCTGATATTTACAAAGACTAACAATTTAGAGTAATATGGCTGCATTGGGTTTTGGGGGAAATCTACTAACAAGACACTCAAAATGTTTTGTCAGGTTTTAGGGCAAATATTCTTTGAGTTACACACATTTTTTAGTGTCATGCACATCTCAAGGTCAGCTGAGTCTTAAATGAAGATGAGGAATGTTCAGTGTAACCAATCATTAGCAAAAAACAAAAAAATAGCAAACATGGAAAAAGAAAAGTTGCCTTGTAACTTAACAGTACTTCAAAAACCAAACTAGTATTGTTTCATCATCACCAATCAGAGCTTGACTTTTCTCCAGTAATGATGAATTATTTCATTTTCAATGCAGCACCATGATTTGAATATCTCTTCCAGACACCAGATGGGACTCGTACATTCAATCCATGGCGAAAGATGCTGGCAAAATTGGTGTTTCATTTTATCATTCAAGGAACTACCTGACTCTTGCCCTGCTTTATTTTCACAGGAGATAAATTAGACTAAAAATGAAGTATCTTGACTGGAGCTGCTTAATCCTCACTTTCAATCATAAAATCATTTATGGGATCTTGCTTAGAAAACTTATTTTCTATTTTGTAATCTCTTCTATAGATGCAAAAATGCTTGGTTTATTTTATCACTTCAGGAAGGATCTGGAACCTTCTGCCATGCTTTATCTTTACAAGATTTAAATTAGACCAAAAATGGCAGATTAATATTTAGGTTAGTGCTGCTCAATCCTCAGTTTTCCCTCTGTTGGATTTCAAACTTGCTTGTATGGTCTTATGGGTGGGGATAAATGAATGATAAATCCTAAAATATTCCTGATTCTTTATTGGGAAGGAACAATTTATTTTGCCTATTTGGTTTGGACAGAGAAAATGAGAGATCTAGAATGGTCAAATGAAGGGTCAAATTATTAACAAATCTATTGACACATATATTTGGATATTAGAAGTTAGTGATGACACCTTGTAGCTATTAATGATTTTATAATCTGTCTGTAGTGTGCATTTCACTGTTGGTCTGAAATCACAAATATCAGTGAAAAGAAATTTCCTTAACCCCAGTGTATTCAATTCTCTTCTCTCAACACACAAATGTATAGTTTATTGTTAACTATAACCAACAAAGTTGCATATACTCTTTACAGCTAGATTTAATCAAAGTCTTTGTTAAAACCAGAAATGTATAATAAAACTATGTGCATTCTGTTAGATTTTATTATGCAGGTTAATTTTTTCACAATAAATTTGCTAGTAACCACCCAATGTTGCTAAAATGTTCAAAATACATTTATATGAACAAGATAGAGTTGTGGACAAAATTATTCACCCCCACTGAATATGCAAATATTTGCAAATACTTGCTGAATTTACCATAAATAGTTGATCCTGTATTTAGTTTTGAATAAGTCATGAAATAGAAGTTTTGATCTATTATCTTCATAGTTATAGATTTTTCTAAAAATTGGTGCAGTCCAAAATTCTTCACCTCCTATAAGGAAATTATAAAATAATATTGCTTTATAGGAATTGTAATGTTTTTTTTTAATTTGACATTTAATACAAACAACTTTTGAAAATGAAATAGTATTGACCTTCATATGAAATTCTCATGAAGATTTGAGATATTACAGCTTTATTTGTAATTATGGAAGGTGGGGGTGAATAAGTCTGTCCACAACTGTATCATGTGAGTTTCAGATTATAATATCACTGTTTATTAGAAATAACTTGTTCTGGTTTTATTATGATAATAAACTAAGTACAACATAACTTAATATTTATTAATAACTACAAAGGATATAGACATGGTAACATATTTAATTCATATTAATAAAATATCCTATATACTTGAATAAATAAATCTTTTATTATTTAACATTTTAATATGGGTCCCTTTATATTCTACAAGCTTCAAAAGTCTTTCAGCCATTGATTTTGATATATTTCCTACCCTTGCTTTTAACATCAATTGAAGTAGTTTTTATTGCTCCCTAGAGTTCTTTTTTTACCTGATTATAGTCTTCCATTTTCTTTTAATGATGGACCACAAGTTTTGTATTGGAAAGTTTGAGTGAATATTCAATTAATTTAGTGTTTTTGAAATTTTTTTTTTTGTCAATGTTCCTGAATGTGAACGAGCAACATTTTGCATAATGTTTAGCTCAAAAAATCTCATTTGTGACCTGTACCACTAAAAAAATGTCCAAGAACTTAGAATAATTCTTGCATTTATCTTGCCACCATCATCAACTTTAAAGAAACTGTAATTTTATTGCCTATAGTATTAATTGAAAGAAGAGAGAAAGTAGAGTGTAATGCTAGGGTTGACTATTTCCATGAAGACTACAAATGCAAGCCTAGTCATCTGTTGAGAAATTTTCTTGTTCTTTGCTCAACTTACACATTTCTCTTTGTCATATTTACTTAAGGGTGTTAGTTTGGTTGCTTTCTACCCAACCTTCTAAATGTTCTGCATCTTTCCCTTCCAGTTCGATGGCTTTGCTGCTTCTTTATTAATTCATCCTTATGATCCTGCTTCTGTTTGTTCCACTGAAACAGATATGGATTCTACTGCCTGACCCTAGGATTGAACCCACAACCACCAGGTAAACTACAGCATCTATATACACAGCAAGATGAGGCTGATGAAGCAGTTAATGAGTTATCATAACCAATCCCAAACTTATTCTTACTTGATTACACTGGCTAAATCAAAACAGTAAAATTATTTGGCATATAAAAGTAGTATATATTTATCATAGTTTTTTCCAGATTCAGTTTACTACCATATATTTAGGTTGTTATATAAATTTGTTAATTCTTTATAATTTATTTTAATACTTATTATTTATTAATAGTTCTGATGAATCATTCAATAATGTATTCCCCATTACTTTTTACAACCTCTTACCAAATTTCCACTAACTGTTCATTGCCTTGACAATAGAAATCACTAGGTCTTGACTTGAAAAATTCATCAAGCCATGTTTTAAGTTCCACATCATTGTTGAACGAAACACTCCTCAAATTGCCAAATTGCCAGAAAGTGAACACAAAAGGTGGTAGTCTGAAGAGGCTAAATCAGGAGAATGTTGTGGGTGTGGCAGAACTTCTCAACCATGCTCTTTAATTGCATGTTTGGTCATGTTAGTGACATGGGTGAGTAGCATTGTCATGTTGAAACTGAATTGCCAATCAGGTCTTTTCATCTGAATTGCCTCTTTGAGCCTCTGTTCATTTGTTCAACATACAACTTAGCATTGACTGTTTTGTTGTTTTGAGGCATTTCATAGTAAATTAGTCTTTGCCAATCCCTCCAAACACAAATCATTCACTTGTGTGGATTCTGGGCTGTTGCCTGCTTGTCAGGATTCACCCATTCTTTTCTCTGTTTCATATTCATGTAACAACACTATTTTTCATCCCTGGTGATAATACAGTAAAGAAACCTTTTTTGTATCCATTAGTAGTCTGGTATTGAGTGAACAAACTGAGAGCAATTGTGCAGCATTGGAATTTGTTTCTCTCAGTCAATGCATTGTATTAGCCATTGAGTGAAGATGACAAGTGACAGTAACATGAGAGCTTGCCATCTTTTGGGAAAATTCCTTAAGGGTATGGTTGGCAGTTCTTCTTTAGTCAGTGTGTGCAATTGGTTCTCATAAAATTGAACAGTTTGGCCAGAATGTGGAGAATGAGTGAGTTCAAACTTCCACTCCTTAAAACATTTCTATGCCATTCTGTCGGTAATAACGTCATCTCATTATGATAACAAATTTCTCAAGCAGCTTTAGCAGCTTTGTGACCCTGATTAAAAGCAAAGAAGATATTGATAGGGAATTGTCTACTTGGCATTTTTGTCTCAAAGGGATGACCAGAGTTACTAAGAAGCAAAAAATGCTACAAACATCACAGAACATCAGAAAAATGAACAAATATATGTAACACCCTAATATTATTCGGCTTTTCTTTTTTTTTTTTTGAAAAGTCAGGCGGCTTCAAAGACCTGATATTATCTTGCCTCTTTGTTAGTAACCTCTGTTGTCTACTGGCAGTCATTGATTTGATGCAAAAAGATGTTTGTTTTTAAGGAGTCCCTTAATCTCTTCTGCAGTACCACCTTGCATTTCTATCCTCTTTCATCCTCATCAATATGGTCCTATGGCCTCAAGTGTGTCTGTGTGTGTGTGTGTGTCCCTGTCTGTCTCTGTTTCTGTGTGAATATTAGCTTAAAACACACTAAATAATCTGTAAAATAATGATTATATATATATATATATATATATATATGTGTGTGTGTGTGTGTGTGTGTGTGTGTGTGTGTGTGTGTGTGATGCTGCTTGTGGTGAAATTGTGACAAGTGTTATGATGACATTCTCTGATCATCTGTCATTCACTGCACCTGTGATGACATCCAAGGTTGATTGTATTTGCATCTACACCCAACTTGCAATGCATACAAGTTCATCTCCTCTGGCCATGATTGCTTTCAACAAATAATAATAATGACAAAAAATGTTTTTAAAGACCACTAGTTGGGATTACACAACAATATGATTTCTCGCTTATCTGGTTATCTTTTCCTTTTGCTGAACTGTTATCTCCCTTACCTTCAGCTGTATCCCCTTCCTCACTGGCCCTCTGGGGCTTGGGTGACTCCTGATTCCTCATTACTAATCCTTTTCTCATTCACCACTGGGCAACTGCTAACTCCTCTGGTCACCTACCTACGTCTCTCACAACTGGACCCCTTTTCTCTTGACTTCTTACCTCTCTTTGTTTATATGGATAATCGCTGGGGTTACCCTGCCTCCATCCACTTGTGTTACAGAAGATTTGGGATCACCCCAAAGTCACATGGATGCTCAAATCTTCAAAAGACTCCTTGTATGGCTATCTAAAATCACTGATAAAATTTTACGTTTCCCAATTCAAAGGCAGATGTAGACATAAATCCCCAAAACACTGGCATTTAAATTTACTCAAAGATGGACTGGAGACAAAATTTCTATGAGACTCAGATAACTAAGTTGTCTTAAA
The DNA here is from genome assembly GCA_903632075.3 of Acanthosepion pharaonis. Lineage (NCBI taxonomy): Eukaryota > Metazoa > Mollusca > Cephalopoda > Sepiida > Sepiidae > Acanthosepion > Acanthosepion pharaonis. Next base: position 1,122,484 of record CAHIKZ030000216.1, on the reverse strand, counting down.
AGAAAAGAAATTTATCTATGTGTGAGAAATCATTATATATATATATAATATAAAGAACTAAATTGCAATTAAATTCCCTTCACATAAATTCTTATGAGAAATGACTTCAAGTCAGGTGTGTTTTAGACTGGTCAACATCAATTATACTGTTTAAAAAACCAAGGTTGTCTATTCAAACATGTGTATCCACTATCCATTCATCCTTGCTTTAAATATTGCTGCTACATGCAGTCTGGTGCTCCTGCTATATATTTAGAGTCACTCCAGTCACTTCCTCACTGCTGTAACATAGCTTCTCTGTTGTTTTTCTATAAATATTTTTATGATAATTATTCTGGTAAACTCCTCTATGATAATTTTGTAGTAGGATTGTTCCTTGACCCTGTTATATTAAGTGTTTGATAGCGAGAGAAAGGAATAATGAAGATTAGATTTGAGCAACGTTTTTTGTTGGCATGTCATACAGAGATGTTGAAGGAAGGATGGAATGTCCATTTCAGTGGCCAGTCATGAGGTGTAAGGGTAACGCTAGGAGTTGACCTAATTCTTGTGTAGGTTTGGTGTGAGGTCACAGGGTATGGTCGGTGTGTGTTGGTTGATCGAGGTCTGGTGGTAAGCCATTTCGCTGGTTGGTAGGCCTATTTTATGGAATGGGGGTGATGTTGGATTGGAGTGATTTGCAGGAATGGGGCCACAGTGATGACTGCAAGGGAATGTCTCATACATGTTGGCTATGTCAAGTTGATGTCGGTAGGTTGCTGAGGTGTTTGCGAACATTTGTCAGAAGAAGTCACAAATGTGACTTTGCTAATGCATAGGATGTGAGCATTAGGGGTTGAGAGAAGTCATGAATCTAACTTTGCCAATGAAAAGGTTACAAACATTAGGAGTCAAAGCTGAGATGTTATCATGTCGGTATTTGCCAAGGTGACAGTGTCAATCATGATGAAGGCTTGTAGCTGGGTTGTGTTAAAGCTGGATAGTCAGCAGCTCGTGACTGGTGTGTTTGCTGAGGTGACAAGGTCGAGATGTTATCAAAGCAAAGATGGATAGTTAAGGTGGTTAGTGAAGCCTGGAAGTAGCAACAGTCATTGAGAAGTGGTGGTGGTGGTGGTGGTGGCATAAGCACCCTGTATGAGAGCTGGCAGCACCCCGGGCTGCAACTGCTGGTGTTGTTCTCAGAGACCTACTTTTAAGTGGGTCTCATAATACCCAAGGGTATCTCTTTTTCCAGTCGGAACATTCGTGATTGCCCACTGCTGGAGCTCACTTCGTAGACTGGATGTGATATGTAGAGCCTAATACACAGAAAATGACTTTTGCTATTTTGTTTTCTGCCTTCATGGCATTCACATTTGGCCAACATACAGAATGAATCAAGAGATCTAATGCAACGGAGTATAACAACCTCAACATAGATTGTATAAGGGAAAGATCAGGTACTAACAAACCGAATGTGAAGTCATTTCAGGACTCTATCGACAAGTTTAATCATGTGGATAAGTATTGTAATGAGCAACCCTGGGTGGTAGTAAGGACTTGGACTAATAGGGACAGCTTGACTTTGGTAGATATGTTCTATTTATCTCAACTGAGACTTAGGTTGTCCAAATTTTCATTCAATAGTTTACACAGATCATAGTCTTGTCTGAGTTAGTGTAAACTTAGAAAAGCCTAAGGTTAAGATGGCTGGCTACTGGAAATTGAACACATTTGGTGTTTGGTGTTTGGTGAGTGAGATTTCTAGGACCAGCGGCTACTAATGCTTCAGCAGAAATTGATGGGAGCTGTTGTTGGCAATATGTGGTGGGATGAATTCAAATCCAATATTAAGTCATTTGTTGCTGATTATAGTCATCAACTCAATCTAGTAGTGCAAATGGCATGTGAGAAAAAAGTAGATTGGGTGATAAAATCATGTGATTAGCTAGGACAGAGTTGGCTTCCTTGCTTATCAAGAAGGATCAAGCTTTGATAGTTAGGGCTAAATTAAAAAGAATGTTTTCCAAGGTGACCAATATGGCCACTGAATTGCATGCAGAGGAAATTAGAAATGAATCCAATAAAAATGTTATGTGTCACATTGCCAGATGAGCAGACTGTGAAAATAAATGCTGACATATATGAGGCTTTTCATGATTACTTTCAGGATCTGTCCACCAGGAAGCCCAGTCTGAGGACTGCTCAGTTCAACACCTACTTGGTGACTTTCCCCACTTGAGGCAGCTGGGTGTGAATCAGAAATCTGGGAATGAACTTGGTTAGCCAAGGCTGTTCTCTCTAGCCTGATTGGCTCTGAACAGACTTGTGCTGTGAAGGGCAGGACTATTCAGGACAACGTTTATTTGGTATGCTTGATCATCAAGCAAGTTGATAGTGAAGCCATGCTGATCAATTTAGATCAGTCCAAGTTATTCGATAGGGTTGACCATCAATTTCTTGAGGCTGTTCTTGTGGTCACTAGTTTTGAGCTCTATTTTCACACCTGGATCTAACTTCTGTATATGACCTCAGGTGTGCTGGTGGAAGTGAACAGAGTATTATCAGAGCCTTTTTTATTGTCTTGATCCATTTGTCAAGGTTTTCTGCTTTTGCCTTTGCTGTACGTTTTTGCATTGGAACCTTTCCTTTGCAAGTTAAACACAAATCCAGTCATACATGGAATTTCCTTACCTGATGCTACCATGTTGGCCAGGTACTCCACCTATGCTGATGATGTTTTAGTTCTTATGTCCCGATCTTCTCTTAGAAATGAATAGATCGGTGGTTCAGGAGAAGGCTGAAGTTGCAGTTCATCTGGGGTTTTGGAGGAATCTTTCCTTAAAGAGGGCTTCGGTAAAGGAAAATCAGGTAGATGTCTACCTTTTCTTTTACCAACTCTCAGTGCTTCCACTTCTGTATATCGCACTAAAAGGTTTAGTTAGAGACTTGTTCTCTTTTCTCATTCCTTCTGAAGACAATCTGGTTATGCCTCACATTGAAATTCATCAATATATGCTTCACATCGCATTCCTAGATCAAATGTGTTTGCAAGTGGATGGTGAGGGCAAATTCTGAAAGGAACATGCCCTTAAGAACTTCCCATTCCATCATGCAAGGAAGAGGCTCCTCGTTTATCCCAAGGTAAGTGCTCCTTCTATCGTGAATGTCGGATTGCACCAGGTGACGGATGTTCAGGTGTTTTCTCATAAAGCATTATATCGCATGTTAGTTAGGGGGCCCATTCAAGATGATCTGATAGGCAAACTCAGTCTTACAAAGCAGAAGGCTCACTCTGTATGGCCTTGGGTGCCCAGGTTGAAATGCCTTACTAATGATGAGGCATCACTCACCTGGCTGATGATATGAAAGGCCCTCTGGGTTGTCAAAAGACTTTGTTTTTGGTGGGCTTGGAAAAATTTCCAAACTGCATTCCACTGTAGTCCCATTGTGCAAGTTTATTGAAAACATCATAGTTTGCATACCATGCAAGATGTTCTTTGTCCTCAAGGCCAGTTCTGTTTGTAGCAATATAGTACCACCATTGACTAAGGCTGAGTACTTCTTTCACTTGCTAGGAACTGACTTAGGGTGGCATTTTGATGCCAGTTAGGCATCAGGATATTGGGAATTCAACATTGGTAACCCCTTCCAAAATAGGGTACTTTAGGTTTGCTTTATCCTTAGTTTCTTCCATCAAGTTTAGCTAGGGGATGTATGCTCATTGGCCTCTTTTATTTCTGTCCCCACTTTCTTTAGTTTAGTTCCCCCTTCCCTCCCCCATTAAGTGACAAAGATGTCAGTTCTCTGATGGATGTGGGACCATTTTTGTTTTTCAAGTGTGTATTTTGTATTTGCTTTTCTGCTTGGATGAGTGTGTGTTTGAATAAGTGATTGGTCATTAATTACCTAGTCCTGCATTAATTTCATCCAGTTAACTGAATTTTTCTGCCACAATTAAGGATTGTGGAGGGAGGGTATTACTAAAACTATTTTCTTTAGTTTCTTGTATATAAGTTGTATTCATTGTAAATATTCATTGGGGTTTCATTTTTAAATGTTGTTACTTTATTCCTCTCCCCAGACAAATTGTATATATGGGAACTAGTTAGGACTACATAGATTCTCTGAGGTATTATGGTGGCTGTAATAAGAATGAATGTGTTGTTTTGGTGTAAGGAATATTGTGGTATGTTTGGGTCAGTAATTGTTGGTAGATAAGTTTAATGTTAAGACAGATTGAAAACCAGCCTTCTCCTATCCCCACTTATGGCTTTGTGCCATATTTTTGTATTATTCAAAATTGTATTTCACCTATATGGCTTCATCAGATGAATAACAAAAAATATGTTGTGTGTGTATGCATTTGTGTGTGTTTAGAATAATTAAATCTTATATTATTTTTCCTAAGCTGGCATTGCTTGAGACTAAAAAAGAGAAAGAAAATGAGTGACTTTTTAAAAAAAAAAATTGTTTAACATTTTATTTTCTCTGCCTTAAGTGTCCAAGTTTTGAGATGGAAATCCTTCAGAATTGGTACAAATCCATGCATTCTTCATGTCAACAGTATGTAATAAACTTTGGTCTACTTGGCTAGAGGCAGCCCCATATCATAATAGGTTCCTATACAATTATTTCTAGCATGTTAGTATATATATATATATATATATATATATATATATATATATATATATATATATATATATATATACAGGATGCGATGGATAAATTGTCATCTGAATTTTGCAAAAATGAAAATAACACTGACATCTTATTTTAACAGATATATTTACCAAAATACATTAAAAATATCTTGAAATACTAAGGTAGTATTTCAAGATATTTTTGTGTAATTTTATTCAATAAAATCACCATAGGCTTCAACCACAGCCTCCAGACAACTTCGGAATCTCCTGTAACTCTTCTGGACAGTCTCCTTGTTTAAGTTGGTGAATGCTGCCATAATCATTGCCTTCAGTTCCTCTCTACAAGGAGTTTTGTTGGTTTCTCACTCAACTGCGCTCCTCACATAATAATCAAGGAAGTTTCAATCTGGGGAGTTAGGTGGTGATGTAATCAAGAAATTATCAGACAGCCATGACCAGGTTCTCCTGCTTGTGTGGCATGGTGGAGAGTCCTGTTGCCAGACATAGGGTCTTCCAGCAGCCACCCTCTTAACCCAGAAGAAGATTTTTTATTTACCTTTCCATTTTTTCCCTCTTCTGTTTGTTTCTTTCTTGTATCAAATTTTCAACTCACGGTTATCGTTCCATGGGTGTATATATTTCCTTCTAGGTCTTCTTGGGATGTTCAGATGTGCTTCGGCTAACGATCATATGATAACATTATCAGATTCCTCTATGTTTTGATCTAGATTTACTGACATCAGTTTGGACTTATTACTAAATTCTAAAAGTATACTTTCATTTTTAAGAGCTTCCCTTGATTTATGTGCATAGAAACAAAGTATTTTATTGGTTTGTGTTTTGTGACAAGTAATCTGTGATCTGATTCAAAGTAGGAGTTGTATATTCTAATATCTGTTACAAACTGCCCTAATCCAAGAATTTGAGATGCTGAGGTCAATAATCATTTTGTTACATTATCTTGGCTATACTATGTGATACATTGCTTCATGGGATAATCAAACCATATGTTAAGGATGGGAAATATTATTGAAGCAAAGAACTCTGATGTAAGTAATAATATTAAAGTTATAGAATATTTAAGTGGCCATATTGACATGTAAAATAATAATTTATTCAGGTGTATAAAATAAACCAATATATATTTCTCTGGCCTATATTTTTTGATTTATTTATAAATAGAATTTAGGTTTTATAATAAAAAAGGACCCCACCCACCAAAACAAGTTATTATCAATATATTTTAATTATAATAAATATTATAAGCTGAATCTCACATGATACATTGCTCCCATAAATATAAATATAATCTGAAATTTTAGTTGTCTAACAGAAATTTTAGTGTGAAATCTCTGACTTTGTGCGTGTGTATGTGTATATATATATGTGTGTGTGTGTGTATATATATGTGTATATATATATATGTGTATGTGTATATATGTATATATATGTGTGTGTGTATATATATATATATGTGTGTGTGTATATATATATATGTGTGTGTGTGTGTATATATATATATATATATATATATATATATATATATATATTTGTATATTTGTATATGTGCCTATGTATGGATGTGTATATGTATGTAAGTCTTTGCATTTGTAAGTTTTTAGTTACTTAAAATGGTCCTTTACTTATCTCTATTAATTTAATCAATATAGTTTTTTAATTTTAAAATTTTCTTTCAAGAATTTCATTTTTTTAAATTGATGTTATTTATTCATAGTGATGTCAAATATTTTAATTATTAATATTTTTATTATTGTTATTATTATCAATTTGTAATTGTGATGGTTATAATGCAATGATGATGGTTTTGCCGCATAAAATGACTAGACAATTTCAAAGTATCTGTTTTGAATATGATCACTTCCCCCATCCTATTTTTTAACATGTCTAGTCGGGGGGGGACTGGGAGAAAATATTTTCTGGGTCAACCTGTCAACTGGCTTAACTCCTTTTGTTTCCTCTCATACTAATTGAACATTTTTCAAAGATGAAGCCTCTACTATTCAATATTGATTTGGCTGTGAAGGTAAATACATATACATCCACACAAAGACACACACCCACACAAAGGCACACACACACACACAGATAATCATTATCTGATGGAAAGTTAAATATATGAACTGTTTACAAGTTACATTAATAAGAAACGTATTCATGTTCCTTTTTTCTTACCATTCTGTATTTAAGTTTTTTTAAAATTATTTTCAATATAATTAAAAAAACGTGAATGTTTTTAACATGATAAGAAATGAATTTTTTTAAGAATGACTTATAAATTGCTAAATAAATAGGGATTTTAAGCAAGGAGGGAGAATTAAAGTGAGATTCTTAATTATATGTTCTATTTACAAATATTCATCATTCTAATCATGTTAGTAGGAAAGTATCTGTTTAAAGATTTGACAATAATTATCTGTTAAACTAAAATCTATGGTGTGGCTATATGAATAAATTTATGTTTTATCTATCTTGACCTTTGTATAATTGGTTCTTATGACATTGTTTCATGTTGTTAGTTAGCATAATTAAGTCCCTCTCTTGATGTCTCCTCTTCAGTCATGTCTGTGTCATATTATCTGCTACTCCCTTGATTTGTCTTCTGTAATGTCCAATATATAATTGATGTTTTAAGTTCTTGTCTTTGAGTTTCCTGAGTTTCAGTTCATTTTTCTGTTCCTTTTTCTGCTACCATTATTAGTATTTTGTTGTGTATACTTTGAATTCCTTGATTCTAGTGTCAACACAATCCTCGGTGTTGACTATTCCCTTTCTTCATTTTCTTTTAATATACATCCCTTAAACATTGTCTCTTAAGTCTAGTGCCATATGAATCTTCAGTTTTTGTTGGTTTTGTGGTTCCTATGTTACTCTCTTGGAAAAGTTTGGAGTTTGTTGCAATTCCAAGTATTTATTCCTTTAAGTTTCTATCATAGATTTCATGCCTAGCATTTTGCGTGATCTTTTAAGATATTTTTTGCTAACTTTTTCTTTCATTTCCTTCTGTTTGATGGTATCTGCTTAAAAATGTATTTGAGCCAAAATTTTCACTGAGCCTCCAGATGGTTTCCTGGTTGGGTTGTTTAATTCTATCTGTTGTTTTTCTTTGTCCGCTTTTTCTTTTTCATTACAAGCATTGGATATTTCTTAATGTCAAATTCAATTCCTGTATCTGGGCTGAAGAGTTTGGCCATTTGTATTAGAGTTTCCAGGGGCCCATGTATGAGATATGATGTAGTTCATCTCTTCTTGCAAGATTATTGCAAGAATCTGTAAACTTGATTGCATTTCCTTAATATATAATTCATTGGTATCATCAATCTGATGGATAGTAGAGTAGATAATGTGTCTATTTGGAAGATGTCACTTTTTTCTTTGGACTCCATTAAGTACTGTTCTCTTGTGGTTAGATCCAATTTCCAATTTTCCATTGCCTCTATTATGAAATTTATTACTTTTCTGAAAATTCTGAGCATTTGCATGTATTCTATTAGCCACATCATAAGCTTTTGTGTTGCCTATCCATACCATAGTGAAATTCTTCTTTCTTATTTTAGCTTCTTTCAATATACTTTCATCTGCTGATCGCTTGTCTGTCTGGTTACCTTTTGCTATTCTTTCCAATGTTAGAAACAGTTAAACTATTTTTTATTGAAATAATATAATGATAAGTAAGCAAGAGATATCTTTTATGATAAAGGCTAAAAGTTGATAACAAGGAAAAGCTAATATGAGAAGGTGTCAAGTATAAATTACATTTCACTGTATGTCTCTTATGAAAAAAAAAGTTGTTACTCTTCAAAGCAAAGTTAAACAAGAGTAAAGTTTGACTATGAGGAGAGAAATTATCTTGACTTTTTATTTTCATTTCTCTTGTCTTCTTACCAAATATTTATAACCTGTTTTGCTAAAACAAATACCACTTTTACTATGAATATATTTGAAGAAAGTGCTTTAACATCTTCATTTCTACACATTACATTATACAGGTATTATGGATTTTACAGGTAAAAAACTGAACTGTACAAATGACATACTGTATATACATGGGTATGCCAGCTTCATATATAGCCTAACCCTGAATTTTTGGCACAAATTTTAACCCCTTCAGAAAAAATTTATTTTATGTATATTGCAACTCATCACCAAAAATGCATAAAACTTCTACAAAAAAAAAAATGACCTGTGTAAATTCCCCACCGCCCACAATTTTTTGTGTAAAAATCTGATCATGAAAACTTGCACTGTACTTGAGTATATACAATCCTTAAAATATGAATAAAGTCAATTTTCCAATATTGAACCCTAGCACCATCTTTTAATGAGGGATAATGAGTTTGATATGACTTAATGATAAAGACTGATAGAATAGAAATTTGGGGTTTTATGTAATTTATATTAAATATTTTACTTATACATAAATTCCAATTCAAATGTCTCTTTGAAATGTCAAACTTTGAAATCTAAATTTTATGGACAGAACTATTTACTCCTGTCTTATTAGTTACTAATGGTGCAAGAAATGGCTTGTTAATTTTAACCCTTCCAAAGTGAACATCATAATCATCTTAAAGAACCTTTTTTTGCCTTCCATCAACATAGGCTAACATATGCTGACATGAAGTGGAATGGCTATATAGAATCTGTTGCTATGTCAGCGGCTTGGAAAGTTGGTTCATGGAGTAATGCTAGACTATTTTTCTTGCCAGAATCTATCTTACACATTTATAAATACATGATTTATCCATGTACTGAATATTGCTGCTTGACAAAATTCAAAGAATATGCAACATTATCAGCCTTGACCTGGCATCTTGGCTTTAGTTACTACCCTACTGATGTAACATAGCTTCTTTCTGTTTTTTCTATAAATAGTTTCATGGTAATTGTTCTAATAAGCTTTCCTCTTTGGTACATTGACCTCATGATTTTTAAGCATAGTACTAGATTGTCAACTAGGTCTCATCATTTTACTGGTGAAATAGCTAGATGTAACTGCAAGTTCTATTCTTGAACTTCTTGCTTTTAGAAATCCCTTGTAACTTCTTGTTTTCCTATCAACTACAATCTTCAAAAATTTAAATGCAACATCAGCCATCATCTACCTCTTTGATTCCTGTTCTTTTTTGTTCTCTCTTCTAAGTAGTCAGAATAAAGGATTCTCTTGTCCGAGTTCCTTAATTTCAATTTAAGCTTTATCACCTTGCTTGGAGTGTAAGGATTAAAAAAGAAATATACATAAAAATGAACTCTTCTGGTGACTTTGATGTATAAGGGATGAACAGATAAGTTTTAGAATTGAACTCCTAAACTAGCCACACAGATGATTTAATTATAATGGTAAAGATTTGTGTAGAACCAACCAAACTTTTTAAATAAACTAATAACAGAGAAATGGTACAAAAAATATCCAATCATTTTGGAATATCTTGAGGACTAGTTGAGCTGCCTTAATGTAATTTGTCAACCAGTCATAGGAGACCTTATTGTGCATGGGTGAACTCAAACTATTCTATGAGGTTACTTATTCAACAGTGGGATTGATTGAAAATTTGGACCTTTCAGGGAAAACAACTTATTTCTTTAATGGACAGATGAGATTATAATGATCAGCTATTGCATTGGAGGGTATAAACATAGATTTCTCACTAACACTTTGTCAGTAATAGATTTGTTTTAGAATGTTGACCATTCCTCACAGCTGTTCCAGTTGATTTTACATTTTAAACCTCTATGCAAAGAATCACAGCTTCTTGCAACATTTATCAACTTCCTAATCTCATCTCTTTTTCATTTCTTGTTATGTTGAAATATTCATCTTTACTTTTGTCTTCTTTCTTATGAATATAGAAAGTTGAACTGCAGGTCAAAACAGAGTGATTTGATTGTAAAATGGATCAAGGGAATGTCCACTATTGAATGACAAAAATTAATGGATCAGATGAAAGCATAAATTGTTCTATCCAGAAAGATTTCCAGATTTCCATTCAATTTCAATTCACTCAGATCCAGATAAGAATCCATTTTATAAATAATATATTATTTCTGCCATACTTAACTAACATAATTTCTATTGTACTAAAATGTTTGTTTCCTAGCTTTTGTTAAATAATTATTCATAGAAGATTATTTCAATGTTAGTTAGTCAATCTAATTATCTAAAATCCTGAAATTAATGATTCAGATACTGATGCCATGTATTGGTTATTTATTTTAATAATTTCATATGCATATTTTGATTTAACTGGAATTTATTACAGGGTATGTTATCTTAGTTATGTGTCACATACACACACACACACACACATATACATATGGTAAAGGTAACATAAAATCCATGGGTGTATAATGCAAGTGGGTCCTAGTAATATAAGAATATTAAAATTGATCTACAAAAGAGAGCTCAATGTATTTTATTTATACAGAGCAATTGATAAAAATCAAGAAAAAATTTTTTACCTCATGTAGGGAATAGACTATTTCGGCAGCCGATAGAAGTGATTGTCTATCTTCTCGACCCAGATATGAAATGGAATTCACATCCATAGAATTTGAAGATGCAGGAACTAAATGTTAACTACACAGGGAGTAATGTTGGAGAGTGTCAACCTAAAATTTAACATGCCAAAAACACCTGAATCAGTGTTCACACTTTTCAATGTATGTCAGATGATAGGCAAAAGACAGGAACCAGGGAAGGTGGTAAATATCTATCTTAAAGGGGAGAATGTATATTAAATAACAATGTCAGAGGATATTAACCCAAATAAGGCCTAATTGGAGTAATTAAAAATAGGGAAACATGTAAGAAAAAATTAAAACTATATAAGGTAACAAGGATGTAAAAGAATTAAAGAAAAGAAAACTAGAGGACAATTCTAAGAGGAGATTTTAAAAATTAAAATTAATATAGCATAAAGAGAAGGAATAGAGGAAATGGGAGTGGGGAAGTGATTTAAGTTAGCCAAATAAGGCAAAATTATATTATGGGAATTTGAATCTGTTTTTATGCTGACATTTAAAAACTAATTTGTTCCTGATTCAATAGTTGGCTTTCATTATTTTATTTTATTATTTTAATTTTTTCTTCTAAGCATGAATTACACATACCTCTAAAACTGTTTGAAGTTTGTGCAAAACATAATTTTCCAGACTATTTGTGTATTTAAATTTTTGTCTTTTAATTCCCAAAATTAACATGAGTCCATCATCTCTGTATAGGCCTATTTGTTTGGGATCTACTATTCTACTAAGGTTATCTAAAATGTAAATACATACTAAATCAGCAACCTGGACTGAATCATATGCACCCATAGGGATATCAAAGTTGTTGTTATGGCATTTTGTCCAGGTGGAATTATTAAGAGTTAGAAGTGATTTTCTAGCTGTTAGAATGATGTTTATTGCCTCATCAGTGATCTCCACATAGTTTTCTGCAAAGTTAATGCAATTTATCAAATGATCCATGGAGATAGATGAGTAGAAATCTATAATATCAAATTTGATAAAGGTAGCATTCTCCATATTTTCAATATTGATAAACTATTTAATCATGTCCAATGAATCCTTCCAGAGATTAGTACAGGGTGTAACTAGTAATTTATCAGTTATTTTTTATTATATTTTTTTAAATTAGACCTTGTTCAGTTTTTGTTGGATTTATAATAAGTATGCAACTTTGGTATAGATTTTTCACACTCTATCTGTAGTGTTTAAATTATTTGCAAAATTGGAAGTCTCTTGGTCAATCTTAGAGATTGTTTATAGATATATATATATATATATATATATATATATATATATATATATGATAAAATGACTGATAAACTATGTAAAATTAAATTTGTGAAAGACAATTGGATGTTTCAATTTTTTTATCCTGTTAACATTTCACTATAGAATGCAACATTAAACATCTTCAGAATAACTGAAAAATCTTACAAAAAATTGCAATCTTAGAAATGATGTTATTTGGAAAACTTTTCACAGTTAATAAAATTTAAAAATAAATATCTGTGAATAAATGAATAAAATAAAAATTAGGGTTACATTTAATTATCCCATGTACAATATGCATTCTATCCTTTTAATTTTAAAAATGCTAAAATGGCTAAATTTATTTATCATAAATCATGTAGAAGAATTAGCTATGATATCCCAATTCAATTCACTCAAATAGTAGATTTTTATAACATATCACCTTTTCTAGCTAAGATAATGCTTTAAGAAAATAATATCAAGATAGATATGACAAAAAGTATTGAATCAAACATAGATTTTTCATGTACAAATTACTTGGAAGATTTTTGCAGCTAAACTGGAGCAAAATGTCTTAGTGAATCTGTTTAAGAAATATCCACAAAGCTGAGTCATAAAAACATAACTCTGTATCAGTTTAGTATGATGTTTTTTTTTGTTTTTTTTTTGTAGAAAAGCTTTCTTGCTGCCATCATGTCTATCTAATATATTCAGGTGAATGCAACAGACTAAAGAGGAGCAGATAAACTGACCATTTCCTTATTTATAAGGGTTCAAGTTTTATTTCCCTTTCAAAGACACAATGTAACTCTTTTTTTTATCAAATAGAAATGGAAGTGGCACCAAAAATGAAGAATTCCTGTATCTGATCCGTATATTCTGTGGAAGGACTTTTTTTTATTTTTACAAGATTTTCTTCATTATTTTTCTCATCTTTCAATGCATTTATGTTTGCTTGGTTCCTGTGCAGACTAAATGCATTGAAAACTTCTTTGTGTATTTTTTTGTTTAAGGAGTTCTAAAGCATTGATTCTCAAATGGCATATTTGGTCCCCACTGGTGAAATTTGATATTTAAAGGATGGAATTTTAGCCAGGAGAAAAATGTGCAGAAAAATTTCAGTCATAATTATAATGTTGAAAAGATTGATGAAGCTTCAAAATTGGGGAGGAATTGAGGAAACCTGGGATCAAATGGGGAAAATGTAACCTGGGACTCTGAGAAAAGCTGTTCTAGAGATAATCATTGTAACATTTTTTTTTTTTATGGAAGTTTTTCCTGTGTGATAAACTGATCATGACCTTATCTTGACACTTTCCAAAAAGTGTATCTTGGGCATTTTACATGCAACTTCGAAAAAAAATGATAAAAAAGGAAGAGAAAATATAGTTAAGGAAAGTCCCAAGTGGAAATCTTTACCTAGGCCACCTCCCCAAAACTAATAGGATTGGTTCAGTCTCGCCAGAGAAACCCAAATTGCCCTACCTACCACTCCCACCTGTAATAGGAAATAAACTTTTGTAGAGTCAATTAAATAAAAAACATTCTTCAATTTATTAAAGTTCATGACATTTACTGCTACTACTATTAGAAAAGAAACCCTGAAGATAATAACATTTTCAGTTGTACACAGCAATATATTGAAGGAATGGATGAAATGATTTCTACTTTGTGGTATTTGCCTAGAATATGAAAAAGCTTGTGATTTTATCAAGAGCAGTAAAATTTTAGATTTATTAAATCATGAATTGTTTCTTTAGAGTATATCTAAATAAATAAGAGAAAGGAAAGGAAAGATGGTGAAAAGACACTTGAATAAATTTAATCTTATCAGAAGCAATAATTATCTATTCATTATGGCTAAATTCAGATAAATTCAGAACAGGAAGAAGTCATTTCAAGTGCTGATTATAACATCATATCTGCTTCATAGTGAAAAAAAAGAAAGAAAAACTTGAAATCATTACCATTTAAATATATATATATATATATATATATATATATATATATATATATAAAAAGAAGATTTACAAAAGATCATGGTGTTGACATATTTCATGAAGTGAAACAAAAATTCTTTTTTTAAAAAATAAAAATAAAATTCTGTTAATAAAAATATTCATATTGCAGAGTTGATTCAGGCTTTAGATAAAATCAGTGAGTGAGACTGTGGCCATGGCTTTAGATATTGCAAATACATTTGACAGGGTTTGACATGCTGGCCTTCTCCATAAACTCAAGGGCTATGGTGTCTCGGGCCAAATATTTGACTTAATCCAATCATTATTAAAAAATCACAGAATGAAGTCCATGTTAAATGGCCATGCTTCTAGATCATTTCACATTAATATAGGAATTGCCCAGGGCTCTATCCATAGAATTACATTGTTTTTTATCTTCATCAACAACCTTCCAAATGACATCAGTTCTCAACTCAATGTTTATACTGATGGCACAGTTATTTATTCCTGACTTAATATTAAGTTAATTAGGTGCAACAAAGTAAAACTGGCAGTTGTTCGTGAAAATGACCTCTAATCAGATGGTGGGTAAATGAGAGCAGTTTTGTTTTGGAGTCATGAAAATTTACAAATCATTTCCTACCTCAGTCAACCACAGTTTGGAGGTCCTTTTCAAGACCAATGTCCAAGTTAACTTTGTCAGCATGCCAGATTTACTATTTAGACAGGAGTAAATGGTAGTGTTGTCTGCGTAGATGCCTACTTGAGAACTGATGACATCAGGAAGATTGTTGGGGAACACCAGCATTCCTATGAAAGAAACTGGAACCTGTTTAGGACAACCTTCATTTCACAGTTTGACAGGAATGATTGGATTAAATCAAATAATCATCCTGTAATACTGCAGCCCTGAAATTTATGTAGAAGGCCAGCATGCAAAACCCTATCAAATGTCTCAGAGATATCTAGAGAGTGACAGCTTGAGCTTTACCATTTTTATTAAGAGCTTGGTATACAAATTCAGTTATGGCCATAAGCACATCAGTGGTAGACCAGGCAAAGTGGAAACCATATTGTTTGTCAGGGAGTAGATCATGGGATGTAAGTTGCTTAACCAATTTGGCATTGATTAATGCCTCAAAGACTTTTTACTGAAGAGTGGTAGAATACTGATAAGACGGTAGTTAGATAGGTCAGAAGGGTCTTTGAAGTTCTTAAAAACAGGGACAACAGATGAGGACTTCCAACAGGAAGGAAAGCAAGAGTCTGCGAGGAAATAGTTATATAGTTTGGAGAGAACTGGAGCCAGCTCAGGAGCACATTTCTTTAGGACTACAGCTGGTATTCCATCACCACCACTTGCTTTATGAGAGGAATGATGTCCAATACCAGTGACAGGGTTATGCTCATCTCACTCAATAGAGCTTCAGTTCTAGGGAGAAAATCAGGTGTGGATACTCTGGATGAGTCGAGTGTTGAACTGGAAGAGAATTTCCAAGCAAAGCATTCAGCCTTATCAGCTGTGGAAGTTAGAACTTCAGATTGAATAGAAGAGGGATTGTGGATTTGCTGTTGTTCAGCAAACTCTTGCTGAGCCACCAATAATTTTTAGAACCAAATTTGCAAGATGCAATACATTGTTTCATTCTATCAGCAAATAGTAACTTTGCTTCATTGAGGACATGCTTGCACTCATTATGAACAGAGACAAAAAGACATCTGTTGCAATCAGACATGTCACTCTTGTATAGATGGAAGAAGTGATTTCTATGGGTTATAGCAGCTGAGCAAGAGATGAGCATGATTTAACTTTGTATTTTCTTGCTGTGATGAAAGCTTTGATGCCAGATTTTATACAGGAGGAGACCTCAGATGCACATTTTTGAGTGAGGTGATTAAAAACCACATTCCAAGGGACATCGCAAAGGAAATCACAGAATGAGTCCCAGTCTGTGCATTGATAACAGAAGGATATTCTGTTAGTAGGAGGTTCTTGGATGGAGGGGGAGTGGAAGGAGAAGTTAACAGACATTACAACATGATCAGTGTTGCCAAGAGGGCAGAGCTGCATAGCACAACAAGAGTCAGAGATGGGGATAAAACAGAGATCAAGAAGGGAGAAGTTACCATCAGGGTTACTGGGAAATGTGTAGGAAAGTCAACCACTTGTGTGAAGGATTGAATAATTGAAAAGTTAAGGGTTTGGATGCCAGTGAGGTCAGTTACAGAGTGTTTAAGCCACATGGTACGATAGGCATTAACGTCACTGAACATGAATATGTGTGCAAACAGATGTAGAGAAATGGCCTTGTCTATATTATTGGAAATGTTATTGAGTACACTGCAGTCTTGAGAGGAAAGGGAACAATAGAGAAAGAAGATATAGCTTACTGAATTGAGGAGAGATAGACAGAGACACATATGCGAATGGTCTGGGGATTCCAAAGAGAGTTCTCTAGCAAGTGGGAGATGATTGCGGACATAAACTCCTAGACCATGCATGTAGATTTTAGAGTCCTTTTTAAGGAGAGGAAGGTAGCCAGAAATCAAGAAATCCAAGGAGGGGATTGATGAGTTAAGGTTAGTCTTGCAGAGAGCTAGTATATCAGGAGACTTATTAAAGAGGAACAATTCCACACTGCAGAAGTTGGTATGAATACCACAAATGTTGAAGAAGGAAAGGTTAAAGGTTTAGGTGACATTTTTTTGAGCTGGTTTAGGGTTATATTTTTGGTTATTTATGGTCATGTTGAGCTATGTTGGTAAGGAAAAGGCCTAACAGATGGTCATCATATATGACATGGGAAGAAAGGAACTGGTGCAGATTGCAACATGTGGCCCCAGGGTTGCCCACCACAGGAGTGTACAGAGTCACCCTTCCATGTGTGACATGGCACTGAAAGAACCCCAATATGATGCAACTGTTGATCAGAGCAGCCTCTCAAGATGCTAAGCAAGAGCTCAGGCTCCTAGCTACCAGTCGGGAACAGCAACCACAAAACTATCAACTTGGTACCCTACCCACAAATTGCACACATCAAAAGAGATTCACAACTGCACTACTACTGAGACCAGAGAAAAAGAAAGGATCTAGGAACTTCTTCCTAAACAGGAAGCAAGGGATGAGTTTCTACTCCTGTCCAAGAGAAGGGGTGGATTATTGACCGGGAATGGCATGAGCTTCACCATTCTTATCTAAAACTTGATAAACTCTTTCAGCAATAACTATTAACAGGCTGTCAGTTAACTTTGAGAAGCAAAAGCCATATTGTCTGAAAGAAGACTCTACAAGTTGAGATCCTTAACCAATTCACTGTTATTAGAGCCTCAAGTACTTTGCCAAAAAGAGGTAGAAGATTAATAGGTTGACAGTTCAAAGATTTCTTAAAAACAGGAATTGCAGTAGAAAATTTTCAACAAGCTGGAAAGCAAGAAACAGCAAGGCATTTATTGCAGAGCTTAGAAAGAACAGAAACCAGTTCAGGAGTATACTTATTTAGCAGGGATATGATTATGTCCAATTGTATTGTGGGGATCAATTTTAGAGATGATAGCAGAAACTGTGAACTGAGTTATATGCGTATCACACAGAAGAGACTCAATTCTAAGTAGAAAATCAGGCAAAGATACTCCAGATGAGTCAAGAGTAGAATTGTAACAGAAATACATACATACATATATATATATATATATATATATATATATATATATATATATATATATATATATAAAAAAAATGTTCAAAACTTATATTCCTGACTTAAAGTTCCACACCTAAGTCTATTCATCAGGGGTTTGGATTGATAAATTGTATTTATTAACAAGTTTCATATTTGCTTAAAAGTTTGTATATAATGTGCAGGTAGTTGAATGGTTAATATATTAAAAATATTACATAATTTTCTCTAAAAAAAGAAACAATTTTATTTGTTGACTATTAATGCCTTATTTCTTAATGTTGACCACTTACAAAGACGTCTTAAAAGTGTCATCTTCCAGAAATACACTAGTTGAACCTTTTTTGTCAAAGATTTGTTTTGGCAAAAGACTGTCCTATATTTATCTCAATGTTTCATGTAGACACCACATAAGCATCCTTTAAAGGTCATCAAGAAAACCATAGTAAAGTATGATGGAAAATAGGGTTGGCACTGTTATATCCTTTTGCTTTTCAACCAAAATTGGATCAAAGAGATTACTGCTTACATTGATATGTGCTTTCATTCCTTCATGTAAACTCCTAAAAATGGAAACATATTTATCAGGACATCCAATCTTCTTAAGAATCTTCCACAAGGCCTTTGTTAGATCAACGAGGATTTGATACAGGTCCAACTAATGCATTTTTCTGACAATTGCCTTGCAGAAAAGATTCTGTCTGCCATGTCATGTTTGAAATCAGAATGGAATTCAGGAAGGACTTCATCAGTGATGTTGTTGAGAGCATGATCCTAGGTAATACCTCATCATCAATAGAGAGAAGGGATATCCCATGGTATTTCCTATAGTCTTTCTGTTTATAATCATCCTTCTCTTTATAGATAACAAGCACCAGTGCATCTTTTCAATCATCTGGTACACACTCTTCTATGCAAATCTTTGGTATTAAGTTAGTTAGAAGTTAACCCAGATGTTTACTTTTACATTTCAAGATCTCAGTATAGATACCATTCATGCCAGGTGACTTACCATTATTCAGTGTTTTTATACTATTTTAACTTTCTGACAGAAAGGAGTTTCTGCTAGATGTTCTTTGGTGGGCTTATAGGGAGCTGACTTAACGAACTTGTCATTAACTTGAGAAGGTCTATTTAAAAGTTCATTAAAGTGTTCTCACCACCTGATAAAATGTCATTTGGAGATCTGAGTAACTCTTTACCACCCAGTTTTTATATAGGAGCTACCAGAGAGAAAGACAGCCCATATATTCTATATTGTTGGAATCAGATGTAGATTGAAATACACTGCTTTATTCCTCCACCAAGTTCTATATTCTTTTCATTTAATAACCTTTTCATCATTTTCAAACCAGTCTTGATATTTTTCCTTCCACTAAACCTAGAATATCTTCAGTTTTTTTCTGAATTGATACTCTCTGTACACAAGTTTTGACTGATCAGTGCTCATCAATCATTAGGCAAATTTTATTTATATTAATCCTATATATTTATTTCTAAAGAATTGTTGGATTTATATTTAATCCGATATCTTTCATAAATTTATATTTACATTTAGTTATGTTTGAAGTAATAATATATATATATATATATATATATATATATATATATATACAGTGCTGTGCAAAAGTAAGTGAACCCTTAAGATAATATTTAAAATAATTGTCTCTTTTTTCCAGACCTCCAACAAATCTTAAGTAAACTATATATTCATTAAGAAAAACCTTTATTAAATAAATTACAACCATTTTCAAAGATTTTTATCAAGCTGGAGTAAAAGTATTAATTAAAAATGTGCAAAAGTAAGTGAGCCCTTACATTTACACTCAGTGCAAATAATTTTTTGTGCACATGTAAAAATCAAAATGACACATGTTTATTTTTTGGTCAGCTGTGTATATTAAAATCAAACAATATTACTCATTGTGTATACAAAAGTGTGCAGTTAGAGATTAAATTTAAAAAAGTATATATGCAAGGATCAACTTCCTGAAGCTTTAAAACATCGCACAGTTGAAACCTATAATTATGGAGAAGGTGACAAAAAGCTATCAAAACGATTTGGAGTGCACTTCTCCACCAGTTTTAATTATCTTACCAGATCAAAACAAGCTATTAAATAAGCAACCTAAGCATATCACCCAAAAATTTTTTTTACTACATGATTAAAACATCAAAAACCGAAAAGAATATATAATACAAAATGAAAATGAAAAACATGTAAAATAAATTAACCAAATAAATAAATAAAGCACTCCCGCAAAAATAACTGCCAGAATAGATTACCCACAATGCACCAGTGTCCCATATATATAAATAATCGAGGAAAAATCATACATTTGCAGCCTGATGATAGCGTCTAGCATAAAACAGCCTGTCGCCTCTGAGTGTTGACTTCATGTTCACTTTTATATTTATATTTGCATATGCTCTATCTCTGATATTGAGCACTTTATCCCATAAATATAGCACACCTTAAAACTATATTTCTTCATATATATATGTGTGTGTGTGTGTGTGTGTGTGTGTGTGTGTGTGTGTGTGTGTGTACACTAACATGCCAAACAGCAGACAAGGACTCAGATCAAAATTGGTACTATGAGTTTCATGCTAAGCAATCATCAGCTGTTTGGCTTGTTAGTGTTACTGCTCTGTTTTAATCTAATTTATACAGACATTAAGCACTTTAGATTTTTGCATAAATGGGAGTCTGTCTTTTTTCTTTCCTTTATTTTGTTTGAATTTTGTTGGGTTTTTTTTTTACATTTGGGATTTTCATGTTTGTTCCTTTGGCAGGATTAGTGTTTTTGGCATTGTTCTTTGATATTTTACCTATAGTTAGGCATATACTTGTCATGTTTTCAATAAGATCCAAAAACAACATTTACTAATATATATATGTGTGTGTGTGTGTGTGATTAGATAAGCTTGAACTTGAGAAGTGCAATTTACAGGTGGTACTTTTCAATTCTAAAGCAAAAAAAATGGTTCATGGTGCAGAGAAAAGTTGACACAATTTTGGAGACAATTGAGCTATGATTAAACCTATTTTCCACTGACAACTAATCATATTTAAGAATCATGAGTGGCAATTCATATGTAATTGGTGAAAACACCCATTCTTACTGGATCATTGCAGTTAAGCAATGTTGAACCTGGTCAATACTTTGAAGGAGGACTGCAGGTACTGCAAGCAACCTCCTACAATCTGAAATATATTTTGGCTTTAAATAATCAAAAAGAGTTGATAAGCCATAAAAATCAAGTCAATCAATCATATACCCCTGTGTACATTACACCAGACTAAATAAGGCATGATTTTATATGTGTGTGTTTTATCCTCATCAGTATAAATTAGAATTATATGGAAGCATGACTAATATTTGGATTTATATCTTTATAAATGTTCTTTAACTTTTCAAGTCTATAGATGGATTGGGAGAATGGAATAATGGTGGATTAGCCTCAAATCAGTCAGGCTTATATTAAAATGGATAAATTAGAAACCCAAATGTCATATATATTCCTACTTTAAAGCTGAAGTTTATCTTCCATTTCAATGAGTCCGATTGATGAACCTTATAGAAATAATGAGAATTTACATTATAGACTTGGTTATTTTATTTGAACCTCAAAGCCCTGTGTTTTCAGTATAATGATCTACTGCTGAAGTAAACTTTCCTATATTCATTTGTTTAAGAAGTATTTCAAAAGTGAAAACTAATTGAATTTTTGGCCTTTTGGTTTTGTTTTCTTTAAATGAAGAATATGAAATTGCTCTGTTGTGAAGAGGAACCATGCTCCCTTGCCTTTCAATTGTTATTGGCCAAAGTGTTTGAGGAGAAAATGAAAAGTAAACAAATTGGTCATGTAAAAGAGTAGGCATAATTATTTAGAAGTAAATGCTTAGCATGAGGCTCAGCAACAATTGTAATTCCAAAATAATTTACTTCAATTAATTATATCCAATTAGCTAATTTTCTAAATTCACAAGCCAATAATGAAAAAGATTTCTTAATTATAAATAATCATTCTGAATTTGCTTATACTGAGCTGTTTAATTTAACATGCTGTTATAAAATTTTGTTAAAATCTGTCTTTAATTTCTCCATTTATGACTTGAATTTCACATCATTTTTGAAAACTTAATTACTTAAAGAATTGTTTTAGAGTAATTACATGTTTTGTCATGTACAATCTGATTTTATTTATTTTGTTTGTAGCACCCAAGAGACTTATTATGTCTTTTTCCCATGGCTTTATTTGTAATTACGGGTGCATCTCCAAAAAATACAATATCATGGAACAGATCTTCTTTTGTTGGTAATTTAGCTTAAAAAATTCAACTATTGCATAAATTTATTACACATGAAGTGAAATATTCCAAGTATTTGGATTTAATTTTCATGATTATAGCTCATGAAACTCAAAAATCCTCTATCCAAAAATATTAGAATATTTTATAAGATCAATAAAAATATAGATTTGGTTGGGGGATCCTTCTGCATGAATTATTGCATAGGTACTTTATGGTATGAAAGTGATCAGCCTCTGACACTGTGTAGGTATTATGGACACCCAGGTTGTTTTGATGGTGGTCTTTGTTGGGTCTCATATTCCATAAGATTCTCTATAAAAATCCCCTATACCAAAATATTACATAAAAAAAAAATGGATTTATAACACAGAAATGTTGAATTATTCAAAAGTATATTCATTTATGCACTCAGTATTTGGTTGAGGCTCCTTCTGCATGAATTAGTGCATCAGTGCAGTATGGTGTGGAGGTGATCAGCCTGTAACTTTGCTCAGATGTTATGGAAGCCCAGGTTGTTTTGATAGTGGTCAGCTATATTGTTGGGTTTGGTGTTTATTAGTCTCCTCTTAATAATATCTTATAAGATTCTCTATGAGGCTCAGGTCAAGCAATTCATACGAGGATCAGCAAACCAGTTTGGGCACAGTTGGCAGGGTGCCAAGTCCTGCTGGAAAAGGAGATCAACATCTCCATAAAGCATGTTAGTATGTAGAAGCATGAGTTGCTCTAAAATCTCATTGTAGAGAGCTGTGTTGAACTTGAAAAAATACAGTAGACTAAAACCAGCAGATAACATGGCATCCCAAATCATTGCGACATAGATTCTGTTTCTCTCAATTCTTCCTCTATACTCAGGGACCTTATCTGAAAAGTGGACTTTAGACCACTGAGCAACAGTCTATTATTTTTTCATTCCTTAGCCCTTATGCTTCTGACAGGCTCAAGGCTGCAGTCATCTTGCTCTTGCTGGTGTACCTTTTCTGACCACATTTTTCCCTTCCAGTTAACTTTCATTGAATATGTTTTTGATGCAGTGCTTTGTAAACAGCCAACACTCTTAGCAATGATCTTCTGTGAAATACCATTTATCAGAATGGTGCCACTGAGTGTTTTCTAGACAGCTGTCAAATCAACAACCTTTTCCAAGATTGTAACATCCAGACTGAGGCATTCATGATATTTAAACTGTATAGTGATTTACACAAGGGAAATATTCTAATATTTTAAGATATATGTTTTTTTTTTCATTTTATGTTGTTATTTTTGAGCTGCTGACCATAATTAGAAAAATTCAAATAAAATGCTTGAAGCATTTTAATTTACATGTACTAAATCTTGAATATATATAATTTTCCCTTTCTGAAAAAAGTGACAAGAAATATTGAACTTTTACACAAAATATTCTAATTTTTCTCAAGATGATCTGTACTTCTTATATTTTCTCTGATTTGTTTGTGATTTTGTGGACAAAGCATTAATCACTTTCTATTAAATTTTTTCTTGAGCCAATATATTCAAGGACAAAGCATGTGTTGTAACTTCCAGAGGAATGTGAGAGTTTCCATTTGTAATAAAAAAGTTGAATTGATCATGGATTGTGAAATGAGTTAAATATGAGATGACATGGCAAATTTAGTTTTAGGTCACCAGTTAGAAGAGGAGATGGAAAGAAAAAGTTCAAAGAATGAGTTCATTAAGCTGTACAAAGAGAGAATCAGCCAAATGTATAAAGTTGCATGAACAGAGACACAGCCTAATGTATTAAGTTGTATGAAGAGAGACACAGCCCAAAGTTGTATGAAGAGAGACACAGCCCAGTGTATTAAGTTGTATCAAGAGAGCTGCAGTCCAATGTATTAAGTTGTATGAAGAGTGATGCAGCCTAATGTATTACTATGCTTGAAGAGAGCCCAATGTTTGAAGTTGCATGAAGAGAGACACAGCCAAATTTATTAATTTGTATCAATATAGACACAGACCAATGTATTAAGTTTTATAAAAAGAGAAACAGCCCAATGTATTAAGTTGGATAAGGAGAGACATAGCAACAATGTCTTAAGTTGTATGACAATGTATGAAGAGGCACAGCCCAATTTATTAAGCTGCATGAAGAGAGACACAGCATAATATATTAAAATGTATGAGGAGAGACACATCCCTATGTATTAAGTTGCATGAAGGCAGACTTAGCCCACTGTATTAAGTTGCATGATGAAAGTCACAGCTTAATTTATTAAGATGTATAAAGTGAGAACCTCCCCAATATATTAAGATGTAGGAAGAGAGACACAACCCATTAAGTTTGTTATGATAATGGATTGAGTGGAAGTGAAAGAAAGACTGAGTCCATATAGCTTGAGTGAAGCTTTATTCTACTAGAAATCTATTCTGGTAGTGAACCATTACAGGAAAATGGCTGACTACCTCATGGAGAGAGGAAGACAAAACAAAGGGAAATCATTCAGTCTTGGAAAATCAGAGAAAGATTAAAGAGTTCATCTATTTTCACCACATTCTCCGCCACCTAAGAAAAAGTTCATAAGTTCTTCTGGAAAGGTGTGGTTTCTATGGGTGTCTCTGCTCAAACTGAAGATAGAAAAGAGAGAAAAACAGATGGTCAAAGCTGATAATTTTCAGCTAAATATGAAGGTTTTCGACAAATTCTAGAGGAGCGTTGAAGATTCAATACATCAGTGTCTTCTGAAGTGGTCCTCTGGGCGTTATCCAAGGGCAGAGGATGAGCAGATGTAGGAGTGGAATTTTCAGTGGCATGGTTTTCGAGGGCAGCTGAATCGTCAATAACAGTATTTTCGAGAGCACTCGGCAGAGGAGGAGGAGTAGTGTTAGATTGGATAGGGGCATCCATTGGATTGAGTTCTGTGTGTGAACTGTTTGTTTTGTCACCCAATGGTGCAATATGGCGTAGAGATACTGTCGTTTTTCGTCCATTATTAAGTTGCACGTGAACATAGTTCGGATTGACTTCGAGTATGTCAACTGTCTCGACTAAAGGCTCATATTTACTCCCGCGTACATGGCGCCTCAGGAGTGCTGATTTTGATTTTGTTAACCATGTTGGTATGGAATCACCAGAAGCTGATTTCCTTTAGAAATTAAACAAACGTTCATGAGGAGTACAGTTCGAGGCAGTGGAAAGCAATGAGTGAATGCAGTGGAGTGCTACATCTAGAACCTTTTCCCAACTAGCAATCGAGATATTATTAGACCGTAGAGCCAGGCTCACCATTTGCCAGATGATACCATTGTATCTCTCTGCTTGTCCATTGCCCTGTGGGTTAAAGGCAGTTGTTTGCCTGGTATCAATGCGTCGAGAAAGTAAAAATGCCTTTAATTCGCCTGACATAAAAGCTGTACCACGATCAGAGTGCACATAAGAAGGGTTTCCAAAAATGGAAAATAAACTGGTTAGATGTTTCTTGACAGTCACTGCTGAGACATCAGCACAAGGGTAAGCGAAAGGAAAACAGGAGTATTCGTCAACCACTGTTAGTATGAACCGGTTGCGAGAATTTGAAGGTAAAGGTCCCTTGAAGTGCTTAATCTTTCAATAGGTTGGTTTGCTTTTATGAGTGTTTGAGGGAGGCATTTTAATGAATCTAGGCTTTATCTCGGAACACACCTGGCATCACCTGGTTACCGCTCTTACATCTTCTACAGAGTATGGCATATTTTTACTTCTGACAAAATGCAGCATTCGGGTTACCCCAGGGTGACATAAATCTTTGTGCAAGATGTGTAGTTTGTCAGCAGAGATGGTAGAAGAGCAGATTCGTGATAAAGCGTCCGCAGCAGCATTTTGTTTTCCGGGATGATACGCTATGTCGTAACTGAAACAGGCAAGTTCTAATTTCCATCTAGTGATCTTCCCGTTTTTTATCTTGTTTTTACTTTTAAGATTGAACATGTAGGAGACAGATTTCTGATCTGTTATGAGCTTAAAATGTCTCCCAAGTAATAAGTGTCGCCACTTTCGGATCACTTCTACGATTGCATAGGCCTCCTTTTCAACTGATGAGTGCTTTTGCTTGGCAGAAGTTAAAGTTCTTGAAAAGAAAGCTACAGGCCAACGATTTTGGGTTAGAGAGGCAGCAATAGTATGTTCCGAAGCATCAGTCTGAATCTCAAAAGGTAGAGTAGAGTCTATAGCCACCAGGAATGATTTTGCGATCTCCTTCTTTAGATGCCTGAAGGCATCCGTTTGTTCTTTAGTGAGAAGAAAATGGGTAACTTTAGTTAAGGGATGTAATTTTTCAGAGAAATTCTATATCCATCTAGAATAGTGAGAGAACATTCCCATTGCTCGTCAGAGAGAGGTATGGTCTTGAGGTACTGGCAGATCCACCAATCCTTTGAGTCTGTTGGGGTCAGGTTTTACTGAACCCATGCTTATAGTATACCCAAGCAAGTCCACTGAACTAAGTGAATAATGACATTTACTTTTATTCAGTGTTAGGCTGTACTTTGCCACAATACTCATAAATTTCTTTAGGTTGTGGTCATGTTCAGCCTGGTTATGACCGCAGATGGTAACATTGTCAATATAGGCGTAGGTTCCTCGGAGGTCTTCTTGCTTGATAATGTCATCGATGACTCGCTGGAAACTTGCTACTCCATTGGTCATTCCGAAAGGGATTCAACAAAATTGGTACAGAAACCCAGCAGCTTTGAAGGCAGTATATTTTCGTTCTTCTGGCTTGATGGCAATCTGGTGATAGGCACTGGTTAAATCAAGTGTGCTAAATACCTGATAACAGGCAATCTCATTTACCATGTCCAAGGAAGTGGATAAGCATCCAGAAGAGTGAACCGATTTATCGTCTGGGAATAATCCACGACGAGTCTCTTTTTGTGATTTTCAGGAGACACTACCAGGGTTTGGGCTCGCCAGGGCGATTGAGATGGCTCTATAATTCCTTCCTTCAGCATCTGCAATATTTCTGAACGAATGAATTTAGCGTCAGGTAGGCTATATCTCCTGGATTTTACTGCTATTGGATGACAGTCAGAAGTTAGATTCGCAAACAGAGAGGGGTAAGGGACATTATTAATTGCAGTTAGTCCACAAACAGTGAGAGGTGGAAGCAGTCCCCCGAAAGGTATTTTTACTGAAGAATGCTGATGTAGAAAAGTATGCCCAAGAATGACATCACAGCATAAGTTAACCATAACAGACAACTTGACATTACTGTACTCTCTACCACTTAGATTGAGGGATACTATACAATGTCAAAGAGTAAAGGATGAATGGGAACTGCTAGCCATAAAAATTCTTTCTGAACTTGGCGAGATTGCCAATCCGATCCTTTTAACCTCATCAGAATTAATAAAATTTTCAAAGCTGCCAGTATCAATAAGTATTTGTAGAGACTTGCCTTTGATTTTTCCATGCAATGTCATGAAAGATAGACTCTCAGAGAAATTATGAGATGGAATGGAAGACACAAGAATAGACTCACTGTGGTTGATAGCAGCTACAGTAGGTGATCTGCAGACACGACCAAAATGTCCTTTCTTTTGGCAATTTTTGCAAAGAGAGTTTTGGACAGGGCATCTACTTCTGTCATGTCTCTGATTCCCGCAGAAGAAGCATTTTTGTCCAGGGATGGCAGCCACAGTATGTTCCTCATAGCACCCAGGCTAATCTTCATTGTCAGTTACCTCAGTTTGAGCAGTAGAGACAGAAGCGTTTAGTGAGTTCTGTTGAAAGTAGGATGCTAATTGTTTCTGTGCCATCTCAAGTGTTAGTGCCTGGTCATAAGCAGTGCCTAGATCTAGTGTTATGTTCTCCAGGAGTTGTTGTCTGATGTGATTAGACAAAATTCCGTTTATAAACACGTCTCGTATGTATTTGTCTCTCGCCTGTATAGCTGTAACAGCCTGGAACTCACAATCCTTGGTGAGTTTCTTTAAAGCTTGCAAATACTGGTCTACACTCTCGTCAGTTTGTTGACGAGTAGCCAGCAGATGTCTACAGAAAATGGTATTTCTAGGCTGCACAAACACTCCTTCCAGAACGTCCATAGCTGAATCGTAATCGTCCACATCGGAGATGTGTTTAAAGATAGTGGGAGAGACAAGGTTGATAAGTAAATTCAGTTTCAGCCTGTCTGTCAGTGGAGTCTATTGTTGTGATTCACTGGCCGCTTCGAGAAAGATATGGAAGGATCTTTTCCAGTGTCGCCATGTGTCGGCTGAGTTAGGTTTATTCGGGTCTAGATCTAGGCGTTCTGGCTTGAGATATTTTTCCATCTTGATTGATTTCTAGTAGAATAAATTGTTATGAAAATGGATTGAGTGGAAGTGAAAGAAAGGCTGAATCAGTGTAGCTTGAGTGAAGCTTTATTCTACTAGAAATCTATTCTGGTAGCGAACCATTACAGGAAAATGGCCGACTACCTCATGGAGAGAGGAAGACAAAACAAAGGTAAATCATTCAGTCCTGGAAAGTCAGAGAAAGATTAAAGAGTTCATCTATTTTCACCACAAAGTTATATGAAGAGAAATGCAGCCCACTGTATTAAGTTATCTGACGAGAGACATAGCTCAAAATATTAAGTTGTATGAACAGCTCAATGTATTAAGTTACATGAAAATAATCACAGCCTCATGTATTAAGTTGCATAAACAGAAATAAATAGCCCAATGTAATGAATTGCATGAAAGGTGTTAACTTCACACATGATGGCTTAAATAAAGCGTTTATTGTTTTGTTTATTTTTGAGGAAATGTTTGATTTGTATGTCTAGCTGTGAAGAAATCAGTTTGTAATTTGAAATAAATAAATAAATTGCATTTCCCTTAATACATTTCCTTTTTGAGTCTTATAATTAACCCCAACTTTATGACAAACAAGCAAAGAGTCCAATAATTAAATAAAAATTTATTATTCCACAGCCAAATCTCATGAAACATTTATACTTTTGTTGCTACATGCTCTTCCTTTTTAAGTAGATGGTATCCCGGTTGCACTTCAGACAAAAAAGAGGTTTACAATCATGCTAATCGTGACTGTAAATTGATGATTGAATTGTAGTTGTGCTATTATTTTCTATCCTAAAAAAATCTGAGGCATTTAAAATTCCCCTAACATACTAAATTATCTCACAGTAATAAAAAGTATGGAATGTTATGTTATATATATTTAGTGGTTTACACTAGACTTAGTATCTGTTTTGGTGATTTGTTTATCATTTATTTTATTTTGTAATCCAAGTCATGATTTTAAAGTTCTTAAGGACCAATATTGATGGTTGAAGAATTAAGGACCAGATCAGAGCTAATTATACAGGGTACGATTGATAAATTTTCATCTAAATTACATAAAAATGAAAATAACACTGACATCTCATTTTAACATATATATTTACCAAAGTTACACAAAAATATTTTGAAATACTAAAGAGTAAAATTATTCAATAAGATCTCCACTGGCTTCTACCACAGCCTTCAGCTAGCTTCAGAATTGCCTGCAACTCTTCTGGACAGTCTCTTTGTTTAAGTTGGTGAATGCTGCCATAATGTTGACTGGATATCTGGTTTTCATCCCTCTCAGAAAATCTTTTGGAGATAAAGCATGTCAACAGTTGTTCTTTGTGTTCACATTCTTATTCTAGCAGAAAATTTTCTTGTCTGAGAAAAACCAAAGCATGTTCAGTTGGAGGTGATTCTTGAGTTTGTTCAAAAGCTTTGTAGTGCAGTCTTTCCTCTTGTCCTTCCTGGCTTGGGATAAAAATTGGCCCTTTCTCATCTTGTATGAGAAATACCAAACTCAGAGACTCCTTTGTCCCTGGCTATGGACCTGATTGATTTGGAGTGATTGTTGTCAATCATAGTCTTCATCTCATCAACAAATTTGGAAGTTTTTTTCTTATCAAAATGATCAGAGTGAGTTTTCTGATCTGCCTTCATAATCACCATTAGACTCATTCAACTCTTTCTGAATCCTCTGCACTGTTCTCAGATTGACACCCAAACAGCCTGAAATGTTCGTATTAGAGATTCCAGGGTGAATGGCAAGCAGTACATCATACCATTTCCAAATTTCTGGTAGAGTGAATTGTCAGGGTGCTCTTTTTCTCACAAATGGTGCCCAAATGACCCTACTATACTGTGCAGTCAACAAAGTCAAAAACAAACAACACACATGCACAAAATATGAAAAGGTGACAATTTACCCACTGCACTCTGTATTAGAGTTCCCATGCTTACAAAATGCATTTATTCAATATATTAATAATTAAAATTCTTCTTATCACTGAAAGCTCATTTGTTGTTTTTTTTTGTAGGAAATTCACTCTAAATATCAATCATAATATTAGGAGTATATGAAAATATTGATATTAAAAAATAGAAACAGTCTATAATTTTCAGAATAGGTCTGTCTTGAAAGTGAGTGATAGAATATAAAAATTCTAGAAAATCACATTATATTAATTTTTGAAGATTTATTTCTTTCTTATTGAAAAAATAAATATTTCACCCCATGGCAAAACATAACTCAGTATTTGGTGAAGAAACCCTTGTTGGCAAACACAGCAACCAAACATTTCCTGTAGTTGGTTACCAAGTTTTTAAAGATCCCGGGGTGGGGGAGGGATTTAGTCCACTCCTCTTTGCAGATTCTCTCCTAATCCTTAAGATTTATAGGTTGTTGTTGGGCAACTCAAAGCTTCAGCTTCCTCCACAGATTCTCTAAAGGATTAAGGTCTGGAGACTGACAAGGCCACTCCATTACCTTAATGTGCTTCTTCTTGAGCCACTCTTTTGTTGCTTTGGGTTATTGTCATGCTGGAACATATCTGATCTTCAGTGTCCTGGTTGAAGCAAGGCAGCTTTCACTCAAGATTTCCCTGTACTTGGCACATCCATCTTTCCCTTGACCTTGTGTAGTCGTCCAGTCCCCTTAGCAAACAAAAAAGCCCCAAAGCATAATGTTTCCACCACCATGCTTAATGGTTGGGATGGTGTTCTTGGGGTCCAAGTCAGCTTTTTTTTTCTTCCAAACATGATGAGTCGAGTTGATGCCAAAAAACTCAATTTTAGTCTTGTCTGACCACAGCACTTTGTCCCAACCCTCCTCTGAATCATCCAGATGCTCATTTGCAAACTTCTGATGGGCCTGTACATGTGCCTTCTTGAGTAGGGGGACCTTGCGGGCACTACACGATTTCAGTCCACAATAACATAGTGCATTACTAATGGTCATCTTGGTGACCTCAGTCCCAGCTGCCTTAAGATCATCAACAAACTCTTGCCGCATAGTTCTGGGTTGTTTCCTCATGTTTCTCATTATCAAGTTCACTCCACATTTGAAGATCTTGCATGGATCTCCAGACTGAGGGAGATTGATAGTCAATTGGTGTTTCTTCCATTTTCTTATTATTGCACCAACAGTTGATTCCTTCTCACCTAGCTGCTTGCCAAACATCTTGTAGCCCATTCCAGCCTTTGCAGGTATACAATTTTGTCCTGGGTATCCTAAGGCAATTCTTTCATCTTGCCCATTGTAGAGAGTTTAGATTCTGATTCATTGAAAGATTCTGTGAACTAGTGTTTTTTATATAGGTAATGAGTACTATAGAACTAGTCTATATGCCTCCTGGTTACATAACTGGTCTGTGGGGCCTGAATCATTGCTGGTTGGGAGGGGGTGAAATATTTATTTTTTTAATAAAAAAGAAATAAATGTCCAAAAATTAATATAATGTGATTTTCTAGAATTTTTTTTATATTGTATCTCTTACTTTCAAGATAGGCCAACCTTGAAAATTATGGACTGTTCCCATTTTTGTAAGGTGGCAAACTCAGGAAATCAGCAGGGGAATGAAATATTTATTTTCCCCACTGTATAACATTTATAAATTCTTGCTGGTTTTTCCAGTTCTTTTGTTAATATATATCATTTATAGTAATTTTATTAATCTGAGCATTTGTTGACATATAACATTTATAAATGTTTTCCTGACTTGATCATTTGCTGATGAATATCATATCAATATTCAGAAACATTGACATCCATTGAAGAATGCAAATTACTTTGATAATATGACAGTTTACTGTAACATGTCCTTTTGTCTCTCCTTTTTTCTGTAACAATGTTTTTAAAAGGCATTTCTTTGCTGTTATTGAGCTTCCATTTTGCTGCTTTTAACTGAATGCATCTCAATTCATCACCTCAACTGAAATATTGTTCATTGAAAATTTTCACTCAAATTTCAGCTAATACCCATGTCAGATTACAGCCTTTTTACTTCATCCTTGTATATAAAAACATCTACACATGTATGTGTGTGTGTGTGCATATGTATGATGCTAGAAGATTTAAGGATTGTTGTTGGTATGTAATAACATAGTTAACAGCATCAAAAAAATAGAGAAAAAATATGAAGAAAAGAGATTTTGAGCACATATAGAATAAATGCTTTCATATTTATACACTGGTATTAAAATTAACCCATTTTCTTACTAGAAATACAAAATATTTATGCTATGATCTCTAAAAGATGAAATATATATATTTTTATATTGATTCATTATTATGGTTGGTCATTTATCTAGAACATGAAGTTTTCAGAATAAGATATTAAATACTGTTTTATATTCAATGCAAACAGTAATATTTCCTTTTTAATTTGTAGCTGATTAACTGTTCACACATATTCAGGAATATAAGAAAATTGCTAAGAGTTTTTAGTTTGCAACTGTTATAATAATGTTTTTATTATGTAGCAAACATTTCAGATTCATATTCAAATACCAGCAAATAAAAATATTTAAAAATAGCTGTTGATAATTTTTAAGATTAAGAACAACAATTCAGTAAATAATCTTCTTTTATAAAATTTGCCATGTTGTGCAATAATTGCTAGTGAGCTTACGAAACCATAGATTCAAACAATGTCTGCAATGTATAAACCTTCTGATATAACATTATAATTAGTGCAATTGATTATATTCTGATTTTTTTTGTTGCATTATGGGAAGATGTTATAAAGAAAGAACCAATTTGTTTTTTCTTAATGAGCAAATGTATAAAAAAAATACAGACTGAAAAGTAATCAACTGATTTTAATCTTTTTGACATTTTTATTTGAGTCTTGAAATTAAAAAAATGTCTGAAAAATTTGTTTTTGATTTTCACATAATTTTAAGTACAAACAAGGTTTGATTTTTTTTCCTTTTCTTTTTTTCTAGAGCTCATATCTTTTGGATATAAAGATTTATGTAGCAATTTGTACAATAAAACACATTCCCCAAACAAATTATTATCAGTATTTTTAATAAAAATAGATATAAGATGATAGTCACATGATTTTTATACTTATGTAAATATATGAGTATACTTGGAAACTTTGACCAACATTAGTTAATTTAATTGTGAAAAGATTGACTTGCCTATTAAAATCTGACATAGTATATATAAGTATGTGTATATACAGGTGTTAGACAAAATAACATGAACATCTTGCAAAAATAGCAATTTTTATAATTCCAGCATTTCCAAGTATTTGTAAGCATCAAAACGGCATAAGATGTAACTATACATCACTTTAATCCTTTACCTTGCTTTTCCGCTTAAGACATTATTTATCTTCAGCCAAAACAGTTACATACTAAAATGGCACAACCTGTCAGATTTTCAAAGAGGATAAATAATTGGTGCTCAATTAGTCTGAATTATTGAATGTGTCACAAGCTGTAGTGTCTACAGTTATAACAACTTACATAAAACAAGACAAAATATCATCAGCAAAAAGTAATGGTGGATGGAAACCAAAGCTGACCGAAAGAGACTGATGAGCTTTAAAACAAATTGTGACAAAAAAATCATCAAACTACTGCAGCAAAAGTGACGTCAGAACTCATTAATCATCTAATGAATACAGTTTCTACATGCACAGTACATCAGAAGGTATTCATGGAAGAGCTGCAATTCCTAAACCTCTGATCACAAATTTGAATGCCAAGTTGAGAAAAAAATGATGTGATGATTACAAAAATTGGACACTCAAGGAGTGGAAAATGTTATTTAGTCTGAGGAGTCTTCTTTCATGTTATTTCTTACAAATGGGCATGTTTTATATATGGAGAACACTATGTGAAGCCTATGATCCAGACTACATAGTCTTGACAGTCAAACATAGAGGTGGCTCAGTAATGATTTAGGTGGCAATTTCCTGGTATTCTTCTGGTCCTATCATCACTCTTAATCGTAATATTACTGCAGATAAATATCTTAACATTCTCAATGACAATGTCCTTACAATGGCTACCATAGTGTTGCCAGAAAGTACCATATCCCAAGATGATAATGCACCCATACACACTGCAAAACAAGTGAAGTCATGATTTAGTGAGCATTTTGTAATTTTTCTTGGTCAATTTCCTACAGCTATCAAGAAATTAATCCATGGTCTTGAAAGGATTAAAATAAAAATAAATAGACATAATATGTCTAAACTATTTAACCGAACATGCCTAAATGAAAATATGCTGCCTAAATAAATAAATATAAATATATATATATGAATATATATATATATATGTATATATATATATATATATATATATATATATATATATATATATATTTAAATAGGTTTGTAA
>CAHIKZ030000216.1:937500-1080000 GCA_903632075.3 Acanthosepion pharaonis | reverse complement strand
CAGAAATATCAATTTTACAATCATTTTGACAGTGAAGAATTTATATTCCTCAGTTTCACCTTCATCATAGAAACATGTGGATATATATGTTTACAACATGTGGATACATATGAGACTACATGGATACATATACATGTTTACAACATATGGATACATATGTTACATGTTTACAATATGTGAATAGAAATTAGAAAAATAAAAATGCTTTTCATTTGTTCTTGGTAAATTTCCAGTGAAGAAATACCATGAAAAGTAGAAAATATAATTTTATAGAAAAAAAACTCTTTAAAATAGTTTCTTCAAAGTGCACAAATGTTTTTCTTACTCACACATTAATAATAAAAGAGTATTTTCTTACAATGAAAAGAGATCACAGAACAAAAAAAAAACAAAATAACATTGGTAAGAACAAGAAATAAACATTTCCTCCCCACACCTGTTAGGAACAAAAAGCATATTTTTTTTTATTTAAAATTTCCAGAGGGTCTAAGATGTATGCACTCCAACTTTGATGGTTCTACATGAAATGTTTAAGGCATGTACATCAAACACATGAACAAACCTTTGCCCATTATATAAGTAAATGTTATGTATTTATATAAAGCACTTTCAGGTAGAAATTAACTGTTTTTAATGTGAGGATTGGAATTTTCTCTAAACTTTAATGATTTATGATGGGACACGGACATCATACTTGACTTGTACTGTAGATGCATGTAAGGATGCCAAACATTATATCTTAAAAGAGGAGGTGCAGTGAAAAAATACTGGGAGTTATAAATACATTCCTTGAAGACTTAACTACTAATATATATATATATATATATATATATATCTTTATGAAAGTGCAATCTGGTATGACCTAAAACTAGGCCTGACAATGGAGTCTTGACTAGAGAACAGGATTAGGGTACCCAGAACCATTGTTACAGTTTTGTAGTTGTGTATGTTGGCATGTGTGTGTGTGTTGCTGTGTGCATGCATGTAGTTGTGCAAAACTCACATAAGAGGAGGGTCAAATTTGATTTTTCTTCTTCAGACAGATGATTAACATGAATGGAAATGTGATAGGACTAAGTAGAATGTGATTCTTGGGTGTGTTTTTGTGTACACACACACACACACACACATATATATATATATCAGTGAGGGAAACAAATCATTACTTACCACTTCAAGGTAAGCATGCCACCATGTTCCTTACCAGATAAAAACTGTGGTTGTGTTTGCTTCCTTTTTTTATGGAAGAGCATACATTGCTGGTGAACCAGAAGTTATCCAGGATTGGACTATAAATTGGCAAGAGGAGTCACAGTGTGTGGTGGGGAAGATAGAAGAAATGTTAGTTAACAAAAGGTACACAGGGTGATACCGATCAGCATCAGCTAGATAACCAGAGAGAGTGGGTATGATGCTAAAAGATCTGAAACCCCCAATGAACCTCGGCTAGAAACATCACTGATGATGTGTACCAAAGCATTCAATAAATGTATTTTATGAAATAATAGATATCTCAATTTTAGTTAATTCCCCTTGATAATTCAACTCTCCAAGTTTTTGTTCTATATGATGTGCTCAGGGATTGAACTCGGAATTCTTTAGCTTTAAAAGACTAAAAATAAAACTAACTTTAAGAATATCACAAAAATGGATTTGAGAAAAATTAAAGGACTAAGAAGCAAGAAAATGTTTGTAGAAGCTGATGTTGTGAATATAAAAGAACAGATATAAATGGTGTAGGATATTAAGAACATTGGCTAAACAAGAACTAAAAAGTAAAAATCACTAAGAAAAACATTGCAAAGAATTGCACGGAAACTGATTTCATAACAGCAATTTTTAATAATCATTGTAGAACTACATTGGCTGGACCAAATGACTGGGCTAGAGGTTGGATATTTCAAGGAAATGAGCAACCAGAATGACTTAGAAGACAAAAGGTTGCCTCTCCATGCTTTTTCTATAAATACTTTCATGATAATTGTTTGAACAAGCACTTTGCTATAGAACCTAGACTACATGAATTTAAGTGCATTACTAGACTGGCATTGAGATCTCACCAATTAACAGTTGTGCTGGCTAGATGTAACCATAAGTTCTATGTTAACAGTTTCTTTTCTCACACTTCTCTCTTGTGGAACTCACTTCTGGCTGCATGTTTTCCAGCCAACTTTAATCTGCAACAATTTAAATGTAATGTTAATCACTATCTGATTGCTCTTTTCTCTTTCCACTCATTACTAATGTTTCTGTTCCTAATTCTTCCATACCTTGTAGCTCCTTGTGTTTTAGTGGCATTACTGCCTTGCTTAGTGTGATTACAATAAAAAAAAAGCAAAAATATTCAGCTGAAAGATTTATGCTACCATGTACTTGCATTTATCAGATGATTTTGTACAGTGATGTGATATTAGTGAGAGGCTGATCAGGGTCAGGAAATTGAGTCAGGTCTGTTCTACATTGCAACCAAGAAGGTTTAAGCTAAGGATCCTTCAAGCTGACTATTGCCCACCTTGCCCCCAAAGGGTTTCAATGACACTAAATTAATGGAATGGCCCACAAACTCTCCAGATATTAAACAACTAGAAAATTCATGCTACATCATTAAAAGACATATCTATGAGAATGGAAAACAATATTCAAGTAAAGAAGATCTCAGAAAGCAATGAAAATTGCTGCAAGTAATGTTAATTAATGTTGAATTGTCAGTTACCAGGAACAATGGTTGAAAAACTGATGAAGGTTATAGAATATCAAGGAATCCATATTAGCATATAAATCATATATTATTCTATTCAGGTGAGAAATGACAAGAACTTCTTCAGAAGGTAGTCAAGGAAAGTGAAAGGAAAGAAGTAAGATCAATTGCAAGAAGACAGAATATATGGTTGTCAGTAAAAGGAAGGGCCAATATACCAAAATCAAACAAGTACAAAAATTTAAATATTTGGGAAGTCTTTTAACAGAAGATGGAAAGTGCAACACTGAAATTTGAAAGCACATTGGGATAGCAAAAGATGCCTTCCAAAAGCTAATAAAAGTATTAAGAAACAGAAAAATTTTGTTAGAAATAAAGAAAAGAGAACTGCACTTACATAATATCAGTTCTCATATATGGCAATGAATGCTGGAAAATTGCCACATAGATGAAGAAGAGCTTGAAGCAACAGAAAAGTGGTGAGAATACCATGGGCAGAACATGTTAACAATGACAAAATTTTACAGAAAATGAAAACAAACATGACACTTATACTTAACACCAGGAAGAGAGAGTTGAAATTTCTACAGCACACTAGAAAAAAAGAGGCCTTGGAAAATTTGATACTCACAGAACAGATTGAAGGTAAGAAGGACAAAGGAAAACAACACATAACCTACCAAGGAAGCTTGAGTAAATGGATAGCAGAACAAGGTTTAGGGGAGATAACAAAAAGACAAAATTTATTAAGAGCTTACAAAGGACAGAAAATTGTGCAGACCTATGATATCTAATGTTCTGAACATTGAAGAAGATATAGAGTATTGATTTAATCAAATTTATGTCTCTGTTACTGTTATCTTTTGGATTTATTTAGAAATAAAAGTCTATATTGCACTTAGTTTGCATAATAAAACCTGACAATATCAGTATTTATTTTAATAACAGATATTATAATCTAAACCTTATGTGATATATTGCTCATATAAATATGTATATGCCAGGAAAATTTTACGAATACAGATTGGTTAATGCCAATTTAATTGTGAAAACCTCAACTTGCATAATAAAATCATATATATATATATATATATATATATATATATATATATATATATAAAAAAGGGTGTATCAAATACTTTTACAACCTTTGGGTTCCTTACACCAAAACAAGGACAAAGGTCCATATAAAAATATGTTTGTAAATCCCTCATTTTTGAGTTATTAAGTTTAAAGTTTATGGTAGATGCCGTTAAATGTACAATCCAAGATACAATCCAAAAATACTTTGAGGGTGGGTTCCTGACACCAAATCATGGTAAAATATCCATGTAAACATTTGTCCAAAAAGCCATTTTTTTACCTCAATACAGCAACACATATCAAATGTTCAAAATGTCATCCACTTGCTTCTATACACACATTTAACCATCAGATCATTAACTGGCAGACCTTTTCAAATACTCCCACATGGTGTCAAATGGTTTTGCAGGCCCCCATAGCACATTGATGAAGTGTCTTTGTATTATTAATGACTGCTGCATAAACCAATTGTTTTAGAAATATTGTTTTGAGGACATTGTGAATTCTGACAAGCCCGAGTAAAGGGAATGCCATTTCATGGTACCATATTTTTCAAGATATAAGAAGTACCCTTATTTTGAAGACAAAGTTTCTGAAAAAAATTTTACACTTGTATTTGAAAGATTTTTATTAAAAAAATTCAATCTGGTATTTAAAAAATTCTAAACACAAAAGAGCTGAAAATGTAAAAATAAGAAAATACTGTGAAGAAAAAGTTTATTGTTAATTAGCTTGGTTGAAAACCAACAAAATCCTCATTGCCTTCACTATTGCTTGGAAAGGAATCTGCCGTTTCATCATAGGATCCAATATTATATGCAGAGAATGTCATTCTTAGTCCCATCCAGTGGCGTAGCTAGAGTAAACGTCACCCGGGGCGGTCTGCTCAAATGTCACCCCAATGACCCCGATTCACCCTATGCTGAATGGTTAGCTGTAGCTAAATTTTCATACATGCTCTACCTCTACTTTACTCTACTGACCAGTACGTTACTGCTTACATGTATGATCCAAGACAAAATCAATACCACAAAAATAATCAGTTCAAATCAAAAGATTTTAAAATGCAACTGTTCACTTTCAGAACAACTAAATACAAAACACGGCAATACACAAAAGAATGACATTCGATACTATGGTCTTAGAATGAATGTTTTCTTGTTTTCATTGTGGCAAACTGGTCAATGACATCGTCAAAATCTGTTTGTCTTGTAAGCTCATTTTCAATGGATAGCACAGCCAGATCCGACAGTCTCGACTGGCTCATAGTTGACATAATGTTCTGTTGCTAATTTTCCGGTGTCCAATTTTCCGTTGTATTTAATTATCAATGATGTTTGAAAGTATTTTTCTTGACAAAAATGTTCTATTTAATTTTTAAGCATTTTTCGGAACATTGTAAATCAACTGCATTCTTAAAAGAACCTGGAGAATTTATGCAAAGTTTATTTTTTTGTTTTTCTTTATACAAGTAAAATAAATTTACATCATATTTTGATGTTATTATGATTTTAGTTTTAGTGATAATTTAAAAAAAATAAATATTTATCATTAGTACCAATAATGGAAAATTAAGTTAAAAATTTAAAAGAATCGTTTTTGGAATCGGAAAATAGGCACAAATTTTTCCGATATCGTTTCCGATACCCCAAAAAGTTACGATTTTTCAGATTCTTAATTCTGATTAATCATCCCAACACTAGTAGATATATTCAAAAGTATATCGCTCACTCAATGGAAAATTGTATCTCAGCAAATTGATACACAGGCAAGACTGAAACTGTTGCATTTTTGGCTTCATATTTCGCTTTGTTGTTATGAATGATGCAGAGTTAAAATACTATATCATCCGATAAAATGTTACAACAATGTCTCTTGTAGCAACCAAGATTGTAGCAACTGAAACACATGAAAGCTGAAAACATTGCTATTTTTCCTACTCACAAATTTCCCGACAATTTATTAGAAAATTTCTGACGGGGGGACAAAACTGGGGGGTCATAAATTATTTCTGGGAGGTCATATGCCCGCCTGTGAAACCCTGTGTCTCCACCACTGTTTTCAGACTATTTTTGGCACCTTAGCCTGGTTGAAAAATTTTGTTGAGGGTGACATTGTGTCACAGCTCCTGTGCTGGCACCCAGGGTGGTCTGCCCCCCCTTAGCTATGCCACTGGTCCCATCTATTGTGTTACTGAGATCACATTTCTTAAATGATTTAATCATTATATCACTTCTTATTTTTAAAAAAATTCCTGTTGCATCCAGTTGTTCCATTCTTCCATCATTAACTTCTTAAAAGGTTTTGCTAATAGAAATATTAACAATTTGCAAGTGACTTATTAAACTGTTGGGTATACATATTTAGACATGGCTTGTGTGTGTGTGTGTGTGCGCATGTGTGTGTACTATATATATATATATATATATATATATATATATATATATATATATATATAAGCATGTGTGTATGTATGCATGTAATAATAGAAGAAATGACAAGAGGAAAAAACGTTTTAGTTCACACATTTTGCTCCTTGAGGAGGCATGTTTTATTATTTGAGGAACTTCAAGGTAAAATGTTACACTTGCCTTGATAAAGTTCCTGGAGGAATGAAACACATTGACATAAAATGTTTTCCTCTTGTCATTTCTTTACAGATACATTTTTTCATATCTGAATTTTTTCACATGCACATATGTTCATATGTCGTTATCATACTCTCCACTTCAGTGTATAGTATCCAATCAAATTTTGATATCAAATTTGGGGTAAAATGTGTATCTCATACACTGAAAAATACAGTAAGTTTTTCTACAACAATTTTGAAAACTTTCTATCTGAAATGATACAAAAATGATGAAATTGATTGATTTGATCTTTTTTAGATCAAATCAATCAAAATAGTGTCAAAAATGTAATTTCACTTTTTCTTAATTGACTTGAACATAAGTTGAAAAGAACTTCTATCCTTTCACTCAATAAATGAAGATCAATTACAAATTTTCTTTTTTTTTAGACCAGTTCTATGTAAATATTCTATTTTCAACAGAAGAATAGAAATTGTTTTATTTATTAAACTGAGCAGTGAAAGTACCTGAGAGAATCCTTCAACTGGGCAAATACAAGATAGTTGTAGTAGTAATATGTTTTGTGATGAAAGAAATGACTTTCCCTGGAGATCGAAATGAGCAGGGACGTGTCTTGCATGCAAAGTGCTGAAAAGAAAATATCCAATTTTAGTGTAGAATTTGATCGACACACCAAATCCTGGACAGTGTCGTGGAAGTGGTCTGGTAATCAACCACCAGAGAAATTATGCAACAAAGTTTTGGAATACGTTTTTGTAGTGAAAGTGATAATCAGGTACCCCGAAAAAAAGTTTGTGTTTTGTGTGCGATCTGCTGATGAAAAATTACCAAAAAGTAGTCAGCAAAAATCTACATCAATGACTAGAAGCTATGCTAATGTTCTTCCCTCCCTTGAATGGCGTGACCAATCAGAAAATTCTCTCGGTGAACAGAAGTCGTTTTTCGCTTATAAAAAGGAGATGATTTTTTGAGCTGTGAGACGAACACGCGTTGGGGTTGGCGAGAAGTGAAGGTTGGATTTGTGACCCCATTTTGTCGTCTCTATGATGTGTGTTGGACTGTTACGTCGGACTATCATGTGAACTGCAATTTGGCTACAAGTCTTGCGGCCAAGAAACAAGAAATCTATTGCTGTTGCTACAATCAGTTGACAGTCTTTTCTTTACTACAACAGTTTTGCTAGAGCTCGAGCAGAATATAATAGGGAGTTACAGACATGGATCAGTAATGAGTGGTTGGTGCCTTACCCAGAAGAGGAATTGGGGCTTCTAAAGGGTCTGATCCCACTGATAGTAGTCATCCAACAAAATAAAGAAAAGGAAGACCTGTGATCGACTATCAAGAATTGAATGAGCATGTGGATGCATTCACAGCTCATGCAGATGTGAGAGAGTAGCAGGCTCAAACATGTTGGTGTTAGATCTTCAAAAGGCATATCTTCAAGTACATGTGCACCGATTGCTGTGGCCCTATCAAACTGTGCTAATTAGTGGATGGAGGTATTGTCTGACCGTTATGGGATTTGGATTTAATGTGGCACCATCAATCATGCAGACAATTGTTGACACCATTTTAATGAAAGACAAACGCATACAACAGCCAACTTCTGCCTACATTGATGGCATATACGTGGATGAGAGTGTTGTGCCCACAGCATGTGTGAAGGAATATCTCAACAGCTTTGGACGCAGGAGCAAAGAATCAGAGAAGTTAAAGGATGGTGTGCAAGTACAGATCTGTGAGGAGCATCACACACTCTACTGGAAGGAGGGAATAGAATTCAGGATATGCCTTGCATCGTCACCTGACACAACGTATTTTCATTATGCGGCAAGCTGGTTGGACATCTTCCTGTGGGTGGATGGCTTCATGTGGCTGTGGCCTTCATCAAGCAGAGAGTGTCCGAGGTTACTGCTGGTTGGGACAACAAAGTTGACAATGCCCCTCTCAACACCATGATCAAGGAGGTTCTCACCAGAGGGCACAAGGAGGACCCACAAGGAGGCACATGGCAAATGGTGTGTCAATGGTCAAGACTTCAGTGTATGGGTCGACGCATGCTCTATTGCTACCGGTGTGTCATTGGAATGTGGTGGGACCGTTGTAGAGGACACCTGTTAGTTATGGACAGAAAAGGACTCCCAACATATTAACCTTACAAAGCTTGGTGCCATTATTAAAGGGGGAATTTGGCAATCATCTGGAAGGTGACTACCTTTCACTTGTTCACAGATTCCGCTTATGTCCATAAATGGGTGTCAGGCACCCTCATGGAGAGGGCCAGAGTGTGAACAAAAGCAGCGGGCGAGATGCTCACCCGACAACAACTCAACACACTGATGAAACTGGTGAATGAATATGCATTATTGATGGATGTGACCTTGGTTAAATCTAGCCCAAACAAAGCAGATCAACTGATGAATGTGCCTCAAAGGTGGATTGATGCAATTAGGAGGAACACTGAGCTTGTACAGCCTACTTGCACTGCATCCGTGGGCTTGGTTGGGTCCGACCAAATCAGAACTATACACTGACAGAGCGGCCATCCTGGTGTGAGGCGGACACTTTACTTCATAAAGCAGATTAACCCTGCAGTATCCAAGGCAACTGTGAGGACCGTTATCAGGGAATGTGAGGAATGTCAGTCAATAAACCCATCACCCGTGCACTGGCCAGAGGGTGCTCTGGATGTTGATGAAACATGGCACTGGGTAGCGATGGACATTATCCATTATAAGGGAGCCCATTTTTTGACATCAATTAATTGCGACCCCACTCAGTTTACCATCTGGCAATGTCTCCACTGGCAGGATGCAGCAAGTCTGATAAGCCTGTTGAAAGCACTGTTTTGCAAGCAGAGCCTGCTGGCTAAAATTTTGACGGATAACGACACTGCCTTTCGCAGCAGCTTGTTTAAGAATTTCCTGAATGAGCGGGGAGTCCAACTCCAGTTCTGTTGTGCGCATGTTCCCTCAGGAAACAGCATTATTAAGCGATGCCACAGGAATGTGAAAAAGATCGCCGCCAAAAAACAATGTGCTATATCTGAAGTGGTGTACTAGCACAACGTCACTCCAAAGGATAATGTATCCTCCACTACAGCACCAGCCAATATGATTCATTGCTATCACATACGGCTTAAAGAGATTGATGGAATGT
Source organism: Acanthosepion pharaonis (assembly GCA_903632075.3). Classification (NCBI taxonomy): domain Eukaryota; kingdom Metazoa; phylum Mollusca; class Cephalopoda; order Sepiida; family Sepiidae; genus Acanthosepion; species Acanthosepion pharaonis. The sequence goes on along the minus strand of CAHIKZ030000216.1, from coordinate 1,070,469 downwards.
CAAAACCGGCACCTAACCAATGGCGGGCTGTTTTTAAAATGGGTGACCAAGTATGGGTAAAGGTCCTCATGGGCGATGTACGACCAAATACATGGTTGGGCGTGTCACTGGAGTTACTAGCACACAGAATGTCTTGACTGACAAAATGCCATGCCATGTCAAAGATCTGTGACCTATGATTGGACCAGGCCCTCCGATGGACTGCTCTGACGTGCCTTCAGAGAGTGAAAGAATTATAACTGTCAAAAGAAAAATGCCGGATATGCCAGCACCCAGCATAGATGCAGACAACACCTCTGATAAAACCCATCTGATAAAAACCTTGTGGCTTTTCCACCTGCAAAGAAATATGCTACACAAGAGACCGCACCCTGGTTGTATCATATGTGATCATGAGATCAGGGGGGAGTGTAGTACTAATATGTGTTGTGACAAAAATAATGACTTACCCCGGAGATCAAAACAAGCAGAGATGTGTCTTGTGTGCAAAGTGCTGAAAAGAAAATATGGCTGCTCTTGGGGGCGCAATTTATGAGTGCTTGTCTCATCTCTATGAGACAGGATTTGCACATATGAAAATTCTGACCTGCTTGAAGAGACATAAAAAGTGAGATGCTAAGAGGAACAAGAAACATTTTCTTTCCTGGGTGGATTACATTTGCTAAGTCTGACAAATGGATTGACAGGAAAAAAAGAAGGTGAAAAAGACACAACTGACTTTGTCAACTGAAAAGTGACCCGTGTGTGTGGTGGCAAAGAAATAGAGCCCTGGAATCTATTTCCTTTAGGTGAATGAGGAAGAAGAAGAGTCAGTCTCCCAGCAAACGCCGTACTTGATTTTTTTTTTTTTACCCTCCTCATTTATTTTTTCCTACAATAGTTTATAAAAGAATATAATTATTTTTATGTCATATTTATTTAGGAAGTAAGCAATCATGACATTCCACATTTTCCTTTTCTTTATTATATGTGAACTGACATGACTTCTTGGGTGTGATAATGGAATGGTTTCCCCTTCACTTCTCCTTAGTTTTGAATTCACAGTTGTCCCTAAATGGCTGCCATCTAAGGCTAGAGAGCCTAGTCTACCCTGCTATTTAATCCATAACTGAGTGGGGGAGAATATATTCTTATCTTTCTGAAGAGCATTAGTGTGAAATGAATGCAAAAGATTCAATTGAAACATTCTATATCAATAAATGCTAATCAACCTTCACATCCTAGAAAAATTTATTAAATCGTTTTTAATTTATTTTTAAGTTAATACTTTCATGTAATTAGAATTGTTATTTTAAACTGTCTTGATTTTGTCATCTGAATGAAACACTTTCATTGTATTTCTTGCAAACAACAGCAAAATTTAGATTCTGCACAAAGTATAACAACTATGTTTGTTCAAAGAATACTGAGTCCTTCATAAAATATATTTCACTTGATTGATTTTGAGTAAATTAAAAAAGTAGACTTAAATTCTGTAAATAAAATATGACATTTTCTATAATAATGTTCTAAAAAGCATTCTGGAAAATTCTTTTTTTTTTTCATTTATTTTTGTACTTACTGTGTTTGTGTGTACAAAAAAAGAATTAAAAAGGAAGATAAGATGGAGGTAGCAAGTAAAAGAAATAAATTGGTAAGCCATGTCTGTCTCTCTTAATGGCTTAGCACTTGCAGGGTTGCATGCAGAAATGATGGCTTGCATGTAAGTATGAATGTGGATGATGGCAATGTTTACAAAATCATGTACTGAAAGAGAGTATATATTGTATTTGTAGCCGAACATCAGTACAGGAATGTCATAGGAGCACAGATGTCTCCAGTCACACTCCCTTCATCTTGAGATTAGCTAAATACAGCCATTAGTGTCAGTCTCTGCTTTCCAGTGTGTTGAGGTTGGCTGCTTGCTTATTGCTGTTCACTGAAGAGACATTACTGTTAGATAACAGCCTCAGACATATTACAGAAATCGAAAAAAGCCATCATAAGAAATAGAAAAGTAAATAGAATTTTGAGCCAGAGTTACCTTTCAATTATATTTCAGCCAATGAAATACTAATATATAAAAGAAAAGAAAAAGATTGTAGAAGAGCAATGACAAGCAAAATCCAAGAATTAGGTCTACAAAAATGATAGTGCGCAAATATTAAAGTCGCTGGCCTGGTATTTCTTTCTGGTCGACACCAAGTCTGAAAACTATTGTACCATTGCCAGGTGTGTGTGACTTGTGGCTAAATCTGATATTTCTAGAAAAAGTTCTTCCTAGTGAAGGCTGCATAAACACTGATATAATCATCTGGCTCAGTGAACCTCAACACATACCCTTAGAAGGACCACTACTCTTATTAGCAGGTGGAAGTGGTTGAAGAGAAAAACAAAATCCAAAGCAAGTTTCTTCATCTGACTTCTACCTGTCAGCCTCCTCTTTCCATCAAACAAGTTTCTGAGGATCCTTTGAATTAGAGAAATTATTTTTTCATCCAATAATTCAAAAACTGTTTAAGAAACTTTCTGAGAAAATACTGAAGTGGTTGGTATTGGAAAACTCACAAATTTAATTTCTGTTTCATTTTGAGAGTAAATTGCATGAAAGGTAAAATTTAGAACCTGAATCACTAATGGTTGTTCAACACTAAAGAACTTCAAAATTTGTTTATTGCCCAGTGGAATAGAAAATAAAGAAGGGCTATATTTAGAAATTTTAAGTATGTGACATTAAGATAGAAAAGGATTAATATATATATATATATATATATATATATATATATATATATATATAAATCCTTTCTATCTTCAGCTATAGATATGACTTTGGATAAACCACTTTGTCTGATAATTGCAAAAAGCGTGAAACCCAGGGTCATAAACTCATATTCATACAACTGAATATGTTAGCTCTATCACTGATATTGAGTGCTTTCCACTAAGTACTGCACATACAAAATAATATATATATATATATATATATATATATATATATATATATATATATATATATATATATATATATATATATATGATATAAATATATATATATATATATATATATGATAGTAAATATATAAGACAGTTTGGAAAACTCCTGTTTTGACATGCATCACCAGATTCAACCAACATTCAATCAAATACACACTGATGGGAATAAACTTATCTTTACAAATAAATATCAACATTCTTTAGCCAAATAACAACATAAATCAACTAGATCATTCATCATTTACAATACATTCTTGATTTTACATGTGAAATTAAGATATATATATATAAAACTTAATCCAATTCTTCATGTATCCTGTTCCACTGCAAGTCACATTCTAGTTGGTATATAATATTGTTGACAGGCAAGAAATAAAATTTTTGGTTGGTGGACACAAGGAATTAATTTAAGTCACTATAAATGTGAAGTTCAAAATAAGTATTGTTGCTTCTAGTTAACACATTATCAGATAATATAGGATGTTTACTAATCATAATGCTTCATTCTTCATATTTTACAATTGTATCTTTCTTTTTGCTTTTTGAGAAGGATTGTGGATGATTGTCTTTTATATTTTCAGTAAGGAAAGTAGATTGCTAAGTTTGAATACTTGACTCAAATTCATTTGATTTCAGTGTTTTGCAAGAAAAATCATTTTGTAGTCTTTATATAAAGAACTGGATATGCAGATTCAAAACCACTTCAATTTTCTTGAATGTCTGCCTATTAAAATCACTGATCAATTTTGCTATTGCTTTGACCATGAAACAATATGGCAGGTTATGTAGAGAAAGCTTTAATTTTGCTAGAATAAGATATTTGAGTATTGTCTTCTTTTAAACATTTTTTTTTGAGTGGGAAATTTCATATTTAATAAGAAATATCTGCCAGAAATTGCATATGGGCCTTAGTTGGAAATTGTGCTGGAAGCAATTTTTAAAATTTTATCATGCAGAATCATGCAATAGAAACTTTAGTCAAAATTGGAGTGCAATTTTGAGAAACGTCCAACTGAATGAATTGAAAAATGGTGTGTCTCTTTTCTTTCAGGAAATGCCCAATTGAAAGTGAAAATTTTACAAAATGATAAATAATTTTTAATGCCTGACAGTGAAATACTTTTATCAATTTCTCAATAAGTATAAATTATCAAAGCGATTTAACAAACATGATTCAACTTTTTTATCTATCACAATTGCAAAGCCTTAAATCCAATAATTTAACTTATTGTTGCCATACCAAGTATATTTCTTTAAATAATTTCAAAATATATGATTATATGAGCAAGTTTTGCTCAACAATACAATGAAATTCTCAGTGAAACATTTACCAGCAAGTGCGAATGGATTACAGGTGAAATGGATGTGTATAATAAACTGTTTAATAAAACTATAAATTCAGTGAATTGCATTGAATTATTTTTGTTTCTGGTGGATATAAAAATCTGTTCTATAAGAAATGCAGTTGTTTAGCAATGAGTGTAATTCAGTGAAATTAGTTTTTGAAAAGTAAAATATGATTCCAACTTTATAAACTAGATACATTGACCAGGCATTTTAAAATATAAACCTAGAAAATGCTGAACATGTTTCACTGGTCTTCATTGCTTCAAGGGTAAAAAGTGTATCTATGATGAAAAATGATTCTAATTCACTTAACAAGGGTTCATCAGCCACAAAAATATTGGTATTTATTGCCAACCTACTAAATTAAAACAATCTGGTAGTATCTGTAAAAGATTCATGGTTTTCCAATTTGAATAATTTGATGAATCCTAATTTTTAAGTTAATTATTGAATAAGTTCCTTGCAAGTTCCACGATTATAAAATACCTATGGAATTTCTGATATTGTCTCATTAAATATTTGAACTTAGCAAATTTAATAAAATATTGCAATAATGATCAGATCATTATTTAAAGAAGTCAGGGAGTACAAAAAACAGATTCAAAATTCAAGGTTTTCCATTTCACTGAAGCAGATGTTAAATACATGAAAGCATTATCATCTCTTCTATCTTCCCTTTCTTTCTTTGTTATTATCACATAAGCTTTCTTTTTCCCACTAAAACCAAACACCATCTTTCTTTCCAGATAGAATCGAATGGTTCATTATTTATCTGAGGTAATGGCAGGATATAATGAAGGCAGAAGCAGAACTACAATATGATATTTAGCTGTTTTTTTAATATTACAATCTCTTAAGCTTCATTAATTTTTTATTATGAAACATTCTTAATGTTATCTGCATGGCATGAATGTTACTGTAAATCAAATGGCGAAATTTATTTGTGACAAAGTTGAACACTCTGCCCATACATCAATCTTACTTACAGCTACCCAATGACTGATTCTCATCAAAAGTTTTTTTGAGAAGCTGGTTAGAAGAGATGAAAGTCTGAATCATCGTTATTATTTTATTCAGACTTGCATTCTCATCTATGCCATTTTTCACACAATGCTTCATACAAATTATTCTTCAGCATTTCTCAAGGGTATAATTCATCTGGCAGTTTTGTTTTTTTTTATTCATAAAGATAGTTTTAGATCCAGGTGTCAAGGATTCCTGCAAGTGTTGGTACTTCAACAAGCAGACTGAAAATAACTGTTGGTATGCATTGAGTACATCAGCACACATTGAAATTTGGCACAAGACAATAATACCATTTTTCAGCTTCAAGATGTTGCTTTTGTGCTACTGAGAATGTCCATCTATGCATCTACATAGTAGTGAGAGTCCTATATTGTATCTGCTTATGCAGCCTTAAATCAGGCTCATGTTTGTTGCATCCTTCACCTTACACAAATATTGCTAACAAAAACTGCATCAGCAAACCTAATATAGAATTCAATGCTATAGAAAAGCCTATATTAATGAAATGAAAGTGAAAATGTTTGTGTGTGTGTCTACTACTGCTGTAAAATTTGTATTATCAATAGCTTACTTACTTGTAAATGTTGATATAATTTTTCAGTATAACATATGAACTATTACAGCTAACCTCCTGGAAAGTGACTCATGGCACTTTCTTGGGCTAACGTTCTTAGCTGACATGAAGTGGAAAGACTATATGGAATCCATTGCTAGGTTAGTTGCCAAGAAAGTTCGTTGACTGTTTGATGCAAGCCAATTTTCTCTCCAAAATCTATCATACATATCTATAAGTTTACCATTTATCCATGTTTAGAATATTGCTGCCACATATGGTCCTGTGTTCCTGCTATTTACCTTGAGATCCTTGATAAAATCCAAAGAAGAATCAGCAATATTACTGGTCCTGATCTGGCAGCTTAACTTCCATCATTTTCCCACTGCCATAAAGTTGCCACTCTGTGACTTTTCGCTATGGTACCTAGACTTTTTGAATTTAAGCACAGTACTAGATTGGCATTGAGATCTCATCAGTTTACAGTTGAGCTGGCTAGATATGATAATAGTTTCTTTTGCTTGTGGACTTCCCTTCTGACTCCATGCTTTCCAGTGAACTTTAATCTGCAAAGATTTAAATGAATTGTCAATTGCTATCTACTATCCTCTTGATTACTCTTTCCTCTTTAATGTTTCTGTTCCTAATTCTTCCACACCCTGTAATCCTTTGTGTCTTAGTGGCTTTACTGCCTTGCATGAGGTAAACTGATAAAAAAAACAAAACAAAAAAACTTGCAGGAATCGTTAATGCCTAGATAAAAAATCTATAAAAACCCAAAATACTGTTTAGATGACTTCAGCACCTGTGGAAGGCCAAAGAACACACTAGTTGAAAGACTGTAGAGATGGGAATATTAGTTTCAACAATTTTTGGAAAAAATAGTTTTGTATGATAAATGCATTATTTAGTCATGTAGTAATCAAATGTGGTTAATGTTTACAAGAGAGGTTTTGTCCCCAGACATCTTATTCACACCTTGTCAAACTTTCTTTATCTAAATGTTTGGAGAGATTGGATGACTTAAAAATATACAAACAACCGTATTTGAATCATAAACTCAAAAAATAAAAGTTAATTACTGAAGTGTAAGAATCCTCTAAAAACATTTAATGAATTATCCATTTTTCTTAGTATAACTTGATTTAACTGATATCTGTTAATTTGCATTTTTTAAAATTTATATTCATATTTTTAATTTTTTTTCCTTCTGGACATTTTTCAAAGGTTTAATTGAAGTTTTAATTGGACACTGACATACTTGACTCTTCTTACCAAAGATAGATCACACTTTACTCTTATAGTAAAACATTTGACAAATATCACTGATATTACACACAGTTTTACAGATACACACACATATAAAAATAAATATTACACATATTTCTGTTTTACTATTCTAGTATCTCAATCTAATAACATGAATGGATCCTTGAATCTCACTGCTGTAATTGGCAAATGCAACACATTTACTTCTATTTACTGTTTTTGAAGTGTATCTTGATATAAATCTCTGTGAGTATGAAACTAGTTATTGCCTAGATTTGAAATTCTTGATAAAGAAGGTGTGTCACTTTGGATAGAACTTAAGATTGATAAAACTTCACCTCTCTCATCTAACCCTTTAGCTATACTTGCACATGATACTGTTATGTTCCTTTGCATAAAAGTGGTTTGTGTTAGTTAAGCTACAGAGCTTGATCAGGAAGCAGAAAGAGATCAGTAACATAGAAATGACCAGGCCTGACAAATGTAAAATGGCCACAGTTTCTTGACTCTGTTTTACTGTCACGACTAGCAGAGTTGTACTTCCTGCTTAATTCAGAATCAAAAATAAAAAATTGCATTGCATGACTCAACACACAGTTCATGACAATTGAGCAAATGCCACAGAAAAAAAGAAAATAAAAATACAAGGCTGTAAGGTCAAATGGCTGGATGACCTCTTTGCTTCAAGATCTTTTAGTCTGCCAAAATAATCATCTGGTCATAACCTTTTTCTATATAAAGAATTATAATACTCAAGCTAAGGTTGTTTTCTCCTCTAATCAAATGGAATAGAAACCAAAAAGTAAAACTATAAAAGGAAAGAAAGAATTCTTTTCTTCATGTGTAGAAGAAAAAAAGAATGAGAATTCTTTGAGGTTGGTAGGGATTGATTTGCTTAATGGAAGTAAACTGTGATTAAATCCCTTGAAATTGGTCTTTATATTTTTCTCAAAAAAAAAAAAAAAAAAAAAAAAAAAAAAAAAATTAAAAGCAGAATATTTAAAAATGATTTTTCCTATATAACAAGTCTTATTATAATCAGCATAGCAACATAAGAATAATTATTTCCAAGATAATTATTTCCAAAATATACTTAGAAAGAAACTGTCCCTAAATTTAATGAAATCGTTAGGTTTGACTTGTTTCAGTGGAACTGTAGTTGTAACAAAAGGAAATAATTTTTTCATGTTCTTGCTATGAAATTTGATTTGGAGGATTTTGTAAGATTTGTTTCAATTTATTATACAATGGTCATACATTTTAAGCTCCCTTAGCTTGCTCCCAAAAATCTGAAACAGTGACCAAACATTCAGATGGCAGAGATGAGAACTTTTCAGCACCACCATGTGAAATGAAGTGGATTCCAATTGCACAAGAAATAGTAACTGATTTTTGATGTTTTAAACATCAAAAATCAGTTACTAATTTAATTATTATCTCAGATTTAATAAACGCTCTTCATTCCATGCTGTTAATGGATGGATTTGCCTTTTCTGAGGCCACTGAAAATTTAATCTTCAATATTTTCTATTCATTGGCTGTAATTTGAAATGTTAAATCCAGTTTTATACTGAAAGGTATGTATTTCTGCTATAGTAGACAAGATCCATCACCTACAGAATCTACAATAATAAATACATGTGTTCAAACTTCTCAAAAAGAGATGCCCAACATCAGTAATTATTAATAAGCAGAAAGATAAAAATAGAACTAACCTCAAAAGTGATGCTTGCAGGGAAACAGTATCTGATTAGTAAAAGAATTGTGCATGATTTATTAATAATTTTTATTTACATCATCATCAGAAGACAAAATTTTCTGAGAATGATGTGAACAAACTAAGATCTTTCATGTGCCATGTTGCTTCAGGATATGGGCAATCATGGCTTGCCATAACTTTAAATCTTTTGTAGCTCTTAGCAATGTTTGTCACTTTACTATCTCTCTCTCTCTCTCTCTCTCTCTCTCTCTATTCTGTCATCTGCTTTCTTCCTAGACTATGTCCTGCACATATGCATGCACAGACATGAAAAGATGAGCACTGATCACTTAGATACCAATAGAGGACAATGATCCTGCTTTCCCTCCTGAGGTTAGTGTACAGATAATGAGGGGTGGGTGCTATGCCTATTCTAATGACACAGATAATCATAGTTAGGATAAGAAGGATTGGAAATAAAAACATCAACATCCTTTAACAAGCATTTCAAGAAATACGATTGAAATAGGAGTCAAGATAAAAAGTTCCAAAACAGAAACTATGATCTGAAATTGGAATGAATATAGTGATGGCAAGTACCTTGAATCCATCATAAAAAATATTCAGTATGTAGAGTTAGTGAATATTAAACACATCCAATAACTCAGTGTATGGATCAAATTTTGTATAGGCGATAAGGTAATTGAACATAGAATAGGATGTGCTAGGTTTAGTTTTCTCTAATACTTCAAATTACTACAAAACCAAAACATTAACCTGAAAACTCAAGTCACATTCTTAAATAGCTTTGTCAGATTGAGATTTTTTTAGCCCAGGCAAAGATGATAATGCCATTAGGATGCAAAGGGTTACAGGGAAGGGAAAGAAAATGAGAAGACTTTAGTGAGGAAAAGGACAATAAAGGAATAAAATTCAGGAAGACAATAGATGGTAGTTAGCATTGCATTTAAAATTTTGAAGATTGTTCATGGCAGGGAAGCAAAAATACAGAAGGGAGAAGTGCAAAAAAAGAATAGAATTGATGGTTTCATCTAACTAGTTCAAAAGTAAAATGCTGGGACCTAGTTGTCAATATGGGAGCATGCTTAAAATTCATGCAGTTGAGGCACTAAGGAGAACAGCTCATGAGAACAATTGTCATGAAAATATTTGTAGAAAAGATCATGTCATGTTGGTGGGAAAGTGACTGAAGTTCAGATGCCAGGTCAAGATCAATTACAATACTGGCCCTTCTTTGAATTTTGTTAAGAATCTCAAGTGCCAAACCAGATATGGCAGCAGAATTCAATACACAGATGAATGGTAGATTAATAAATGTGCAAGATATATTCTGACAAGAATAATCGTCTGGCATAAACCAACCCTCCTAGCAGTAATTCAATATAATAATAATTCAGTAATCAATATAATTATTCCACTTCATATTAGTGAAAATCCATTCAAAAATATCTAAACTGTCAACTGTAGAAAATCACTTTCTCAGATCAATGATTAAAAATGAATTTCAGTGAGTGAAGCCTGTGAATCTTAATGAAGACTACTCTTCTTTGAATCTTGTGACCATGTGATACAAAATGATAAAGAACTGTACCAAATAACAGAAATTACATCACTTGAGGAACTTCAACAACAACAACCACTAACATAGATAGCACTTGTAACTCAAAGAGAAAACAATGACATAATCAATGTTAATATTTCACACTATTTCAAACAAAAGTTTAGGAAGCAAACCTCTGTCAATACTGAAAAGAGTAATAACAACTAGTTGACTTGAGAAACCTATTTTCCTGAAAAATTTTATAAATTTCAACTGACTTGACTTGACTTCAACTGGCTGCTTGAGCAATAAATGCCAAATGATTCCTTGTAAGGAAACAGATAATACTACCATTACCATTACACATTGGTCAAATTATTTGCTGTTTCCCTCTGCTCCTTTTGCCTTCAATATGTCTTCTGAGTTCAAGTTCTCTGAACCCTATTTCCTCTATTATATGTCACAGAAATATCAATTGTCACTTTCTAATCCTAAGTACAAGTGTCATTTTAATTTGCATTTGCCTTTAAAAACTTCCTCATTGCTCATACATATTTTTGTTCAGGATATTCTCAGCACACTTCCTTAGAAGCACATCTCTGTTGCCTTGAATTTCTTTTTCATCTGTAAGAAAAATCATTTAGCATTCACTGCTATATAAGAGGATTGATATTACCTTGCCTTTCAGAAGTCCTTTTGTAAATGCTGCTTTCCTAAGTGTTGGGGTTACCAATGTAAATGGTGTTTTGTTGAAAAGATTAATGTGGCTGCGTGTTGAAGAGCATTTAACATTTATACATTTTTTAAAATCAAGGAAAAACAATGGAAAACCGATTTGTGTTTCAACGATACAATATATATATTAAAATCAACAACAAATACAAGATAATTTTTGTAATGTGTGAATAAGGAGAAAAAAGTAGTTTCCCTTTATCTGTTAGTCGAATATGGTGATATTTAAATAAACAAGTTTTCTGAATATAATGTTCAGAGCTCTGTGTTAAAATAGAATGTGTATTCAGAAGATCATACAGTTGTGTGTTTTGTAACTAACAAAGTTGTTGCAACTTGGTTTGTTCACAAAGAACTGATGGTGAATTATATTCAAGTTCTGTGTCTGTGTATGTGCGTGCGGAGTGAGTAGAATGAATAATCTGTGTAGACACGTGTGAGTAGTTGAGTTCTACTGTCTTCAACTCTACTTTTTAATTTGGGAATGAATCCAAACTTATATTACTATCGGTAGGCTCCCAGCATGAACACGGGATAAATTTTGAAAGAACACGAAAAATATCTGATTGGATGAAAAATTAACCAATCGGTGATTTTATAACAAAAGCATGTTTGTGAGTTAACGGTAGGAAAAATTCAGTGTGGTGAATGCGATCAGTAAATTGTCCTGTGATATTTAGTATTTATTATTTGACCAATCACTGTTGCAACATAGTAATAATCACTACACTTTCTTTGCTTATAACAAAATTTTCCTGCTTCTTAATACTTTGTTCATCTTTTGGAAGGCACCTTTCACTATTCCAATGCATCTTCAGAGTTTAGTATTATATTTTTCATCTCTTGTTAAAATCACATATAAATTTATGTACTTGCTTGATTTCAACATCTCCAATTCATAGCTCACATCTTGGACTGTTTTTCTTGCTGTCCTCTTACAACTGATGGTTAGTCTTTTCTTCCAAATTTTCTTTAGTACCTTGCCTAGGAGTTCTTATAGTTTTCTTTCTGTGTCTGCCATTGACACAGTGTTATCTGCATATATTATATTGTAAAGATTGTGACTAAAAATAATAAATCCTGGCAGAACTTTTGGTAATCTTAGGATCACCTCCTGGTATAGGTTAAATAAGTAAGAAGAGGCACCATTGTCTTACACCCCTTACCGTTTTGTGTACTTGCTCAATTCATTTTCTATGCATATGCAGGCAGTTTGTTCCCAGTATATATTCTAAATTATTCTAATATCTTTCCCAAATAAATAAAGTTTCTCTCGCAGTTCAAATAGATCTGTATTGTACATTATTAAATGTGTGTCGTCTATGAAACATAGATATATTTGGTTAAGACTTGTCAATGTTTGAAGGTTCTGTCTCCAATGCTATAAGCTATCAGTATTTGGGGGTTTTGTATCAGTACTGAAACTTTACTCATTAATGACCATCATAAAAATATTATAAAAATTAAAATAAAAATCTAATATTAATCATAAGTTTATAAAAGTCTGGAATTAATTAGAGGTTTCTACCATTTGAAAAATGGAATGGTAGGTATTAATGGGTTAAAACACCATGAAAATACTTTATTATACAAGAAAACTAAACCTATAACAAAAATTAAGTAATCATGGTAAGCCCGTCTATAAGAGATGTGCCAACAAATTTACTAGTAAAATATTTAGTGCTTTGTTAGTCCTATAAATGGATACAAATTTGATGATCCCATTCATGCTGTATGATTCAGTGACTAAGCTTTGAAATGTGTTTGCTATTGAGTTAAACATAAATACATTCACTAAATACTCACTCCTGTGTATATTTGTCAGTGTTTATATATATATATATATATATATATATATATATATATATAAAATAGGAAGGAACTGGTTAGGTAAATAATCCAAAGTCCCTTAGTATTTTAGTTATTATTTTTAAAAAATAATGCTCGATACAAAAGTAGAGCATAAATATAATTATTTATTTAAAAATATGATTCCAAAACGCTACATAAGAAGTCTCATGTTTCAAAACAAGAGCCGAAAACTTCAATATAATTATTTAAATTAAATTGAGTTAAAATAAGCTCTGTTCCATCTTCAATATCTTCAGTATAGAGTTACTATACTAATAAGTATCAGTATAGAGTTACTGAAAGTAACTCTATACTGATACTTATTATTAACACCAACACTCGCCTACCCAATTTAAACAATTCTGCCCTAGCTGTTACCATGGAAATTTTGATTTCAATTTTTTAAAACACGTAAATTTCAGATATACGTTATTCAAAAAAAATTTCGCTTGAAGATGGAACAGAGCTTATTTTAACTCAATTTAATTTAAATAATTATATTGAAGTTTTCGGCTCTTGTTTTGAAACATGAGACTTCTTATGTCGCAATTTGGAATCATATTTTTAAATAAATAATTATATATATATATATATATATATATATATATATATATATATATATATAAAGAAAGGTGTGGATTTTTTTATTTATTAATTTGACAGATTTTTATTACTTAAAAACATTATTTTTAGGGGATACTTGCATTTATTTATTAAACAGTATGTTTATTTATTTTCATCTACTGGCCTGAATATTCAAGAAATCTCATGGGATAAAAATATGCACTCTCTGGCAGGATTTGAACATGGGTTTCTCCTAGGCGAATGCTGCTTTGAATTCTGCTGGTGGGCACATATTTCTTGATTATTCAGGCCAGTAGATGAAAATAGATAAATATACTGTTTAATAAATAAATGGAGTGTATACTCAAATTTGAGTATACACTACAAAATAATGTTTAAGTAATTATATATATATATATATATATATATATATATATATATATATATATATATATATATATGGGTGTATTTGCAATCAAGTTTTTAATAAATAATTTAGCTTTAGAAAGAACAAGAGATATTCAACCAATTCAATCTTGAAATTTTCATAAGCAATCCTTATTTGTGTTTGCTTGGAGAAATATATAATGAAGAGGTATGAATGCGAAAATATTAAAGAGTACATAAATATTTGCTAATTGCTCAAGTATTTAAAATGGATTACCTTCTCTATTCTGTTGTCCGTCTTGCAAGGTTGCTTGTTTCCATAAAACACATCACCAAATGACAAGGAAAAAGCAAAAACAAGTCTCATCAATCTTCTATATTTTTATATTTTATATAAGAAAATCAAAGATTTACCTGCACTGCTTTCTTATTATCATGATTTATTATGACCTTCTTAATATCATGATTTACTTGACAGTTTTTAGTATGGCAGCTGATTTTATTTTCAAAATGAAATTATATATTATAGATTGTACAAGATTTTCAAATTTATCCATATCCAAGATGATACATGTTACAAAACATTTTTCTGGTTAAGTCTTCAATCAATATATTTTTATTTTAACAAGACTTACCTATCTGAAATCAGTCAAGAACAAAAGAATTTTTAACCATGATGGTTCGGCCAAACAAGTGCAGTGCATGATTACTGGAGGGTGCAGGTAAATAGATAAAAAAGATGTATGAACCTTCTGTTTCATCATGAAAGTGATATGTTAAGTGGAAGATTGTGTGAGATTCAAATAAAAAAACATTTAAGTTAAATGAGTAGGTACATAGGAGCAGGTAAACAGGGAAAGGAAGGTCTCATGTAAAAAGAGTTCTATCAAACAAAGGAAGTTTCTTTCTTACTGTTTCATATTTCCAAAGTGCTTTCCTAACCAGCATTCCTACAGTATTTGCTGTTATTTACTGACTTTAACTTAGTTTTGACACAAGGCCATCAGTCTGAGGGCATCCAGTAAGGATCACTACTAATAAGCTAGATTGATGACCATTACACCTTGAAGCAATGCCCAAACCTAATCATTGATTCTTCATTGTGATATTGTTATCGAGTAAAGGACAACTCAACACCACTGACTCAGTGCCAGAACAACTGAGCACCAGAAAAACAACTTATTTTATAACCAAATGAATATAATTTATTAAATTAATAAAAAAAAGAAAAATATTCACTAATTAAGCATTTAATCCTTAATAAATTACTTTTATTTGGTTATAAAAAAGTTATATTTTCTGGTGCTAAGGTGTTTCAGTCCTGAGTTGTCCCTTACTGTTATCATTGCATTCTTCATGTGGCTTGAGTATGAAACAAAGAATTAATGAATTTAAGAAAAAAAAATAGTAATTTATGGTAAGAAGTATGGAAAATATTAATATTCATTGGAATTATGCATTGTTGTTTTTTTAGAGTTGATAATATATTATACAAGAGGTACTTCCAAAGATTTGCTAAAAATGAAATAAGCATACATGATGAAAAGATGCCCAAAAAGTAAAAGTTTTGTGTTATTATTAAGAGGAAAAACCAAAGGATTTTCTTGTATATAAAAATTAATTTTTTCAATTCTTTTTAGAACCTTCAAAATTTTGGTTAAAAATCTTGTTTTTCTGGCATCATAGGACTTAATATAGGAAATTTGAGTATCATTTTATGGTGAAAAACACATTGATTCGGAAATTCTTGCAAAAATCAAATAATTCTCAGATTTAAAAAAAACTTATTCAAAAATCAGAATTTCTAAACTTATTCACAAATGAATTATTTTTTAAATGTTTCCTTTTTAGAAAATTTTGTAGCACTCAATGTTTATATTAATTATAACAACGAGTCCTAGGAAAATTTAAATCACCAAATTCTTTTGATCAAACACGAACCCCAATAAGAGAAAATCTGATCTGAACCATAAAATGTAATAAAAGTAACACAATATTTGATTAGAAAAGATTTTAATTTGCATATATTATGGAAACTATTGTCTTATAAAGAATTATTTTATGAATAAAAAATTTAAAAATTTTAATTAAAATAATTTATAAAGTTTTAAATCTTTTAAAATTCTGTATTAATTTGTATTGGCCAAGTGATCTTGTTATTAAATAAAAACTACTTGTTGTGATGTAATACTGGGTCATGACTTTCTATAGCAGCAATTGTGTATATCAATTGCTCTCAGTGGGCATTTGCCTGAAATGACTATGTAGTCTTGTAGCTATGAATGTCAACCTATGTCTCTGTTTACCCACCTTACTTCTGAATAAGTCTGTCACAGTGAAATCCCAGCCTTCATTGATTCTGAAGTAAAGATAACTTCATAGGAAGTTCTGATTATTCCCAGATAAAACCACAAAAAGAGGATGGTACTCTCAAATGGTAAATAGATTCACAATATTAGATGTCTACTCTCTCCCTTGATTTGACATGATATAGAAAGTAGCAAAGTATCACTACTTCAGTACCCTGAACTTGAAGAGGATATACCAATTAAAGGTTCCCCCACAAAAAAAATATACAGGTTATCAAAGCCATATGTGGTTACTAATGGAGTTGCTTGCTTTCAAAGTGTTATTCATAACCTAATTCTCTCAGAAGGAAGGAATGTCTGCCATGCTTGATTTTATGTGGACAATGTGACAATTTGTGGAAAAACAAAAGAGGAAAATAACCTTAATCTGAAAGAATTCATGAGGATAACACCACTTAATTTTGAATGATGACAAGAGCCTTTTGTAGACTGACATGGGTTACATTACTCAGATATCAGATTAGCCAAGGACCAATCAGACCTGATCCAGATCATTTACTGCCACTAGAAAAATTTCCAATCCCTAAAAACAAAGCTATATTGGGACATGTAATTAATCTCTTTATTCCTACTATTTACAATGGATATCAAATTCACTGACAAGATAAAACTTCTAAGTACCAAAATTCAAAGACAAAGGATACTTTTGAAAAGCTTAAATAACATTAGCAAAGCTATACTTCAATCCATTGATGATAATATTCCCTTAATCATGATTTTACCTGAAGTAGTAGATTTCAT
The DNA here is from genome assembly GCA_903632075.3 of Acanthosepion pharaonis. Taxonomy (NCBI): domain Eukaryota; kingdom Metazoa; phylum Mollusca; class Cephalopoda; order Sepiida; family Sepiidae; genus Acanthosepion; species Acanthosepion pharaonis. Next base: position 1,053,397 of record CAHIKZ030000216.1, on the reverse strand, counting down.
CAGATCCCTATTTTGCACAGCCACAAAAGCGGCTCCCAATGAGAGATTATTTTGATACTACCATCCAATGACTATCATTTATCCACCTGACTCTTTGTTCTTAGTGCTGTTATGCTATGTAGATATGTCCATACTAGTAAACATAACCCACTGGTAGGGTAATCCTAATAGAAACCAACACATAATATACACATGTACAGTTTGCCAAAAGGTGAGAAAGTACTGTCTCAAGTTAAGAATTTAGCCCCAAACTTTAGAGACAAAAATGTGGATTCAAGTATTCAAAAGCATTTAGCATCTTCATTGGAAAACCAAAAAGACAAAATGACTAAATTACCAGATGAAATATCAAACAAAATAAGTCACTTTCCTCTTAAGCCTTCTCATGTCTTCTCCAAACCAAAATCAAACTCTCTACTTCAGTACTCCTAAGATGATCTACTTGAGAGCACCAAAACCAATCCACTACCCTGACTATGAAGATTAAAGGAAGGTGAGAATGAACTGCTCTTGAGTTTGAAATGAACTCTTCTGCTCTTTATATTTGTTTCCTTTTTTTGCTTTATATTTTGTTAAGGCAAATAAAGTCTTACTTAAAGTTACCAGGCTTTTTGCTGTTTCTTCTTTTTCAATGCTGTAACATTTTAAATCCTTGAAAGTGAAGTCAATTTTTGTAAAAATATTCACTAAAAAAGATATGCAGTTAATTAAAGAGAATAAACAGGTTATTCTATCCATGAATTGTCAGGGAATTAATGAATTATTATTATTATTATTATTATTATTATTAGAAAATTAATTTATTTTCTTGATTCTGTGTTGTATCTTAATGTGTCAATTGATTATTATTGATAATGTAAAGAAATTTTGTTGTCATGGATAATTCTCAGATTGTTCATTATGATTAATTTTAATTATTTTCTATTAATGAACTTAAAGTCAATTTTTATTACAGGCAAAAAAGATTGAATATCAGCAAATTTAAATTTTTACATTTCACTTTTCCTTTAACAAGAGAACATTAGCCAACAAGATTATTTAAATGATCCATTAAGCATTTTAAGCCAGAATACCATAAATACATTTGTTAGTATCATTTAAAAATATGATAAATGCTTATATATATAATGTGGCAGCTTCTAGATATGAATGAAAACAAAAGGAAAGAAAAGGGGGATGAAGAGGTAAAGAAAGAAGAAAGACAAAGGAAAATGACAAGAATGTTAGTTAATTCAGGCTTAGCGATTGATAAACAGTAAATAAATAATCAAAATTATTTTTGCATTTCAAGTTGGACTGCAAATGCTTTCTATATAGGTCTTTTTTAATATTTTAGAAAATACAAAAGTTAAAATATCAATAAATAACTTTGTTATTTTTATTAATTGAAAAAAGTAAAGTATATCAATTGTTAACAGGTGTACAAAAAGGCCACAGAATTGAATTATAAACTTTATTGGCTTGATTAACCAATAAAGCATATATAACTCAATACTGTATAGAAACTCTCTTGTTTGTTGGCTATTGTGATTTGTGGAGGCTTCCTTACTTTGCTTGATTCTGCAGTAGCATCAATGGAAGTAATCAACAGGGTACAAACGGAAGTCCCAGAAATCATAAAAAAATGCTTAATGAGACTATTCTGTCTTTTTTCCATTTTTCCTTTTCAGCTCAAAGCATAACTCACAACCCTTACTACAGAAGACACACATGACCTGTCCTGGCAGCTTGGTGCAAGATTTCTCATTCCTCATGGGAACAAGCAGAGAAATCTCTCTCAACAAAAGATCTACTCAAGGGAAGAAATTTGTTAACTAGGAAACCCAACTCTTTTTCCTGTAATTATCATTATTTTGTACTCTTTTTTCAACCATAAATAAAAGCTGTTAGTTATTTCAAGCCTTGGGTTTTATTCATTCCACTCTCACTGCCGAATACATACACATGCAACAGGGAAAGATTTCTAAAACTGTACTGCTTTAATGACTTAAAGCATAACAATGTCAGAAATGGGTTCTTCTAACGTTAGCATTGATCATTGACTGATATTTCTGTCTTGGACTCTTCGCTAGTGACAGAATATGGTTTTGTGGTAGAGTATTCCATTGCTTAACCAAAGCAACATGCAAGTCACATAGCTCCCATTGTGGGGGACCCCAAGTATAAACATCATTTTAACTGCACCCACCAAGTGTTTCTATTTCAGTTTAGATCAGATGATATAGATGTTCACTGTAGGTGTAGGGCACTAAACTTGGGGAGATGTAAAACTCCCTTATACCAATGTACTCTTGGACTTATGAATATCAAAATACACTATTAATGATATCAATAGTTTAAACAAAACTGCTTTTGAGCAAATTTTTCTTTGTAAAATGAAACAAGAAATTAATTAAAAATAGATTAAAATACTATAAAAGTTAAGTTCAATTCAGGTATAATACTAACTGAAATGAAAACAAAAATAGCAAATTAGTAATCTAGTTTTGTAATTAGATATGACAGAGAAAAAATGTTGATCACTAAGAGAAAATTGTTTTTAAAAGCACATTTATAACATACCAGAAACTTATGATTTGGAAGAATTTTCAATCATGAGACTACAAGAGCAACAGACATTGTCCAATTGTAGTGAAAACTCAGTTTGGTGGGGAAATGGTCTCTAGAGAAAGCTTATCATTGATGTGAGAAATTAATTAATTGGCTTTTAGTCTAATCTCTTGAAGGCTTCCAGATGGTTCGGTCACAGACATTGTGTGGATAAAGAACACAAGAGGCAGAACTGGCACCTGCTATCAAAGATGCCAGCTCTTTTTCTGGCAGCAACTAAAGTTTAACACCATATTCCATTAACTATCTATATTTTCATTTATTTCCCACAAGCCATGCACCATCTGGTATTTCCAACCCAACTCCTTCACCATATTATCAGCATTCATTCACATTTATAACAATAGACTTGTTCAACTCTTTTTTCTTGAGGGCCATCCATTTGAAAAGATTCTGGTGTAGACATCTGAATTAGTTACACAAGATGACTATCTAATTTGGAAGCCCTGAATGCAAGACTAGGAATAAAAGCTAAAAAAAAACAATATAAAAACATGTTTTCAGAGTAAATGAGAACTGGACTAATAGTAACGTTTCATTTGAGGTTTTTAGTACATAAGGTTAATTGCGAATTAATTACATAACTTTCAAATTAGGAAAAAGGAATTTATGATGTCAGACTATTGCAGGATAGTCATTTATACAAATATTTTATGCAAAACATGTTAACTCATTATCAGCTTTTGTTTGATTATGCAAAGAAGATGCTTAAAAATCTCAATCCATTTATTCGTATATCTATCTAAAAATCATTCACCATTATGAATTCTGACTCCAATTATATTTCACTTTTAACTGTGATATATAACAATGTTTTTCTTTAGTTGGACTATGATTCAAAACTTAACTGTCAGTGGTTATTAGTATAAGTGATTTGTTTCCAAGAGATAAAAATTATATTAATCTTAAGATTAAATTGAGAATTGGTTTAATCCCAAAAGATTAACCAAGTTGAAAACTGGTTTAATCCCACAAGATTAATCAAGTCAAGAACTGGTTTAATTTAATTAATAATGTACAAGGAAAGATATGCATGAAACAAAGAATTAGTATATGTAAGAAATGTTTGAAAATTGTTCTCAACTTATTGTAAATGACAAAAACCCAGTGGACAAAAAAGTCCAATGGGTTTTTGTCATTTACAATAATTTTCCCTTTAAATGTCAAAATTATTGTTAAGTTGCTTAAAGTTCTTTAATGATAGTTGGGTTAAGCTGATATGTTAGTGTGTGGAATGAGAATTTCACTTTATGTCACTGAAAAGAGTGCTTCTCTGCCCTTAGCCTCATTTAAATGGCTTCAGTTGTCAACTCCCAAAGTGAAGTTGATAACCATGACAAAAATGTTTTGTCATATTCTGCACTTGGTTGCCACTTGAACTAATTGGCAATCTCTTTACAATTTCAATTGTTTTTTTTACAAAAATATTAAAAATTTCTATAAATCATCATTAATGTTTAAATTGAAATTCTTTTCAGAGATTAGTTTTATATAACATTCTAACTTAAGGAAAATATTGGCTGATTAAGATTAACATGAAGATATAATCTTAAAAACAAGACAGGTATGATTTGGTGCAACTATTAACAAATAAAATCGGGGCTCATTTTCTACCGACAAGTAAGAAAAAGAATTGTACTGAGACTTCCTTGTGCTCTGTCATAGCCATTGTAACTGTGGTCATATTAGAGTTCATTTCATATTTTTTGATTCTATTTAAGGTGATCTTGACTTCTCTAAAATAATCACATTTTATTTTTCTTAACTATAAAGGGACTAAATTCATTGTGAAATTTTATCGGCATAAAGAGAGAAAGAAGGAGTTAATATTCTACTGATATTGTCAACTGTTAATATTATTGTTATGATTATTTGATGATTTGTAGAGGTTACCTTTATTTTATGAGATAAATGGATGCCTACTATTTGTTGATGTTAAGGGTCATTCCTTTGCTGAGATAAACGGATGCCTACTATTTGCTGATGTTAAGTTCTTGGCAAAAAATAAGGAGAAAAAGAAAATAACTTTTTGTTTCAAGAGAATGATATTGAAACTTAACATAATGGGAAATAATTGTCTAAAATAAGTTTTATTCATGCAGGTAGCATTTGGGATCAGATGATCCTCAGGGTAAATTCTTCAAATCACAGAACAGAACAGAAACTGATTTGCTTAAATTTCCTGTTATTTTACTGGGATTATACCCGAAACAAACTGATAAAAAAATACATAGTTTTTTCTATAGTTTTATTAACCAGAACTATCATGTCATATATCCAAATTGCCAGAAGGGATATGAACAAGGTTATTACAGTTAGATCCAAAAACATTAAAAAAAAAAACTGGAATGGTAATTAATATAACAATAGTCAAAATTCCATACATCATTAGCCTAATTCAAAGATTAACTGAAGATCATAACAGTTCATATTTTTATTTAAACTAGAATTCACTGCCTTGAAAAAGAAAGCAGGAAATTTATTGTCAAAAATTACATATGTCCTCAATAGTTTATTATTAATGTTCCGTCCTTACAAGTAGATCTTTGAAAATTTTCAAAAGTGTTAATAATCACTTTAATAAATATTACCAAAGTCATACAAACCATTTTCACATTTTTAAGGCTGAAAGTATGATTTGTTTATTGAATATGGAAGAATAAAGAATTTTATTTTCTGAACATAGATGCATTCTTTTATAACTTCATTGTTTTTCACCACTATAAATTTTATCAGATTTACAACATAGAATATATATATATATATATATATATATATATATATATATATATATATATATATATATATTTATATATGTGTATATATATTTACATGCCAGCATTTCATTCATATTTATTATTTTTTATTTCTTGATTATGTTTTTTTTCTGGTAGAAGATCTGGTTAGAGTATTTTTCATTCTATGGTCTTTGAGTACTTATTTGATGGATTGTGTTGGTAAAGAGAGATCATTAGAATCTTCAGGAGAATTTATTTTGCATTGATGTGTATCTGATTTTTATGTTTACACTTCCTATGTATATTGAGAGCATTCTTTTTTATGGTTAGGTATTGTTAAGTAAGTAGTCTATTGTAGAGATTTGAATGTGTTTTCAGTATATTTAAGAATTTCCTCTAAATAATGGAGACTGCATATTATGAATATTTGAGATAAAAGTCAGATATTCTTTTCTTATTTGTTCTATATAGTCATTCTTATTTGTTCTAAGATGTCATTCTTCTTTGTTCTCTGCAATCATTTTTCTTTGTTTTATGTAGTCATTCTAATTTGTTCTATATAGTCATTATCATTTGTTCTAAGTAGTCCTTCATATTAGTGCTACCTAGTAATTCTCATTTGTTTTATGTAGTCATTCTTATTTGTTCTAATTAGTTATTATTTCTTCTATCATGTCATTCTTATTTGTTCTTTCTAGTCATTCTTGTTTGTTTTACATAGTTATTCTTACTTGTTCTGTCTAGTGATTCATAATTGTTCTATGTAGTCATTGTGATTTGTTCTATCTAGTGATTCTTATTGCTTCTATCTTTCATTCTTATTTGTTCTATGTAGTCATTCGTATTTATTCTATCTTGTCATTCTTATTATTTTTATGTAGTCATTCTGATTTGTTCTATGTTGTCAATCTGATTTGTTCACATAAGTCATTTGTTCTATTTAGTCATTCGTAATTGTTCTATGTAGTCAATCTAATTTTTTCTATGTAGTAATTCTTATTTGCTCTATGTAGTCATTCTTATTTCTTCTATCATGTCATTCTGATTTGTTCTATGAAGTCATTCTTATTTGTTTATTTAATTATTCTTATTTGTTCTGTCTAGTTATTTTATTTCTTCTATCTAGTCATTGTTATTTGTTTTATGTAGTCATTCCGATTTATTCTGGAGACATTCTTATTTGTTCTAATTAGTTGTTATTTGTTGCATCTAATGATTCTTATTTGTTCTATCTTGATCCTTATTTGTTCTAATTAGTCATTCTTATTTGTTCTATGTAGTCTTTCTTATTTCTTCTATCTAGTCATTGTTATTTGTTCTATCTAGTCATTGTTATTTATTCTATGTAGCCATTCAGATTTGTTCTAATTGGTCATTCATATTTGCTATAAGTAGTCATTCTTATTTTTCCTATCTTATGATCCTTATTTGTTCTATGTAGTCATTCTTATTTGTTCTATCTTGTCATTCTTATTTGTTCTGTTTGGTCATTTGTATTTATTATGAAAACTAAGAGTAGTTTTTCTTTTTTTCCCAATGTCACATTAGAAATATCAACTATCAGTATTTGTTTTTTTGTGTGTCTGCCCCAAATTTTGAATGGTATTTGATCATGAAAACATTTTATTATAGTAGAACTCATAAGAAAAAGAAATCTGAAAAGTGTCCTGGCTTGAAAATTATAGTAAAAGATTCTTATTTATATATAAATCCAATGGAAAATGTGTACAGAAACTTTTGATTAGCATTTCCTTAACACAATATCCGATATCCTTGAATAATTCTTCTGTTATCTTACCTGTTCATATTGTCTCCTTGATATTCTATTACATTCACTAGTCTTTCATTCATGATCTACTGTTTTCTTTGGTAGATGAACTTGTGCCATACTTGGCTCAAAACATGCAAAGTTAAAAATCTTCATTTTCAAATCAGTATACATTATAACAGATTTGGTTATTGTTGAAGCTTGAATAAGCATGGAATAATAATAATACAACACAAAATGTACGTAACGAAATGTATTGAAACAATGAAAAAAGGTACACAATATTTACAGGTAGTTTTGGTATATTCTTGGGAAGACTGTTCCTGCAGAATGGGTTGACTAAGTCGCAGTCGGGCAGAGTCTCTGGATTCGATCTCTTAATCTTCCCTCGTCTTCCGGTACCAACCCATATTTATATGGTCGGTACTCCACTTATGTAAATTAGGTGTATCATACACAACAGTTATGCAAGCTGATGTTTTTCCCAATAAAATTGGTATTAACCAACCATATTTAGTAAACATTTCAGGATATATTTATATGAACAATGTATTAAGATTCAGCTGATAATATCTATCCTTATGAAAAATATCGATAATAGTTTTTTGTGGGGATGTCAGGTTTTATTATGCAAAGTGCAATATAGATTTTTATTCATAAATAAATTCAAAAGATATAGACCAGACAAGCATATTTTATTAAAACAATATTCTATATATCTTAATAAATCATTATGTTATTATTTTTATGGGCTCCTTTACGTAACTTTTCATCAGTCTTTCATCCATTGATTTTATTCACTTTTCTAATGTTTCAACTAACATTTTAGTGTGTTAGCTACTTCAAAAATTAATGTGTAAGGTTTCTTACAAGAATATTTTGTTTTACCTGAAATAATGTTGACGAAAAAAGTACATGAGCAAAATAACAAAGCCTGATTGATTTGCAATGCAAGATAACATTTATTAACAAAATTAAGAAAAGGAAAGTTCAAGACATGTTTCTTTTCCCAGAAGTAAATTACATACACAACAAAATGTTAATAAATGTATTTGAGAGTGACTTGCCTGTGTAGGTGTGTTTGTGTGTGAAGCATCCCCAGCCTTTTTTGGTTCAGTGTGAAAAGTTTATGTCACACAGTTCAAAAGGAGGAAAATGCAGAAGAGAGTTACTTTAAGGATTCGCATTGATTTTATACCTCTAGAGCTGTTGCTGATACTAGGTTTATTAAGGGTTGCTACTGATACTAGGTTTATTAAGGGTTGCTACTGATACTCGGTATATTAAAGGTTACTACTGATACTAGATTTATTAAGGGTTGCTACTGATACTAGGATTATTAAAGGTTGCTACTGATACTAGGATTATTAAAGGTTACTACTGATACTAGGTTTATTAAGGGTTGCTACTGATACTAGGTTTATTAAGGGTAGGTTTATTAAGGGTTGCTACTGATAGTAGGTTTATTAAAGGTTACTACTGATACTAGGTTTATTAAGGTACTACTACATTATACTTGCAGCAGTTTCTCTTTCTTCCCAGAAAACCTCCTTGCTTTTTGAAACCATATAACAATAGTTATATGGTTTCAAAAAAATGAAAAGATTACTCTCATTTTCATAAAATTCACTTTTGACACAGATGAAGATATAAATCTGAATTAACCAAAATTTTATCCTGAGCTTTTTCTAAGTGATGCTTATCCCACACTTGTTTTTCTGAAAATATCTGTTGTGATTACAGTCTCTGATAGAGTAAGTGATTATTCTAATAACTAGTTAAAAGTTGTAATGATTATTCTAATAATTATAAATAATTGTAATGATCAAAAATAACTTTTAGTTCCAGAATCTAGTTATTTTATCTACTTTCTGTTATAAATTATGATTATGCATTCCACACCAAGTAATCAGTTTTACTTTCTAGTTTCTAAGAAGAAATTATATTTAAAAAATTTATTCCCAAAAATGAGACAATTCATTTATTTTAATTAGTTCATTTCTATTAAAGGATACTCATGAAATTAATTAAATAAATGCATTAAAGCAAGATTTTTCTCAACTAAAGCAACACTTGCAACAATAAACAACACAACTAAATGCTTATGGAAGAAATTCAATGAAACTTGCATTTGTCTTAATTAAATTCCTGGTCAGATGTGCATGAAAATTTCAAGTGTATTCTTGGCAAGTTTTGGTATTCATGTGAATGTTATTTGACAACCTACACTTTTTTTCTTTTGCTCAGTCAAAGATCACTTTTGCATAAGGCTGGCTAATCTTAAGATAATTATTCAGTTGCCATAGAATGTAAAAATAAATGAGGTTTTAAAACTTTCATTCATTCAATTCAGACATATTGATGAACAATGAGGATGAATCAATAGAAAATAAGATCCCAGAAAACATCAGATGCTGACAGAATTTACTACTTATACTTCGAAAAGTTTGTTGCAGACAGTGCCAGAGGAATAAAAATTGATGCAGAAGCACTTAAAAGTCTAGAATTAATAACAAAATAAGCAAATATACTAATGGTAGTCCTGAAAATGTTAGGAAACATTCATTCTTCTCATTTACTTGTTGAAGATTTTACAAAATTGGATGTTTGTAGTGATTATTTTCTTTAACTCAATATTGAAATTAATTTGTGTTTTTATCTGAGTAACTTGAAGCAACAGAAAGATGGTGAGAATCTCATGGACTGAACATGTGAGTAACAAGGAATTTTTGAGGAAATGTAAACAAAAAGGACACATATACTTAGAAAGAGACAATTTAATTTTCTAGTACACATAACGACAAAAGAGGGCTTGGAGAATTTGACACTCACAGAGACAGAAGAATGCAGTGAAGCTAGTGTAATTAGTTGGCAGAACAGGGATTAAGAGAGATAGCAAATAGACAAACTTTACTAACAGATACAAAAGACAGGAAGTTGTGGAGAGCCATGATCATCCATGACCTGAATAAAAGAGGTGTATACTGGATGTTCATTTAGTGTAATGGTTAATGGTCCAGAACAAAAATCAGTGACCTGAGTTTGAATTCTGGTCAAGTTTGCTACATTCATTTTTGCACAAATACCATTGGGAAAGATATTAATCTATCACATCTGCCCCCTACACCTATGGGTTAAATAGAAAGACAAGATTGGGCTCTCTAGCCATGGTTATCAACCAGTTTAGGAGAAGAGCAACCCTGAATTCAAAACTGTATGTAGCCTTGGCAATGTGCATACTATATAGCCAAGTTTGCGCGAGCCAATTCTTAAAATTATAAAAGCTTAGTGAACAGGTTGTTGGATTTTCTGAAAATAATCTTATATATTAATAGCCAATGGTCTAGGTAAGATGTTAGTTATGCTATACTCATGCACACTTCTAGTGAAAAAAAAATGTGACAATTATTCTTATCATAAATTTGATAGGTTTTCCATTGGATCTTTGGGACTGCAGTGATTCAGTTCAAATGTGGCTAAGAAACCATAACAGAGCTGATGATACTAGAGTCAAAAAGCATCATACTCCTGAACAGAAATATGGTGAAAACAGAATTTCAATATGGAAATATCTTAATAAATAAATGTTTTCTATTAAATTATCAAAATGGTTTAATTCTTTTTAATATGATAAAGTGATTTGTTTCCATTCTTAGACTGAAAAGAAACAGAATAGGTTCCTAAAGATTACCTGCCTTTATAAAACTGTTTCCTGGAAATTTAGTGTGTTACCATTGTATATAACCATAGAAAGGATTATGGAGTTCCTAATTAACAGCAGCACAGCTATGATCTTCACTGAGGTCAACTTGTACTTTAAGTGTACAATAGGAACCTTTAGCTAGATAACAGAATTGTTATTCAACAATCAAACTGACACGAAGAAAACTGAGGAGATTGAATCAATTTCATTTGTAAATTAATATTGATAAGTATAAGTATTTGCATGTATAAAAAATCTGCAACAAAATTTAAGACTAAGCAGTACTACTTTTTTTCTTAATTGGGTCACCCTAAACAAGGCAGTACAGCCACTAATACACAAGGTGTTACAGGGTGTGGGGGAATTAGGAACAGAAACATTAGTAATGAGGAGAGAAAAGAGTAATCAGGAGGAAAGTAGATAGTGATTGATATTGCATTCAAATGTTTGCAGATTAAAGTTGGTTGTAAAGCAAGGAGTCAGGAGGGAGTTCCACAAGTAAGAAGTGTGAGATAAGAAACTGTTAGCATAAAATTTACAGCTACATTTAGCTAGCTCAAATGTAAATTGATGAGATCTCACTTAAATTCATGAAGTCTAGGTACAATATTGAAGAGCTCATCTGAACAATTACCATGAAAGTATTTATAAAAAGACACAGGTATGTAACCTTATGGTGGTGGGAAAGTGACTGAAATTGAGCCACAAGATCAAGACCAATAATATTGCTGATTCTTCTTTGAATCTTATCAAGGATCTTCAGGAAAATAGCAGGGACACTGGATCATATGTGACAGCAATATTCTAAGCATGGATGAATGGTAGATTTGCAAGAGAGAAAAACTGTCTTGCCCGATACAGTGAACTCACTTTCTTAGCAGATGATCTATCAATGGATTCAGTGTAGCCTTTTCACCTCATGTCAGCTGAGAATGTTAGCCTGAGAAGGTGCAATGTGTCACTTTCTTGGAGGATAGCATCAGCCATGTTGATGGAAGGCAGAGAAAGGTGTCTCAGATGATTAATAGAGAGAAGTTTAGTTTTGGAGGCATTAAAATTGACAAGCCATCTTTTGCCCCAGTTAATGATGATCTTGAGGTCGTTTTGTACATCAGCTGCCATTTTGACCTTATATGACTGATCAGTCTTATTATCGAGGCAGGAGTAATTGGTAGTATCATCAGTGTAGATGCCGAATTGAGAGCTGATGTCATTAGGAAGGTTGTTAATGAAGATTTAAAATAGCATAGGACCAAGGATGGAGTCTTGAGGGACACCCACGTTAGTATGAAAGGATGTAGATGAGTGGCCATTCAGGACAACTTTCATTACACTATTAAATAGGAATGACTGGATCAGCCCCAAAATGTGCCAAGAGATACCATAGCTTTTCAGCTTGTGGGGAAGACGTGAATTCTAGACCCTGATAAAGGCTTTTGAGATGTCCAGTGCTACAGCTCGAGCTTCACTGTTTTTATCTAGATCATGGCAGACTTTCTGTTATTAGTACATCAGCAGTTGACCTGGAGAAATGAAAACCATATTGCTTGTCTGAGAAAAGGTCCTGTGATGAGAGCTGATGAACCAGTTCAGCATCGATTAGGGCCTCTAGGAGTATCTCCAAAAAAGAGGCAGAAGGCTAATAAACCGATAGTTGGATGGGTCACAGACGGTTCACCAGAGTTCTTAAAAACTAGAACAACAGACTATGACTTCCAGCAAGCAGAAAAGCAGGGGACAGCGAGGCTTTTATTATACAGTTTAGAGAGAACAGGAACTAGTTTGAGAGCACACTTCTTAATGACTATTACAGGGATGCCATTGGGTCCACATGGTTTGTGGGGATCTAGGTTAGAGATGATAGCAAAAACCATGAAAGACATTATATGCATATCACTCAACAGGGAATCAGTTCTTAGTGGGAAGTCAGATAGGGATACTCCAGATGAGTCAAGTTTGAGGAGAATTTGCAGGCAAAGCCTTCAGCTTTATCAGCAGAGGATGATAACACCTCAGATTGATTGAAGAGTTGTGGAATAGAGACCTTGCACTTATTTAGTACCCTATTACAGAGATGCCACTTGTCAAGAAAGCCAAAGTTTTTAGAGGCAATGTGGTGCCTCATTCTCTCAGCAAATATGAATTTAGCTTCTTTGAGGACTCACATTTGTTACAAACAGTGACAAATAGGCAACTGTTATGACAAGAGCTGTCATGCCAGTATACCCCAAATAGTGGTTCCTGTGTTTTATGGCAGCCAAGCATGATGGTGTGAACCATGGAGAGGATTGAGAAGGGATAAAAGCATCCTTGCCAGCTTTGATGCAAGAAGAAACCTTGGGGGCACAATTTTCAATTGAGAGGTTGAAGATGCCAGTCCATGGAGAGTCACAAAGAAAATCCCAGAATGAGTCCCAATCAGCATACTGGTACTGGAAAGAGGTCTTATTGACAGGGAGTTCCTGTTTAATGGATTCTTGGAGGGAGATATCAATAGCTACCACAGAGTGCTCTGAGTTACCAAGAGGGCAGTATTGTGAAGCTTGGCAAGAACAGGGAAAGGAGGTAAGAAATAGATCCAATAGAGAAGCATGTTTCTTGGTTTAGCTAAGGAAATGAGTAGGGAAGTCCACAATTTGAGTAAGGGATTAGGCAATGGAAAAATTTAATGTCTGTATACTGGCAACATCAGTACCTTTAGAATGTTTCAGCCATGTGTCATGATGAGCATTAAAGTCACCAAAAACAAAGTTTTTACAGATGGATGAAGAGAAAATGTCTTTTCTATACTGTCAGCTATTGCATCTAATATACTGCAGTTTTAGGAAGAGGGAGAGTGATAAATGAAAAAGAGATAGCTGACAGAGTTTAGTAGCGAAAGATGGAAGCACATAAAACAGTAGTCAGCAGCCTTGAGAGACAATTCCCTGGACATCAGAAGATTATCCCAGATATAAACACCAAGGCCATCCATGAATACTGGAATCTTTTTGATAAAGGAGAAGATACCCTGGAACCAAGAATTTATTGGTGGCAATGGAAGCAGGGTTGGGGTTCTTTCTAATAATAATAGCACAGGTGTGGGATGTATGAATCAGCAGATTTAAGACACCTCCTTATGTATGCTAGAAGCTTTTAACTGATCTCCATGTTTTTTGGGGGGTATCCCCACTGGGTCTTTGATTCTTTTGTTTTTCACAAGTTGTAAGACACTAAATTATGGTGATGAGGAAACTTTCAAACAAGGACTAGTTTTACTGAAGAAAAAAAAAACACAAAAAGGAATTTAACAAAATGGCAAATCTCCCTACATTTCTACCATTCATAGTGTATGATGATGAACACACCACAGGGTGGAAAAATTTAAGAACCTGTTATGTGTGTTAGACATAGAAAAGGACAAAAAGAAAAAAAGGCAATGAAGTTTATGATATTTATCACAGCTTTACAGATGAGAAAAAAAGGAATTGGCATGAGATAACTTTTAAATGGCATGTAGGTTCTAGTGGAGTATGAGAGAAAACTCTCCCTCACAGAATATTTCACTTCAAAATATATATTTCCGATAAAATATTCAGATTTTGACAGACTCTGCAAAGCTTGGAAGAGAGTATTTATGCATACACCACAAGACTGCAAATTGTGAGTTTCATGACACCAAAAGTGAATTCTCACACAAATTATTCAGAGTTGTTCTCCTTTCAGGATTAGAAGTAAAGCTCTGCAACAAAACTGCAATCTAAAACAGTTTCTAGATGATGCAAGGGCCATGGAAATCATTGCCACCAGAGTTGGAGAAATAGAAAAAGCAAACTAAGCAATCACCATGACTGTTGAAGATAGTAGCTATCAACAAAGAGAAAGAAACAGGAGTGACTAACCCCAACATCAATACTCACTTCAGTGTGACTACAAATTTCACAATAATAAAGCCTGCCAATATTGTGCTGGTTCAAAGACCCATACTGTTTGCCCTGTTAAATGGAAAAAATGCAACAACTGCCACAAACTGAATCATTTTTCAAGTGTTTATCAGTTGCCCAGGCAAAATAAGAAGATAAGACAAATTCTCTGAAACATTTCTCTAAGAGGGAGGGCTGAAGAACTAGGAGTGTCTTATCATTGTACTCTTTGAAAGGGAAGGATAAAGTAGTAGGAGTGTCTTATACTTATAGTGAGGAGTCTGTCTTTTCATCATGAGATCCAACAAAACCTCCAATAGTGATGGTCCACATAAATGGTATAGCATCTAAATTTATAGTTTATATTGTTGCCAGCATGAGCTTTCTAGCCAAGATAGATTATGACTAGATGTGTAGCAAACTGAAACTTCAGAACAATTTGGTGAGAATTTACACATATGGATTCACATGGACACTCCTTGTTTATGATTTTTTTCAAAACAGAGATCTGTTTAAAAATACTAGAATAAAATCTCCTTTATATGTTGTGGATGCCACTATCTCCACTTCCCATACCAGATTACAGAACTTAAGAATCACTAACACTGCTCAAGCCCTAAATATCATCCATTTTGCTTTCTCATCCTTCTTTCATGGCAATATACCAGACCAGTTCCCTTAGCTATTTGATAGCAAAATAGCGAAGATCATCTCTCAGAGTCAAGGTCAGACTCCATATCAACCCCTCTGTTCTACCAGTAATGCAGTGCCATTAACGCATAATCTTTCACATGCAGAAAGATATGCAGGTGGAAATAAAGTGACTGAAACAATTGGATGTCATAGAGAAAGTCACAGGTCCAACAGTTGTATTAATTGCTAAGAATACTGAAGAAATGAGAGTCTGCATAAACATGAGAAAAGCAAATGAAGCCATTCAAAGAGAGAAACATACCAATCATTGATGACCTTATTGCTGACCTAAGCTTGTCCAAGGTTTTCACTTGAACTTCTTGAGTGCATATCATCAACACAAGTTTGAAGAAACATCTTGGTACATAACAACATTCACCGCACATGCAGAGTTGTACCATTATAAGTACTATTTGGTATCAATGCAGCATTTGAAATCTTCCAGAAAGCAATCACAGATCTACTGAGAGACATTCCAGGAGTAAAGAACCTCTATGATGATACTATAGTTCATATAATAAACCAAGAGATGCACAAGAACAGTCTAAGCACATCATTGAAATGCCTCCAGGAATCTGGAGCAAAACAATAAAGATAAGTGTCAGTTTTTGGTCAGTGAGCTCATCTTGTTTGGTAATATTGTTAGCGAAAAGAGAGATGTGGCTGATTCTCAATAGATGAAGGCAATCTTAGCCAGTCTCTCAGCAGAGACCACCCAGAGAAGTTTGCGTATTCCTAAACATGGCTTGGTACATCTCCAGATTCATCCCACATATTGGTTTGACAGTTCACAAAGAAAAATGTGTACTGGAAATGGTCAGATGCTGAGCAGAAAGACATCACTAAGATTAAAAAAATATTGGCTGGAGCCAGTATTATGGCATTCTTCAAACCTGATAAGTATATGAATATCATTGTAGATGCAAGTTCCAAGAGAATGGGTGTGATGCTCACTCAAGAAGGAAACATAATCTACTATGCAAGCAGAGCACTCACAGTGGTAGAGCAATGCTATTCCCAAACTGAAAGGGAAATGTTCATGGCAGTATATCCTGTAGAATACTTCTAGCTCTACTTGTTCAGGTCAAAATTCAGGATAACAACAGACCATAAATCATTCCTAGGCATTTTCAAAAGCCAGAAATCAGCTACAATCTGTATAGAATGTTAGAAACTTCAACTCATGTCATGCAAATATGAGTTAATATACTACCCAGGAGGAAAAAAAGACTACAGACTACATCAGTCAGCATATACACTAGCAGCCAGAAAGAGAGAGACAATGTAGCTGAAATATATGCATGTGTTTTCCAAAATTCTGATGCTAGAAGAAGTTGAAACTTCAACACAACAGGATGCCCATCTTCAAAAGCTGATGTCAGCATGGGGGAAAGATTCAGATTTATCTTTGTCCAGTTCAAGGATGAGCTATTGCAGATAATATTGTTCTTCATAGTCACCACTTGGTAGTTCCATTGTCACTGCTAAAGAGAATAACTGACATTTCACACCACACATACCATGGGATTGTCAAGACACAGCAGCTAATTATAGATATAGTTTCCAGGCATCAATAGGATGGTGGAAGAGATCATCCGAGCTTGTATTCCATGTCAGATATCAATTCCTAGTTCAGTCCAGCATGCTGTTACCCTCTGTTCTATGAACAGAATTCACCCTAGGCTTCTCAGGACTTTTCATGTCAGGTAACTATGTGCTTGTGGCCATTAATGAAATCAAGATAATCAACACCCACAAAGTGGGTAATATCTCATCTAAGTTCTATATTTGCCAGGCAAAGCTTACCAACAGCAGTCAAAACAGATGAGCCTACTTTACAAAGTCAGAAATTCAGGGACTTTGCCATTCAGTTGGTTTTTTTATCATAGGAAAACCACACCCCTCTGGTCTGAAGCAAATAGTGAGGTTAAACACTTCATGGGAACAAAGGAACAAATTTATCCATGCAACTGCAGTGGAGGGCAAGCACTGGAAAGTGCAATTACCCCATTTTCTTTGTCATCCCACATTGCAACCAAGGCGTCTCCTTTAAAAAGCTCTCACAAGAAGAAAGATGAATATTGGTATATTGTGTATTTCTTATCCCAAAATTTCAGTTCTCATTCATCCTTACATCACCATGATGCCCTCAGCAAAGACAAGATGAAGACAAATTCAGATCAGATATTGTCATTTCTTTACATCCTATTAGAGAGAAGAATGACTTTCTTTTAAAATCAACTCTTTTGTGTCTGAGAATAGACTTGATGTTTCAGTTCCATTTAGAATATCAAAATTAACTATTGGATTACATATAGAGATTGTCATTGCAATTTATGCCATAAAATGTCTATTTTTCATTTCAGTAGCAACTTGAAATAAGGTTTATGTTGCAAATTCTTGAACAAAGCATTGAATTGTCAGGAGACTTCCCAGGACAACTTTGCTTTGCAAAATGGCAGAAACTGAAGCATTCACTTTTTGAGTCAATTCTTTGCTACTTAAAAATAGACTCATTTCAACCATTGCTCTCAATAGATTATTACCAAAACTGTTATTTATTTTCTACTCATAAGAGAAATTAAAATCACCATTTCAAAACTTTTTATACCAGCACTCATCACAGTGCAAATATTTTTCATTGCTTCCTTTATAAAATTCATACAGTATGTAATGACAGTGAGAAACAACATTAAAATCTTGCCCATTCATTTGACCATAGAGAAAATTAGTGTGCAACTGTATACAATGAAAGTAATTGGGTAGCTTTGTTAATCATTTTAATTTTGCTGTTGCATTAATTAACTAGTTCTAAATTTGCTGTTTTTAAATGTGGTTTCCTGATAGTATTTCATAAAGGTTTTTTTGGTGCTCATAAAAGTAATGTTTTTTCATAGTGAATTCAGTTGGCAGTATTTTAGTCTTTTTTATGTTTCTTTTCTGTAAAATTTTAAGTTTAACTCTATTATCAGAAATTTTAAACAATATATATATATATATATATATATATATATATATATATATATTTAAAACCAAATTGATGACATCAGATGCATGCTTTTAGCATCTTCATTCAACAGCCAACAAGAAAGACACAGATCATAGTTGAAATATATTTTCAAAATAAAATCACACATTGAGAGGGGATTAAACAGGGATTTGGGTTTATTCAGAGTGTATAATTTCCACAGGGAGCCCTCTAACTAACAACAACATTTCCTGAAAGACTAAGTTCCATTTGTTTCTTTGTTGAAAAAAGACACAGGCATGTCTGAAAATTCTGATTTTAAAATCTTTCAGTTTACACTTTAATTTAGTCAAAATAAGTCATATAATAACTATCATCAATCTTATTGCTAAAATTGTTATCATTTTGTTGGCTTTTTATTCCTCAAATTTTATGAACTGACCTATTATATCTATATATATATATGTGTGTGTGTGTGTGTGTGTGTGAAAAATAAATATATTGAAAATAAATATTAAAATACATGAAAATATAAAAAGTGATAATTTTTGTAATGAAAGATGAATGAGCATTTTCACAATTGATGAAAATAATCAGAGATTGTATCAATATGAAATTACATGTGTAATTAGTTATTAATTAATCATCTATAAATGTAATTATAAATTTAATTATGAAATTTTCAAGTTTCTGTTTCAAAAGGAAAAATTTGAAAGTGAGATAAAATGACTTTGATTTAATGTCTATATGAATTTGTGCTAATGTTAAAAAACCTAAAAAACTACAAAACATTTTGCTAACTTCACTGGTAAGTAAAAATTCATCATGATCATTATAAGATATTCAAATTATGTACGTTGCATATAGTTTGTCAAGAATTCCAAGAACCAAAACCAGCCAATGTTGTTTACCATTACACAAAAGATAAATGCCCTTTGGGAATTTACCTTAAAGGGAAATGTGCTGACTCAGTCATTTAAAAAAAAAAGCCAATGAATGGATTGCTTTCTCTCTGTTGGCAAAAGAGACAAAGAAACAGCTCATTCTCATTCAACATGATTTACGTAGAATGCTTAGAACATTTGGCCATTCTCCATAGACTTTAAGAATAGCCATCATTTCTTGCATATTTAATTGTGTGTGTCCCAGAAAGAAGATGAAGGGAGGCATTTTCTGCTCATTCAGCAGACACAAATAACCAGTTGAATATTACCTGTCTAGTCATGATTCTTCCAAGTATAATTTTCCCCACAGAACAGTGATTGTAAGATATCTAGAAAAGTTCTATAATAACAAAGTTACCTAGCATTAGTCAGATCAGAATAACACCTATTGGATAATTTTAATTAAGAATATCTATTTTTAACTTGAAAAAATATTTTCTTTATGACATTCGCATATTACTGTGATAAAGTATTTTTTCCTGAAAATATTCTTTTAGCTAATGGAATCTTCAGATTGATCAGATGCTTTTATTGCATTGTCCATTTTAGAATTAGTATCACTGATTTTACTGATTAAATAATCTTGCTTGGAATAAACAGAAATACTTCTAATAAATATTCAAATGTTTTTAGTAAAAACCTACATAATATCTGCCAAATCAGTTACTTTTAGAAGTTTTGTTTTCTTTAGGGTTAACTGCTAATCTATAATAACCTATAATCTCTAATTAGTATAAGCCCACGGAAAAATTCAAATGAATGCTAAACAGGATTTTATTATGAAGCATTTTGATCAAGAAAAGAATAATGGACACAAACAAATATTTGATGACAATTGAATTTTATGCAAATAATAACCTTCTCTCTTGTTTTCAGATGTTTTCAATTTTTCTTTCATGATATCCAGCATTTTTTAATGTAATTTAATATTTAACCAATTTATCAAGTAAACAAGTTAGATTTCAAAATAAAAAATAAAGGAACTTTTAATCAAATAATAACAAAGAGTGATAAAAGATTTTGTGATAAAATTTTCAAAGCATTTGACCATCTCATGGAGTAGTAACATTTAGAGCAGTGTGTATGAATTTAATAAGATGTTGACACCTACTTCAATAAGTTTCAGGGTGGTGAAAGAATTGAAGTAGGCATCATCTCAAAGAGGAGCATGTGTTCTTTTGTTCTTTTCAGATGAGTCAGACTGTGATCTTTCAAGTGTCTGAATAATCATTTCAGAAGAATTACTGCTTATGTTAAATTCAATATGTTGTTGGTATCTTGATGTTAGCAACAGTGATTAAAAGGAAATTTCTCCAGCCATAATCAAGGTTTGCGATGTCAGTGTTGTACAGACACTTGACAAGATTATAAGGGAAGAAATGGGAGACTGCATGGTATTCATAGCATGGATTGCAACAGCAGTGACCCTAGGAGTATTTGCACAGAGTGTTGAAAATCATTTACTTTCTGCAGAACTATTGTTTAGTTTATTACCTGATTTTTAAAAAATTGTCTCAGAGTGAAAATACTTACTTCTAATTCATGCACTCTTTTATTGTTTGAAATCCTGGAAAGATTATATAGTGTGAGATTTCAGAAATTAAGCTAAGAAACCAGGATTAAACAAAAAAGCATTTGAAGACAAGATTAAATTGGTCAAACAGTTATGAAGTACAAGATGCTTGGAATAAGATTATATGAAACTAGGATTGAAAGGCATTCTAATAAGTGAGAATTTGTTGGAAGGGCTACAAGATAGCAAAATGATCTACATTATACAACAAAAATAGTGGCATTTGTGGGGACAGAATCTTATGCTTTGAGGATACATAAAAAGTAATGGTTCAAGAAAAATTGGTTAAAATTTATGATAGTTTGAATAGTGTCAAATACACCCAGTTGCTGAAGAATACCAGAAGTGAATAAAGGTAATATTTTCTAGTATTACAGAGATCCATGCCTCAGGCCACAGGCAACATTACATTGGCCGATGAAAGTGTCACTGTATTGAAAAATTGGCCACCTCAAAGCTCTAGCTTAAATATAACTAGGAACAATTTGTCAGAAGATTGTACCAAGTCTTGAAGACTTGTGGAAGCTCATACCTGTAAAGATGATAATGGATCCCTTTCCAGATGCATTGAAGTATTTATTCAAACTAAGGGAAGCCACACAAAATATTAACAATGTACAGTAACTTTTTGAAATGACTATTAATAGTTTTTATTATAAACTATTTTATGTTTTAAAACACTGTATCTGGTTTGGTTTATGTGAGTTGGCTGAAAACTTTTACATGGCAATTTTCTAAGCTCATTTTGCATTTTCTCCATTCATTAAGAACCGCAGCAAGTAAATATGATAATTACATATGGAGATAAACTACAACAGGACCAGTGTTTCATCTTCAGATGATGCAAAACAACTTGCTTAAAAGTATATTAAGATTTTACAATATTTTAAAATAGTGGAAAACATCTGCATGGTTCTGTATATAAAGGGAGGATGGATCAATGTCATATAGTTATTAGATGAATTTTGATCTGAAATTTTCACTGTATAATGTTTGATATAAGGGATTAATATTCACTGTTGAGTTAAGTGCATTAACAAAGAAAATGATATTGTAAATAATTATTTGTTATGTAAAATAAATGCTGTTTTCATCATTATCATCTTATGGCAGCACATGTGTGTGTTTGCGCATGTCTGTATCTACAAGTTTTACTGATAATAAAACATCTCTTTGCACAAATACACATGCATTTGATTTGGATTTTATGGCTTATCAACCCCTTTATGGGTTATTAAACCTGAAGCATATTTTGCATTGTAAGAATAATTTATATTTTGCAAATGAATATTCCATTAGCAGTTTTTGGTAAATAACAGTTATTTTTCCTGATACAAATCCTAATATTTAACCCATAGTTGGGGCAAGGATATTGACACATACACAGACATGTATGTGTGTGCGCGTGTGTGTGTGTGTTGAATAATTGAATGACATAGCAGAAAAAATTCTATATAATGTGCTTTGTCCTCTACAAGGAGTAATATTTTTATGGTGTCATCAATAGGATGTTTGAGTCACTTGGATGAACCATAATTTGTCGAGACTTGAATCCAATGTTTTGCAGCCCAGGCTAGGACTAAAAAATTGAAAGACAACCAGGCAAGATGAGGAGAAAATGAAATAACTGACCTCTTTATAGCTTTGGCAGATTCTGTAGCTATAATGAAAATTTCTGTTATGGCAGAAGTAGTAAACAATGAGAGAAGTTTACTACTGATCACATGTCATAGAACAACACAATATAATAGTTTTATATTGATAAAATTATATGTAGGGAGAGGAGGGAGATATAAGTGTATACTTTGTGTACTGAGGAAAAATATTGAAGAAGTAGGAATTGCATATTTTAAAATTTCTGTTGTTCAATGTATATTGATGCACATCTCAAACGATCTCATTTGGTTTCCCAACACTTTGCATATTATGGTTTTTCTTAAATATCCTGGCATTCTGACAACACAAGATTTTTTTATGAAAGATGAAATATTCTAAGAACCTGAATACAAATTTACTGTGTATGATTCAGAAATCAGTGCACTTTCTATACATTTTTGCCTTAGTAAATTACTTTTTCATAAACAACAGAAAACTATCTTTAGTTGATAGTAATAAAGTTTTACCTTAAAAATATCCTTGTTCTAGTTTCTTAACAAACAATATAAATCTAGAACAAGAATCAAGATTCTTGAAAATTAATCCTCATCACCTTGTTAATTAGTACTATTTTTTCACTGAGTCTATGAATAAAATTGCCTACTGTTTTAAATTTGAAATTATCTTAATCTAATAGAACTAAACTTAAGGTTATTAATATTTACTGACTGAGAACTTCATTTGTTTTGGTTACCTACTTTATGTTTGTTTTATTTTCATCATGAAATGTTTTTGTACCCCAATCTATGAAAAGAGTTGCTCTAAAGAGTGGTGAACTCTTTGATCCAGAAGTTGTTAGCAGTGGAGGATACTCAAAGCATGGATAATTTATTTTTCCTTAAGCAGAATTGTTATCCAGATTTTTATCATTTTTTTCAGGTAAATTATTGCCTTTTGCTACAGAATGCACTATGATCCATAAAGTTTGAGTGAAGTTTGTCTTTGATCATCTAAAGGCTTACAGAACTTCTTGCTTGAAGAATATTTGAGAAATAATCAAAATGATGTGATTCTTCATTATAATTCTAAATTCAATGATTAAAAAAAATTGAAAGCCTTTTATTTTGTTAATTAAAAATAATGCCAAAAGAATAATGATACATTTAGTTGTTATGCTCATGAAATTTTGTCTGTAGGCATTTGTCATACTTAGTAGCTAGAATATGGATCCAATATATCCATATATTTTAAGCCAATATTCAACAAACAATATCTGAACTTCATTTTACACCATCCATATCAGGAAAGGCATCATCCACTGCATACAACACCAGGGGTCAAACTCATAAGTAGTAATCCAGACATATATCAACAGGAAATGATCAACATTAGAGACACTCTTCCAGGTAACAATGACCCTGCAAGCATTAATTCATCATTTATGAATAGGAACAGAAAATTCAAAGACAAGCATGTTCATCTTGGTCTGTCTACCACACATAAATGGTATATTAGAAAAAACTCAGAAAATCTACAGTCTATACAAGATTTAGAACATTATTTGAAAATAATTCAGTTCCTCTAAGGAAGATAACATGAACTGGGTGTATTTCATCCTAAGTAGTAGTGACAAGAAATAAAAAGGTGGAATTAGTTGTCCACTAAGGTAAGGCATAGAAGATCATGAATGGAGAGAAAGGTTTGGTCATAAAAAACTTGTAGAATAAAGTCAAAGCAAGGTCTTACCAATTTGCGGATGAGTTGGCTAGATGTAACCATAAATTCTATGCTAACACTTCTTGCTTGTGGAACTCCTTTCAGTTCCTCAACTTCACAAATTTAAGTACTGCACTCAAGTGGCAGCTAGGTCTCATCATTTTACTTTTGAAATTGATAAGTGTAAGCCTAAGTTTTATGTTAGTAGCTTTTTTTCTTCCAGCTTTTTGCTTTTCTGTCAACTATGATCTTAAAAAAAAAAATCAGTTTTTGTCTCCTTGAATTCTGGTCATTTAATGTATTCCCTCTCCTCAACATTCTTTCAGTTTCTTTCCTGCTCAGTAACTTGCATCTTAGTGGCTTTATCATCTTGCTTGGAGTAAAATGATTGAAAAAAATATCCTAGAAAATTTGGAAAAAATTTAACTTGATATATTTACCAATATTCCAGTGTCACCAGGAAAAGAATTTTATTTGAAAACAACAAATCTGCATTATCAAAATAAAATGTTTCAGATTGTTAAAATAGATTTTATTTTTTCAAATAAAATTATTTTTCTGATTATATTGCATTATTGGTAATTCTTATCAAGGTTAATTTTTTCCAGATACATTTTTTTATACATTTTCTGTTCCATTTGAATTTGCTCACCAAAACATTATATGCAAAACTATTAAAATATTTTATGAAGGAAATCTCATTTATTTTACAAGTGGGTGATTTTAAATTATATATATAGTTTAAAATTCACATATTTTCCAAAACTGAATTATGCAGATGAGCAGCAAATAGAATAACAAACTTTTATATTTCTTCTGTATATCATGTCTCACTTTAATGACTTCAATCTAATACATTCTTAGTAATAAAGCATACCAACAACTTTTCTTTAATTTTTAGTGTGCCATAAATTCTGTTTTCAGGGGTAAAATGCAGTTCAACATTACAAGAAGTAAATATTTGAAAAGGGCTTTCCAAATACTGTATTCTAAAAATTTATTATACAAGTCTTCAAAAATAGAATACTTCTTACTCCTCCTCCTCCATCATCATCATCAACAGCAGCAACCTCATAAATGGTTGTGGTCATAGGGTAGACAGGGAAGCTGAGCAGGTCTCTTAACATGTCTTGGTTTCATGCCAGTGTTAATTTCTTTTAATTGTCAGTCCATTTGTTTTCCTCTTTTTACCTTCTCCTCTTGTTTTGCCTAAGGTGGAACCTTATAAGATTAGCAAGGGAAAGATTGTTGACTCATATGATGAATCCATAGTGTGACGAATGCAAGCCGACATATAACACCCATCCCCTTCCCACACCATGACCTAAATCACACACATGTAGGCGAAAACTAAAAATAAATCCAGCAGCAGCAGCAACACGCGAAAGCAGCAACACGATTGGTCGAGAACAGCCAATCAGCAAGCAGGAAATTAGGCACCAAAAAGGAAGAGACGCACGTGGTGACTCTAGAAAATTAGTAGCAGGCCAGCCATTGACGAGTGAAGTCACATCAACTGCAAACTCCAAATAATAAGCTGAGACCGCACGTTCTCCGAGGCAGAGAAACAAACCAGATTGTTCCAGTGCTGGGAATGTAAAAGTGTCTAATGCAGTAGGCAACTCAAATATCGTCATCTCAAGGAGGAATTCTGAATTCAAACCCCGAGGTGGAAGATGATCCAGATCGAGATCTAACCTCCAGTCATCAGAAAGAAATGCATATAAAAAGGGATGGTTATCGAAATCGTCCGCCAAATCACAAAATATCAGATAAGTTCCTAAAGCCCATCCCCAATGTTATAATAGCTTGCAACAGTACAATAACATTATGTTCGTGCAAACACCATTACATACGTAATATCAGATTATTAATATTATCCCATTACATATGTTGAGTTCTGCATTCATTCATTTTCTCCCAGTTTTGATTGGACGCAATATTTCATGCTATCCGTTTATATGTTATTGTCATTTGTCCCATTTTCGTGTTATTAAAAATATTATATTTATTAACATCGATTGTTTCGTTTGTCTTTGGTCTATGGTCAGTCGAATGTGTCATTTAGGGGATCCGGGAAAATTAAATTCAATTAAATCCTAATTGAATTAATATTTATTTTTTTTTTACTTTATCTATTCCGCCGATGATATAATACAAGGGAAGCAACCCTAACCTTATTCAAGAATCCTTTAACTGAACATTAATTGAGAAATAAAAAGGAATATCATCATACGGCATATACTGATCCTAACCTGGCATTATCCATCCTTATGATAATAATGTTTCGGGGTAGATCTATGATAATAGCATTTCAACTTTCTCTTCTTGATGGCGAATATGAGGTTTTCCAATGAATCTGTTTCTTGTCTTATGATGTTTTGTGCTGATGTCATTTGTATTGCAGTCGACATGGAAAATGTCAAGGATGGTTTTGTAGCATCTCATTTCTAATTCTTTGCTGTAATTCTGCTGTTAATGTCCAAAATTTGTAGGTGTACAGAAAAATTAAGAAGGTCAATTCTTGCAACATTCTGATTTTTGATTTCAGGCTAATGTTCTTGTCTTTCAAGATGGTTCTTAGTTTTGTAACAGGTGGCACTGTTTGTGCTGATCTTGAAATTATTTATATTTTAGAATAATCTTTATTAATATTTTGGTTATTTCCATCCTGGAGAAAAGGAGGGATTACCTGCCCTTGCTGTTATATGAATCTTGAGTAAAGATGGGCACCATTTGTTGAATAAAAGTCCAACTACAGATGAATCAAGCGAAGATATTTGAATTGAATCACAAATGGTTGAAAGCCCTTTTCACATTGTTTGTCATGAATTTGTATTTTTTGACATTAATCCCCATGCCATATTTGGAGGATGTTTTATCCATCTTCTTCATCACACTGTTGAATTCTTTTTTGTTAGCTAAACCATCTATGATATCTGCAAAGTGAAAGTTTTTTGATGCTGTGACCTGATGTTCTTCAAGGGCAACATTCATGATGCATTCAAGAGCATAGAAGACAGAACAGCCTTGATGTACACAGATTGATGTGTAGAACCACTTTCCTATGGATCCCTGAAACAGTACTGCACTGCTGGATAGTATGGATCAACTTCTTATCCATGTTATATCTGTTCATTGTTACCCACAATACTATATGCCACACTGTCAAATATTTGTCACACATTTTAATACAAAATTAACACTTCACCACTGTGGACATATTTATATGTCTTTACACAACTTGCATTATGTGACTAGTAGTAATATTACTAGATTTCCTTAGATGAAGCATAATCAAATATTTATTTTTCATGCCTATTTCTTTCATTTTCATTTCTATTGTGTGGTACTATTGGGAAGGTACCTGAAAGCCTTTATCACAGGTTGATAAAAGCCTTGTGAGTGAAACTGTGTAAATGAATGTGTTCAGAATCAATCAATGATTGTTACATTATGTCACAAGTCAGCATGGCTGAGGCTTTGAGCATAAGGGCCTTGTTCATTAAATATTGCTGTTATATTTGCTCTGGTGCTCCTGTTATATATCTTGAGATTCTCGACAAAATCCAAAGAAGAGGGTCTGTAATTTTCAGTTACTTTCCCACTACCACATCATGGTTTCCCTTTGCTTTTTCAATAAATAATATCTCATGACAATTGTTCCAATGACCTCTACTACTTGGTACCTCAACTGCATAAATTTAAGCATACTAGATTTAAGATTAGGTCTCATCATTTTACTATTGAAATAGTTAAATGTAACAATAGTTTTATTCCAATAGTTTCTTTTCTTGCCAGTCAAACTCTCTTCTGGTTTCATGCTTCCCTGCCACATACAATTTTCAAAAATTTTAAATGCAACACCAATTGCCATCTTCTGTTTTGCTGAACTTTATTCTTTTATTGTCCTTTCTCTTCACAAGTCTTCTCATTCTCTTTCACTCTTAGTAACCCTGGCGTCTTAGTGGCATTATTGCCTTGCTTAAGGTGAAATAATAATAAAAAACAAAACAAAACAAAATCAACCAAAGTCAGTTGAGCATTTATTTTTGTTTGTATCATTTTTTTTTACTTAAACCAATCTTGAATATCCAAGGGGCATCATTTAATTTAGTATGGCTGGCTGCACATTTACAATTATGTTCATATGCTAATCCCTGTTGCAGACGCCTGCTCAGGCACATTTGTGAGAGTGCATAATTAAGCATGATCCACAGTTTGAATAAGGCCAGTATATTCAAGCTAACCCTTTTGATGACTTGTGATTTTGTACTAGCACGACTATTGATGAATTCTAAACAGTTTTACCTACCCAATCTCACAGGCTTTTCTAACCACTTGACATTGTCCCTATTTGTTTAATTAAGTAATGAAATGAAGTAAAAATACAAATTAATACAAAAGAGACATTGTCAAAGAAAAAGTAGCTGTAGTAATGCTTTTGACAATAATGAAAATGACAAATTTGTAATTGATAAAGCAGATCCATTTTATTTTTTTTAAATTAAATTGTTTTGTTATAAAGAATTCTTGCTCATGTTATCTTTATACTTCAAATTTAGGGGAATAATTGATCGATTTCTAATATTTGTTCACACTTCTTTCATATTTTCCTATCTAAAAACTCAACAAATAGAACATAAAACATGAATAGCAACAGAATAAAGTGAGATTTGCCAAATAAATTTCTAAGTTTTATTAATTTCATTGGAAGAAAGAAAAATTATGTAGATAACACATTTGCATAATATTTCAAGTGATGCTGAAAAGTTCTTGGCTCAACCAATTTTTCAAAATCTAAATGAATAAAAATCAGAATTGTTTTTGCAAAGGCTTCTTGGTCTTGGTTTTTGGCACCTCTTCATAAAGAAGGATTGAAAAATTTCTAAAAGCAATTCATAGCGTTAAGTGTTTTCTTCCTTTTTTTTCTTTAAACTTCTCTTGATATAAGTTGTTTTTGACTTTCGTGAAATTTTTAATCTGTTTCTCCAGATATAAAGGAAGTTTAATGCTTTATTGTCTCATCAAACCAGTAAATCAAGAAAAATGATGAGGTTGTAACTTTTGTTCAAATTAGTTGTATTTTCCTTTAGTTAAAACAAACACACACACACAAATAGAAATTGGAAAATGTTTGACAGGATTACTTAAATGTCTTAACCAATTTGTTGAACTTGTTGCTTTTATTACTTTTTGTTTCAAACAGTAAGCTGAAAACCAATTCATTAACAAGATCTCTCTGTAAAAAGATACATGCTCTAACCAAGAAGTATAGTTGTCTGCATATATATATATATATATATATATATATATATATATATATATATATATATATATATATATACATATATACAGTGAGGAAAATAAGTAATTCATTCCCTGCTGATTTTCTGAGTTTGCCACCTTACAAAAATAGGAACAGTCTATAATTTTCAGAGTAGGTCTGTCTTGAAAGTGAGAAATAGAATATAAAATTTTTTTTAGAAAAATCACATTATATTAATTTTTGAACATTTATTTCTTTTTTATTAAAAAAATAAATATTTCACCCCCTCCAAATCCAACAATGATTCAGGCCCCACAGACCAGTTATGTGACCAGGAGGCATATAGACTAGTAGTCCTATTATTCAACTATTACACCTAATCAAGTACTCATTACCTGTATAAAAGACACTAGTTCACAGAATCCTTTAATGAATCAGAATCTAATCTCTCCACAATGGGCAAGACGAAAGAATTATCTAAGGACACTTAGGAGAAAATTTTATACCTACACAAGATGATTCGCAGGCAGCTAGGTGGAGATTCATCAAAAAAATTACCATGAAAATATTTATAGAAAAGACAGAGAAAAGCTACATTACAGCAGAAGAATAGTGACTAAAGCCAAGATGTTAGGACAGAATCAATAACATTGCAGATTCTTCTTTGGATTTTATCAAGAATCCCTAGATACATAACAAAAGCACCAAACTAGATGTGACAGCAATATGCAGTGCATGAGCAAATAGTAGATAAATGTGTCAGACAGATTTTGGTGAGAAAAATTGTCATGCACAACTTTCTTAGCAACAGACCTAGCAATTGATTAAACATAATCTTTTCATTTAATGTTAGTAGAAAACATTAGTCCTAGAAAGCAAAATGAGTCACTCTCCTCTAGGATAGCAACTTGAGAAACAATGTGTCCAGTGTGTTTAAATGAGTGAATATGTGGAATAGCATCTACATTTCATATCTCAAGGTCATTTTTTTAATCAAGCTAAAAAACTTTCGCCACCCCACCAGGTATATCTAGGTGAATATAATATATATATATATATATATATATATATATAGATAGATAGATAGAGAGAGAGAGAGAGCAACATATATAAAAAATTTTATATAGATATATGTTTATATTTATAAACATGTATACATACAAATATTAACTGAAGTGCCAAAACATTTGTGACAGTTGCCTAACATCATGCATCTCCCCACTTTAAATAATTCTGATATGATGTGGCATGGAGTTTATGATCAGCTGTGGTTGTTGCATGGGTATCTCTATTCCAGGAGGTCTTCATTACTGAGTTTCACCCTGGCTATGACAATAAACAACATCTGTCAGCAAGGCTTCTGATCAGGAGACATATTGTTTCCCAAGTTTCTTTAACCTTTCCCCCAAAATTTGTGATGTTTAGTTATTGAAAAATATATATATATATATATATGCATGCATGTGTGTATTGTTATTAAGATATATTTGGCATCAATTTCAATGTGAACTGAGTATACACTGACCCACCTATAATATATATATTCATGGCCTGAAGATTGTATTGAAGCATGAAACAGACTGTTGTCATCTGGTGCTGATCCCTGGGTCCATACTGCTTATGATTATAATTGTTCTATTCCAGATATGTTTCAATTATTTCTGCCACATATGGTCCAATGCTCTTACTTTTTATTTTGAGACTCTTGATAAAATTTGAAGAAAAATCAGCAATATTATTGGTCCTGACCTGGCATCCCAGCTTCTCACCACTATAAAGTTGCTTTCCTTTGCCTTTTCTATAAATATTTTAATTTGGTAATTGTTCAGAAGAAGCCTTTGCTTTAGGAATTTGAGCACAGTACTAGATTAGCAACAAGGTCCCATTAGTTTACAGTTGAAATGGCTAGATGTAATTGTAAGTTCTATGCTAACAGTTTCTTTTCTCACACTTCTTGTTTGAAGATATCTCTTTCCAGATAAGTTTGTTCTTCAAAAATTGAAATGCAATGTCAATCGTTATCTACCTAATTACACTTCTATCTTTCTTGCTCCTCAAAAATGCTTCTATTTTCTAATTCTCTTGCACCCAGTAACCTCTTGTGTCTTAGTGGCTTTCCTGTCTTACATAAGTTGAATTTGATGAATAAAAAAAGTGAGCACTTTTACCACATATATATATCATACCGTAAACCTATATTTTATTTTAGAACTAACATTAATATAATTGGGGTTTTCATTCTCTTTATGGTAAGGTTTAAAGGTTTTATCATTATGGTTAAGAGTGATGTTTAGGTAATTAACTATTTTACGGTTAGAAGAAATCTTAATCTTAAACCCTAGTAATTTAAAGGCCCTAATGATTTTC
This sequence comes from Acanthosepion pharaonis, assembly GCA_903632075.3. NCBI lineage: Eukaryota > Metazoa > Mollusca > Cephalopoda > Sepiida > Sepiidae > Acanthosepion > Acanthosepion pharaonis. The sequence goes on along the minus strand of CAHIKZ030000216.1, from coordinate 1,021,550 downwards.
TTTTGGATCTTTGCTGTTAGCAGACCATTACTATTCGGGATGAAGATGAGTCTGTCATCTCTATATAGGCTCACTAGTCCTGGATCTACGATTCTACTAAGTATATCTAAAATATAAAAACATACTAAATCAGCAACCTAGGCTGAATCATATGCTCCCATTGTGACATCAAAATCATTATTAAGGCACTTAGTCCAGGTGAAATTATTAAGTGTTGGCAGTGTAATCTCCTGTAATTATAGAAACAGAGAAAACTGCCCAGTCAAATGCAGATCTACTAGGGAACCATTGCCACTAAAGAAAATATGACAAATTATAAGGCTTACATTCAATTTCCTCAGGAGAATTTAAACAGAGGTTTTATACCCATAGGCACTCTTTTACCAATCCTAAATTAAAATACAAAACAGCCCTTTCAAAGAAATTTTGGAAATTGAAGGAGAAAGGACTGAACCCTCAGAGAGATTGGAAAATTACAGGTTCTGCTCATACACCTAATAGTTTTAGAGATAGGTGCAGTCTATGTTTGGAGGAAAAAATTAGAATAATAAAGTACAATAATCAATGCAAACTATTAAATTAAAGGAACAAACTAGTGTTGAAATGTAGACATAGAAGCAGGTTCAAACTTATATAAATAACATAGATCTCACCCTATTACTTACTACCCCCCCCCCCGCCGAAACAAACTAATGTTAAATATATAATGATAATTAACTTCTATAAATGCCCTCTATATTAATTATAACAGTCTCCTAATTGATGCAATCCCCTTTGATTATCTTTTTACTTTAATATTTTTCTCTTAAAGAATTTCAGGTACAGTTTGGTCTTCCTAATAATTTAACTGTTCCTTAATGTTATAAATTGATAATTTACTCTAACTTTAAATTGTTTCATCTTTAAATCTACCATTACGTAATAATATAAAACCTTGAAATCTATTCTTTCTTTATATTAATTGTCTAAATACAATTTATTGTTAATCTTATTAAAACATATTTGTTGTTGGTATAATTTGATATTACCTTGCAGAATTTAAATTCCTTTATATATAATTAAAGGCTTTGGCCATAAACACCCATTTCATCCGCTCTTTTATTTTCAATTCAACACCTCACTCTTCATATAACATCAACCAAGGATCATAAAGTAGATATTGGGGTCAATTCTAGCAACCTCTCCATCTTTAGGGGGATACCTCACACACTTCCCTATCATCAACTCTGGTAGATGAGGTATCTTTTTGGGTAGGCTTGTGTCTTTTTGTTGACTGTTATCTAGATAAAATTCCAAATCCTCCATTCCAAGACAAATTCAGACCAGGGATGAAGGGGACTGGTGCAAGGTTGTGCTGGATAGAAATAGGCTATACTCACTTGAGGTAATTTTGGATTTTTTGCTGTATAATATATATGCTCTGTTATAATAAATACATTGAGCTCTCTTTGTGGATCAGTTTTAATATCTGATATTACGAGGATCCATCTGGATTATATACAAATGTATATAATACATGTACTATATGTACATGTATATATATATTTATGTACATATATATTTATTTATTTATGTACATATATATATATATATATATACATACACATATATATATATATATATATATATATTCATATATATATACACATACATATATATGTATACATACATGTATACATATATATATATATATACATACATATGTATATACATATATATTTATACATATATACATAACTACATACACAAACACACACATATACATATATATATATATATATATATATATATACATAACTACACACACAAAACTCACACACACACATATATATATATATATATATATATATATATATATATATATATAGTGGCTGTTGACTCCCAGAAGCGAGTATGACCATCACTGACATGTCCAGTACATCAGTTAAGCTCCCACCCACAACACTGTATTCATCGGTTGTGTGAGTGACAGTGGCTCATAAAGCCAGCCATCAATCTGCATTTCTTGGCACATATGTGGCATATCAAATCATCTTCGGGTGGTGGAAGTTGACTTTGATTATCATCACTTCCAATGTGTCTTTTTATATGCCTTGTCAGGCCTGACCTGCACTTGCACACCCTAGAGTCAAAAGCATGCCATTACAAAATTGTCATATACAATAGACTTTTGGTGTTGGTGTGATTTCTGTTGACTGAGTAGACCCACCCTGGACAGACATATTTGATTGCATTGAGCACATGGCCAGGTTGGTACCGCATGGCAATTCAAGGTCCCTTCCAAACCCCTCACTTCAGTTCTGTATATTTTTGTGATAACTCATCGAAGCTCTTGACACCATCAGCAATAGCAACTCTCCAAGAAACCTGGTCTTCAGTTAAAGTCTCCCAGTTTTCCAGACCAATATTGCACTATATTAAGGAAATCTTTGTAATAAAGTTTTGGCTTGTGCTACAGGCTTTTTCCACATTTCAAATTCTCCATACATTAATTGTTTTGGTATTCTGTCATCCGGCATACAGACAACATGGTTCGTCCATCACAATCTGTGCTTGTATATAAATGCTTCCACAGAGAGTGAATTGGCCCTTTGTAGAACAGTATCAGGGGTGTAAGACATCCATTATGTTTGATAAATAATTTTTCAGTACCGGTTTTACAAATATATATATATATATCAAAATAAAAAGAAAAAACAGTCACATTTATAATACACAGTTCTTTAACATTTAATTTTTAAAACCAGTGCTCGATACACAGTAGAGCATATTATAATATTATTATTTAAAAATATTTATTAATCACAACACAGAAATGACCATGTTTCAGAACTAAAAACTAAACTTTAAATTAAACTTAAAATTAAAGTTTTTGTTCCATTCTCAGATGATGTTGAATAAGTTTTGAAAAAATGTTTTACTTTTTTAATCTAAATAGTATTATATAGTTTAAGTTGGACGGGAAGGGGACTACAAAATTTTAAAAGGGTGTTGGCTTTTTTTGACGAATCAGGATACAAGTATAATTTAAAATGGCAAAGTGTAAATATAGGTTAAGGGTTAGGTGTGGGTTTTCAATTTCTGCCTGTCAATACTGGCTTCCTTACATGAGAACGTGTCAGCCTCTCTGTTTTTTTTCATTTAGGGGCATATATAAGATACACTACAATACATTGGCATTTTTTTTTTTATTTTTTTTTTTTTTATAAAATACATTAGGATTTTCTTAAGGGGGTTTCATATATAATTAAGTCATATTTTATACTTGATATGGTATTGTTAAAATTAAAATTTAAAATTTTGGAATTTAATTATGCATTTTCTTACTTTCTTAGTTGTGATCAAATAATAGATATATAATTATGCAATTTTATTTAATTAATTATGTTTTAAAGTAAACATAATACAATGTCTACAAAAAAAACTTATTTCTTTTCTTTGGTTTAAAATCTTTATTTTTCTGAAACTTAATAATATATAACTTTTCATGTAGGCACAAAGGACATGGATCATTTAAAGATCTACAAGTTCACAATTTTTTTTAATAATTTCCATTTTACTGTGGGTATTTTATTTGTTTCTTTTAAATGCCCAAAATATTTGGATAGGAATGTTTGGTTTCGATACCTATTATTTTTTTAAGCAAGACAGATGTTGGCTCCACTTTAATTTAAAATTATTTTTAGTGCTACCAATATATTTTTTTTTAATATTAGGATTCTCAATAGATGAGAGAGTACATTGGTAAACTATAGATTCTGTGAGATATTTATTATTCAATGGAAAATTTATAAGATTCCTACAGTTATATAATTTTTCTTTTATTATTCTTATTTCTGGATCACTATCTTTTTTAATTCTAGTTTAAGTATTTATTTAAAATTTTATTATTGTGGTTTTTTATAATTTTTTCTAAATTATCAGTATAACTATAATTTAATTTTAGGGTATTTTTATTAAAAATTTTGCTAAGCATATTATTTCTAGGAAAATGTTTTTCAATTAAAGCAAGAAATTTATGTCCTAACTTACTACTAACCATTTGGTTGAATGGGGGAGGGTATACCAAATGATTTTTCTATTTCTCCTCTGGTTATTTTTATTATTACTTTTATATTTAATGTCAGGGCATTTATAGCTAGAATTCTTTAAAGCTTTATTATAAAAATTACTGTGTTCATAAAATATTTCATTAGCAGAATTTATACTTATTCATTTTTCTATGGATGAAGGTAGATGTTTTATTAGGATGATTTGACTTTGAGTAGATTTTCAGTAAAGGATTGGTATTAGGTGTTTTATAAGGTTGGTATATATTTTTCATTAAGTATAATATTATATCTAGGAAGCTTACTTTTTTAATACTGTATTAATTTAAAAAATTATTCAATTGAGAATGAAACAAAAACTTTAATTTTAAGTTTAAGTCAAAGTTTTGTTTTTAGTTCTGAAACATGGTAATTTGTGTCACAATGAATACATATTTTAAATAATAATATTATAATAATTATATATATATATATATATATATATATATATATATATATATATATATATTTCTATCCACTGGCCTGAATATTGAAGAAATGTGCTCTCTGGCATGAATCAAAACTGCCTCCCCTATGGGAAACCATCATTAGATTAAACTATTTTGGGAATCAGGAAAAGTCTGCGTTCAAGAGCACTATTTGGTCATTGTATGACTATGAGTTTCTTCATGACCAAGAGGTCAAGATACGCTCAATCTGATGATGGTTACCCCTAGGAGATGCAGGTTTGAATCCTGTTATAGGGTGTATATTTTTCTAACAAGATTTCTGAAATATACAGGTCGGTGATGGCAATAAATAAATATATTGTTTAATAAATAAAATAAAAACAGAACATCTACTCAAATATGAATATCCATTCCTAAAAATTTTATTTAGGATAGGAAACTGAGCAGACATGTATGTTTTGAGAATCAGAAAAAATCTTTGTTCAAAAGTACTATTTGGTCTTTGTTTGACGAGGAGTTTTTTGTCACTGAGTTCAAGGCATGTCAGATCTAATGGCAGTTTCCCCTTGGGAACACAGGTTCAAATCCTGCCAGTGCACATATTTTTCTAACAAGATTTCTAAAATATTCGAGCCAGTTTATGGAAATAAATAAATATACTGTTATATATATATATATGTATGTATGTATGTATGTATATATATATATATATATATATATATATATATATATATATATGCATACAAATATAGATAACTAGGCTCGTTTTGAAAAACCCTAGAATTTTTGATTTGCTAATAATCAAATCAATCTCGAGCGAAAAAAGGTTTTAAAAAAAGAAAGAGCTACAAACATGAACTTCTGCCGACAAAAAAATCGCACAGATGCAGGTCTGAAGCACAAAGAAAAAACCCCGATACGAGTAAACAACTAACTAACAACAGCACTCAATACAACTGTAGAGCAGACCTAGATACACCTAGTGAGCCAGACAAACCTACCTAGGTTCCACCTAAACGGATCGTCAGGAAAGTAAAACTTACTTTCCTGATGATCCATTAGGTGAAACCTAAACAGGTTTGTCTAACTCACTAAATATATATATATATATATATATATATATATATATATATATATATATATATATTGGTTGGTGCACAATTATCAGGTGTTTTTGTAGGCGAGTTATTTGTTAATAGAAATTACTATTTTGTTTATTTTTTAATAAAGATATTATTTTATTTTCATGTTTTTAAAAATGTGTCAATAATCATACTCATTTAAAAATGTTATTGTTGAACTGTTGTTTCTTTTTTCATAATATATATTTTTCAAAAACGCCTGATAATTATGCACCAACCCACTATATATATATATATTTACCAAATATTTGTATTCTTTATCAGTAGACACTGTTTCATTGCCATAAAGGTTACACATTTGGAAACAGAAATTCAAAATATAAGGTGAGCCAAAATCAGTGCTTGATTTCTCTTTTTTATGGCTGTCATTTGATTGTCTGTTTGCCCCCCTCTTGTGATCAATGCACAGTTTCAGTCCATACTTGCAAAGATCGATATTAATTTCCTCAAACTTTGCAGAGATTTAAGCCTTTAATTTCTGAATGATATGAGGCTTTTACTGATCAACAAGGTTTTTCATGAGCCACCCAAGAAAGAAATCTGGAGAAATGAGTTCTGGGCCATATGCTAGTCACTCAGTTGATCTACTTTTGGGCAAATATTTTCATCTAGCCACTGACAAAAGAATTAAGAAAACATTCTCAGAATCTGTGCACTTCTTTCAACTCACTCTAAGCAAAAGATGCATCATAATTTATGACTCCTATTTATTTCCATAGAAAATATAATATATACAAGAAACAAAATAACAACATTTGATCAAACAAGTTTTCACTCCAAAATATGATTAGCAAGAGCTCTTTACTTCATGAATGCAGAACCATCCAAAACATGGTCTGTCATACACATCCACTGTTTGGTCTCTGTAAATCCTCAGCAAGCATTGATTACTGTCAGTAGGTGCATTTTTATTTTTATTCAGTAGTATATTACTACTGCTTCATATGCATTTTTATGTTAGATGCCATTTTGTCAAACTGTTGATCAGCACTTATTTGTAACAAAGCAAAAAAAGAGCATAGGTTATTGGCAGGAAGGTACAACCTCTAATGTCATATCTGTTCGTGAAATTGTGGGCTAACATAACAAAATAGTGATCAGAGTGATCTTTATAAATTTATTCCCCAGCTTAGAAGCTCAGTGTTACCTCATCTTTATTCTTAAAAAATCAAATCTTCTCAAACTTGAATTTTGACTGAAGCATTCAAAAAATAAAACAATAAATAAAAAGTAAAACCTATTATTCCTGTGACTATAGTTGCTGTAAAGCTAGTTAACAGATCATTAATAGTACCCATCTAATTGAATATACAAATATAGCTTTAAATATATTTTTCTATATGTGAATGAATATATATTTATCTTGACTCATATTGTAAGAAAGCATTTTTATGAATTGATATACATATTGATATATTTATGTAGATGCAATGTATGCCCAGGTATGGATCAGTATACATATATCTGTGCATGCAATGCACAAATGCGATTGGTTTCATAGATATTTATATACATATTTGCATGAAAGTGGGTTTTGTAAAATACTAATTGTCACACCCGAAAAGGTTGTTCTAGAATGAAAATAAACAAGTTTCCAAATGAGATTATCTTGTCTCCAAGGTTTACATTAATGTATGCACAAAGATCAACAACAAAATCAATTCTAAAATTTCAAATGAAACTTTCTCAACATGGCCTTCTTTTTATCCCTTTGATGAAGAAAACCCAGTTATTTCCATTGCATACATAAAGCCAAACAGTAGGGCATCGGGTGAGGAAAGGTTATAAACCTTAAAAGGTTTTTTTATGGTATTCTTCCAAATTTCTAGAATATCTTGAATATAAAAAAACTACAAAGTTTCGACTAACACCTTTTGTTAGAAACTTTCAACCAAGACGCTAAGAATTTCTTAATTAGTATTTGTCAGCTGATAAAAGATATTTTGTAATCATTCTCATCATTATCAGTCCCATTACCAAGTGTGGTCAAAGTGTTGCTTCATAGCTAAGCACCTGACTAGTTCCCTCCACATATCTGGGTTTAAAGCCAGAGAGGTATTCATTCATACATAGCAAGTAAAACCTGGCAAGTAAACCTGGCGGATTCCATCCCTCTCCAAGTCAAGCCACAGTATATATTCTCCAACCTGAAGACTCATCTTGGTCACAAACACATAGCTGATGATTCCATCAGCAGAATTCTCTGCTCCACCTGTTGACTTCAGTCTAGGAAGCTCTCCATCCAGCAGTGTTGTGTCAAAAACAGACTGGCAGTATACATAGCTATGACACCCAATCTACCCCAATGTGAAAAATGGCTGTTGACCTTTTAAGAAATGTTCCATCTTTTGAAAGTACTTTTTTTTTTTTTAGATTTTGCTGAGGGTAGAGTCACTCTTCTCACCAGGCAGGTACTACTGGGTTAGATGGTATCAGTAACACTTATACAGTTATATGGTATAAGACATTTAGTATATTATGAAATGCTTTCTAAAATAATTTTATCACAACTTAATCTGCAAATAATTTCCTATTTTAAATTTCCTTTTTAAATTTTAATGTCTTCAGTTTAAGTAAGATCCATGAAGGTGAGATAAATGCCTTTTCACTTCAATAATGACATTGAAGAAGACTGTGTTGTTAACAGAGACAAAATGAAACTGAAACAAGAAAAGTCATAAAAAGTGACACAAAACAAAAAATACCATAAATTAAATGAACATATATAAGTAAGTAAAGTGTTAGGGTAAAAAAGAACAATGTACTCAAAATGCACACCCACAGATATCACTTGAATAAAGTATCTCACATAAAAGGTTGAAGAGAAATGCTTATGGAAAATGAATTCCTGTGAAGCCTACTTCCTGTAAGAGGAATGTATCTAGGATTGGTGAAAAGGCGTAAGGAAGTAGTGAGAGTGTCATAATCAGTAGAGTTGCCGTTACTGCTATATAATGTGGCAGTGGAAAATTTATATATTATAGTTATGTTAGAATGTAATGGATACATATATATATTAATCTTGGATACATATTATTACAGTTCTCTGCTTTCCATAGCACTCTGGATCAGGGATATCAATCTAATCATCCATTAGCCGTAGTCATTTAGGAACTGTCAGTAAAGGCTCCATCTTTTGAAAAAAGAACAACACTTGTCATGGGCACTGGACATCTAAACTGTAATTAGAAACTCCCTGACTTTTGACCATGAGCATCTAACCTGCTGCATCAGTGTTCACAAGGTTGAATTCAGAATGCACTTAACTAGTAAAGGAACGTCTTGAGAATGTCAGTTGTCATAAGCTGAGTAAATGAAAAGTTTCATCAGGAGAGTTTCTTAGATCAGTGATGCTCTTGTTCAGATTGAAATTTGTAGAATTTTAGGAGATAGTTTCAGGTGGGTGTGCAGGCCTCACTTTAGAACCTGTTTGCACACATCATAAATCTCCACACTGCACAAAATGGTGTAGTTCTACCTCTTTCATTTTTAAAGAGCTGAGCTTGTTTTCAGCAGATACCAAAGTGTTTGTTGGAGATAAAACCTGAAATTGAAGGCAATATGACAGAGTTCAGCTAGGGGTTTACCATCAACCTTCTCTTTGACTTTTTTTTACCTGTTTTCTTCATTTGAGGGTTGCTTACTTTTGAACAATGTTGTTCCTTCCTCAGTCCTGTAGCTTCTGCAGACTCTTATTGCTATTTTGGTGATTACTCAGTTAAAATTTTGGAAGGATACACCTCAGATTACAAGGTAGCCATTTTTTGATTCTGGCTGCACTTTAGTGTTAACCTTTGCTCACTAGATCCATGAGGTTGTGTGATCCAGAGTCTGCAGTCTAAGCTGCTCCTTGTTGGTGAGCCCAAATTTCTTTTACAAAGTTTGATTAGTTTAGGCTCAGATTTAATTTGATTCTTCTTCTGCTCAGATTTCAGTCTTCTGGCACACTCGTATTGGATGAGGCAAGGAGAAAAGAAGAGAGCATTGGAGGAGATCATTCTTCTTTTTGTGTCCTCAGTTTCTTTTCTCTCTTTAGCATTTGTCGTCATAGGATCTGAGAAATCTTTGTGCTGAATGCTATACTGGAACTAGAGCTGGTCCTAGACCTTTGGTGGGCATTTTATTATTTGCTGGGTTTTAGAGGTATAAAAGCTGTTTACAGAAGCAGTAATGGAGCCATCTTTCTCTCATGGCAGACGATGGCATTCAGGGTAGAGTTGAAAGCTCTTATTTACAGAGACATGCTTGAAAGACTTTGCAATGTGACCCATTGTGGCTGACAAATACTACTTCCTCCACATTCCTGAATAAAGTAAATAATTGTCCCAAATGGCTGAAAGATGCTTTGGAAATTTTGGTTTTATTGGTTCCTAGTGACTACCTTACAAAACTTCCTAACAGCATCAAAGAGGATACTCAATAATTGGTTCTGAATCCATGCCATTGGTGAACCCAAGCAGTTAGTTTTGGGGGGCATCATTTAAGTGAATTAGTATAATGAAGTAGCATGAAAAATGAGTTGTGTCATTTTTCCTCTCATTACACTTGTGTCATTTTTATCTAAATTCAATTGATGGTTAAGTAATAGACTCAATATTTATTTTCAGGGTTACACTATAAATCAGTTAATGTCTGCAGATTTTTTCATAATGTTTTTTTATAGTATTTATCTTAAAAAATTTTCATTTACTAAAAAAGCATTTTTTCTCATTTTTTAGTAAGGAATACAATGCTAGGAGATACTAAACTACAATGCATAAAGACACTTATCAAAATATGAAGGTGTTGATAGATCTAAAGTTTTTCAAGATTACAATGAAACTTTCAAATACCAAACAACTTTGTTGTCAATATTTTTAGTTAAGTAGACTGTCACAGTAAGTGTTTCCTACTGTATACATCTGGAACCTTTTAAAACATGAGAGACTTTATGAATGGTGAAAATGTTGAGAAGTGTGTTGTTATTATGGTATAAATGTTTGGTAAAAAAAAATTATGTCAAAAATTAGAAACTGTTTCCTTGTCTCACGAAAAGGTCTCCAGAAAAATTAGTAGTATGGGTGAGATGACTTTTCTTTCTGCTTAGATGAAAGCGTTGGACAGACAGAGTCCACTGAACTTATTGCTTTCATACTGATGATCTTTGATGATTTGTCAACTCATAAACAACTATCTGAGAACACTGAGTAAAGGAGGAACAGAGATGAAGATATTTGAAAGCAATTAATTAAACAATGCAAAGTTAATATATGTGTTTAAGCCTGTTTAGCTTAACCAGAAGTCTCCTAACAAAAATAAATAAATTTAACACATACATGAATTTTATATATATTTATATCCAGAACAGGATGTAACATAATTCAGAAAAGGAGAGAAAGAACTACTAACCTTCTACTGTTGCTGGGAAAGTAACTGGTAACATATTTCTTTGAAAAATTTGTAATGGCATTAGGATAACAGTTTGTTGTGTTATTCATCAGTTTGTAGTGGCTTTGACTCGTTTTTGGACAAGGGATATTTCTACATATAAGATGACCTTTAAATCCCAGAAATCACCCTTAAAAATTGGTGGTCATCTTATATTACAATTCTAAAAAAGAAACCTTAAATTCCGAGTGATGTTTGTCGGTAGTCTAACCTCGGTCTCAATCACCAATAATGCACATAAAAAGATTCACATTATCAAATAAACTGATAATAAAAATAATAAACCTTTTCTACCTTATATATTACTGGCATTACTTCATAATAAATTGCCTATTTGAAAAATAATTCCATATCAATGAAATCAACTTGTATTCATGCAAGCTCAGCTGAGAAAATGTAAACATCGAGTTATGATTACATTTACAGGAATGGGATGTACTATTATCATACATTATTGTACTGTTATTAGTGGTATTTTGTGATTGTAGATGAAGTATAAGTAAGCGGCCATTAGTACACCAGGCTGTTTGTAACTGTTTAATTTCTCCAAAGAGTCCTACAAGTAATATAAAACAATTTGCGAACTGTTTGAAATTCTAGAAAATTTCATAAAATTAATGGGGGGGGGAGGTAGGGGCAGATGTAAAAAAAGAAATATTTTTACCAAGATTTTCTAAAAATAAAAATTTCAAAACTAAATTCATTCATTTTTGAATAAGTTCTGACAGTTTCATTAAAATCAGACAATTATTTGATTTCTGCAAGAATTTCCAAATTAATGGGTTTTCTACTACACTAAAATGACTATTACCACATGTAGCACAAAGTTGACAAAAAAAAAAAAAAAATGAGATTTTTGACCCAAATTTCGAACATGTTAGAAAGAAGATAAATTTTAAAAAAATATTTTGTTTTTTACTCTTAATAATAACATAAATATTTTAATGATAAAACTTTGTTTTTATTAAGTTTGGGGCCTTTTATCATTATCCTATACTGATTTTTAGTGAATTATTGGAGGCACCTAGTTTAGATATAGAAGAAGAAGAAGAAGAAGAAGAAGAAGAAGAAGAAGAATCAGTATTCACAAGAGACCATGTGATGAAACATAAACAAACCAGTGGTTTCACTTTTAGGGTACATATGTGTTATATCCTTAAAAAGGTTACAAACAGACAAAGGTAGTACTCAAGTGAAAGGAACAGCAACACAGGCATAGATGAAAGAAAGAGAGGTTTATTGTAAAAGAAAATACACTACTGAAAGACAGGGAATTGGTTAGCAAGCTAGTAATTCCCAAAGCAAGGATATTTACCAACTGCCCCACATGGTCAGATGTGGCGCAAGGCCGAATTTAACGTGGGGTATCCAAGCCCGTATGCACGGACAAAAATTCCCCATAGACCCCATAAAAAATGGGGTCAGTCAGTTGTTTACCACCCCAGATGAGATTCTGCTCTTCGGCATAGCCTCATCTGGGTTCCTCTCTTTTTTTAAGGCAGAGAGTTTGACTAGCTTAGCTGGAGATGAATCTCCAACTAATTCCTGAAACAAGTCTGCCAGGTATATCCTATGCACACTATATATATCTACTGATATAGTCAGTCCATAATAGGCAATAGGGAGAGTGGGACATTCCATTACAATAATGTGTAGGAAAAACATGATATAGAATCGGTTTTGTTATTTTGAATTTCTAAGGATACAATAAGTAACAACATATCCAATAATGTCATCTTTATATAATCAATAAGCAGTCATCTTATACTACAGGTATAGGATAAATTTATGAAAATTTGCTATATTTTTTTAACCTGGTCTTATCTAAAGGTTACTTTATATACAGAAATCTACAGTATATATTTATGTAATAGGTTGTAGTGGAGGTATTATTATGGATGAATGAGTTCTTTTTTTTTTTGGAGATAGTGTAGTGATAATATTGTGTTGCTACATATTTCTTAGAGATTAAGTAATCCCTCAGAGGAGAAATGAGACTTGTCTTGTTACTACAACATACTGTGGTTGAAGAGCAAATGAAGAGAGTGAGAGGGTTTGGTAGACAAGGGGAGTTAATCCCACAAAGCCATTATGGTTTTAACAAATATTCTTCCAGTGTGACAGACGATAGAAAGAAAAAGATCTTGTGAGCTATCTAAGATTACATGCCATGTTCTTCACTGAAATAACTCTGTGGAAAGTTTACTTAACTGCATTATAGGTTTTGGAATTCCTTAAACGAGATAGAGACTTATTTCTGTGAGCCAATGTATGCTGGTTAAATGCAGAAACATGCCTTCAGAATTAAAAAGTGATACATTTTTATTTTCTTTTGAAAAACAATTTGAAAGAGTGCAAGAATGTAAATCAGTGCAGGATTCTTAATTTCTAAGAGAAGCTGCTTTTATGACTGAATATCTCAACAAACTGAATTTGAAATGTGAAGCCAAAAGTCAAATTCTTTCAGAACTGATTGGATACATCAATGAATTTCAAAATTGAAAGATTTTTTTTAACCAAAAATGATTTGGCACATTTCCCATGTTGCCAAGTGTTGTCAACTGAAATAGAAGAAAGGGATCTTACTAACTTTTATGAGAATATGGATGTGCTGAGTCAAGAATTCAGATCAAGGTCTGCAGAAAAATATATTGCATCTGTACAATGATTCGCTGTGTGTAAATATCAAATTTTCAACTTGAACTGTGTGATTGTCAAAATGACATAGGAAAAGCTTCTTACTGGTGACAGTTTTGAATAACTAAGAGATTTTGGTTTGGAGATTTCCTGGAAACAAGTATGTATGCGAAAGTTCACTTTCAAATTTGAAATTCCTAAAACAAAGCACATGAACTGGCTAACTGATGTTTCTTTGTTATGTTTTCTAAGATTTTTCACAAGAAATGTCTAGGCTTTTATGAAAGAGCTAGAATACTCACAGATCTTTCATGGAATAAATTTTTAATTTATCATAGGGGGAGCATTCTTCTTTCATTTATATGGATAGCTTGTTGTACCAATGCCAAGTCGTTAATTAATGCTTAAAATACAAATTAGAAAAGATTCTTTATTTTTTATTGTATTTTGGCCTCCGTTTTGTCACATGTTTGTTTGTATAGATGTACAGCACTTGACTACTTATGTCTGGAAAAATTTGAACTTACATCGACCTGCCCTATTTGTTTTTATCTGATCATTTTGTGCCTGGGATCTTTGCTTAACATTATATCACAAAGTCTTTCACTTGTTTAATGGCTGTAGCAGTACCTCTGAAATTTATCTATCAACATGTCTCTTTTACCCTTGAAGGCTTTTCTTGGATTACCATTATAGTGTTCTCAAACTGAATCAATTTAATCTTTCTTAGTATCAATGATATTTTTATCTTCAAACATGATTACACATTTTCTTTAGAATCTTTTTAATTTCCCCATTCTCATGTTGGTAACTTCCAGGCTTAATATTTATTTAATATTTTAGTCTGGTAAATCATGCAGGCAAACAAAGAAACATACTTTAGCAATTAGCCTATGGTGGAATAAAGATTCATGGAACATCTTTAATAATCCCTAAAATATTTACATGACCTATTTGTTGTATTTCTTTGAACATGTTTATAATGTATTTCATAAATGAAATTCATTACATGTTGTAAACAATAAAAATTTGAAAATAAAGAAAAACCAAAAAAGATAACTATAGTTTCAAAAACATGTTTTAGCACCACTGATATCAAATTATTTCAATGCCTTTATTCTGTATATAAAAACAAGGAGGAGAAAGCAAGTCATGAAATAATTTTCTAAAATGAAATTTGATTCATTACCATGTTCACCTGTCAACAGTCCAAAGTGAAAAAGTGTTCTTGAATTCAGTGTTGCTTATACTGATGCTTGTTGCAGGCCCGGTAGGGTGCAGTGCTGGTTTATTACTAAGTGGCCTTGTGCCAGACACCACACTAAACTACCGAGTCTACAAGCAAAGTAAAAAAAATAAAAATATGCGTGAATGAACAACGAAGAAATGTGGTTAATCCACACGTGCATAAAATAAAATATATTAAGATAGCCGACACAGAATGACAGAACAAGACTGGATTCCAACAAGAGTAATTTTTAAATTGTCCATAGTAGGGATCATGAAAAAGTTCCATCAAGATGGCTAAAAGGCGGGAAGGTTCTTGAAGAAGAAAGGTTCCAGCTAAGTCAATGTACATGATAATATTCATACAAGGAAAAATACTCACTGCGAGTTTTTTAGGTAATGTGAGTGAATGTTATGTACATATTTTTTTTTTTTTTGTACTGGTTCAAAACAGATTTCTGATGAGACCCAAAGTGGACGACGGATTAATATTTTGTATGTTCTGCATCGTCTCGAGTAGGACTTTGAATGACTAGTCAAAAAGGGCCGAAAAATTAATTATTTGGTATTTGCATCATCTCGTAGAAGGACTTTGAATGACGAGCCAAAAGGGACGAGGAAAAATTATCTGGTATACTTGGGATGCTTTGCATCATCTTGGAAAAATGACTTTGAATGACGAGCCAAAAGTGACGAGGAATTAATTATCTGGTATTTGCATTGTAAGATATCCTTCGTCAGTCAACCTTGCATATTGACATGGCTAAAAAATGAGTCTGCTTAGGTCCGAATCTGGATCACCTACTGAACTTTTCTGAAACAACAGTTTGTCGTTGACGTCACAAATTTTTTCGCGGCAAGATTTCAAAAATCTAATTTGCATAACAGGTCGCTTGGTTGGTGACCAAAACAGTTACTACTGTATTAGACCCGAACGAGGGAGAAAAGGGGTGTCAAATGCGCCGCACACGAGTGTGAAAGAAAGGGAGGAAACTTCGCGCGCGTAAAATGTCGTAGATGGAATAATACATTATTCCACACAGCCCTCCTCCTGGATCAAATGTCGCAGACATTTGACTAATAATAATAGAATGTTTCAAATTTCTTTGGAAAGGTGACTTTTCGACCGGAGCTGGTATACTTAGGCTTGTCGAGAGAAACAGGTGTCTCCTGAACTTGCGGAGTTGATTGGGAAGTAGTATGAGACGACGATTTCTCTATAAAGGCGGGTTTCAACCGATCTATTGAAACGTTGTCGGTGTGAATACCTTTTTGTATTTGGAAATATTTGTCCGCGCGTTTAAGAACGCGGTATGGGCCTAATGTGGGCCGGCGTAAGAGGCCGCTTAACAGAGTCGTTACGTACAAATCGAACTTCGCAGTCCTTGAGCTGGTGCGGTAAATAGATATCACTTTCGGGCAGTGCCGCGGTGGTGTATAGAATAAGTTTGCCATTTTAAGGCGTAAGTCCTGAATAAAGAGGAAGAAACTGGTGGTGTGGTCACAGCTGGTGAAAAATATTGGCCAGGTAAAGATAACGAAGTACCAAATACAAGCTCTGCAGGGAGCATTTCAAGTCATCCTTAAGAATATTTCTTAACGATAGAAGGATGAGAGGTAATTCATCGACCCAATTATTATTCTCATGCTTCGTTGATAGCGAAGCCTTAAAAAGGGTGCGATGGAATCGTTCCACCAGGCCATTAGCACAGGGGTGATACGCTGTAATACGTATATGCTTTGCACCAAGGAGTTCAGTGAATTCCCTGAAAAGACACGACTGGAACTGTGCTCCTCTATCTGTAGTAACCACTTTAGGAGTCCCAAAATCGAAATCCAATCGCGTAAAATAGCTTTTTAACAGTCACAGCAGTGGTATCTTTGACAGGGATGGCAGTAGGCCATCGGGAAAAACGATCCACTATAGTTAGAAGGTAGGAATACCCATGGCAGGTTGGTAGGGGCCCAACTAAGTCCAGGTGTATATTAGTAAAATGAGCATCAGGCTCGCTGAAAGTGCCCACAGGAGATTTTGTGTGTCTATGCACCTTACACTTCTGACATTGTAAACATGTATTGACCCATTCGCGAATGTGAACGTTCATATTCGGCCAAACAAACAGTCCGAAATTAATTTAACTGTGGCTCTTTTGCTAGGGGTGTGAGAGTCCGTGTAGGTGGTCAAAAACCTGTCTCTGAAGAGACGGAGGAACATAAGGTCTCGGGGATTTGGATTTTACATCACAGTATAGGACCTTGTTACTAAAAGGAGCTGGACATTTCTGAAGTTCCAAAAGAAGTGTCGGATAACACCTGCTTCAGAGTTATGTCCGCTTTCTGTTCGTCGGCGATCAAGTCTTGACTGAGTGCATCAGTATGCACGCCGAACATCTCAATCTGAGATAGGGTATCGGCAACAGTGTTATCCGAACCCTTAATGTACCTAATATCAGTAGTAAATTGAGATATATAGTCCAGATATCTGATTTCCCTCGAAGTGTATTTGTCGAATTGGTGGACATAATGGACGTTAAAGGTTTGTGGTCTGTAAAGATAACGAAGGACCTACCTTCGAGGAGGTGTCTGAAATGCTTAACAGCACGAAATATAGCCAACAGTTCACGAGAAAAGGTACTGTAGCGTGACTGGGCAGGAGAAAAGTTTAAGCGGAAAAAGAAACGCTATAGGTCTACGTTGAGAAGGAGTGACTTGTTCAATGACCGCGCCTATTGCTGTTTCGCTAGCGTCAGTGGTCAGGTAGATATCCGACTGAGGGTCGTCCTCTAAGAAACTAAGCTTAGAAAAATTGCCTAGAGCGGTTTTAGCTGCTCGAAAGGCGTCCAAGGCTTCGTTCTCAAGTATAATAGTCTTATTCTTCTTCTTCTGTAATAAGTTGGTAAGAGGAGTCAGAATGTTAGAACAGTTTGGAATAAATCTCCGATAGAAGTTGATCATCCCTATAAAGCGTCTCAACTGTTTGATGGAAACAGGGACGGGAAACTCAGTGATAGCTTTAATCTTTTCAGTTATAGGGGCAATTCCATTTGCATCGACATGATGTCCTAAAATTCTATATGGTCTGATCCGAAGACACATTTGTCCAGGTTTAGACGAAATCCGTAATGGGACAAACGTTGAAGAACTTCCGTGTAGGTGTTGCTTATGCGAGGCAGCGTCCTCGCTAGCTATCAAGATGTCGTCAATGTAATCGAAAACAAAAAGGGAGTCCACGCAGAACCTCGTCCATAAGACGCTGAAAGGTCTGTGCTGCGTTGCAAAGGCCGAAAAGGCATTTTCAAAAATTCAAATAAACCGAAAGGTGTAGTGACAGCAGTTTTTGGGACATCAGCAGCAGCTACTGGCACCTGATAATATGCTTTTTTGAGATCTATTTTAGTAAAAATCTTTGCGCCTTGTAAACCAGAAGTGAAATCGTGGAGGTGGGGGATTGGATAACGATCCCGGACGGTGATGGAATTCAATCTTCTATAATCCACAAATTCTATAGTCTTCCTTTCCTGGTTTAGGTACCAAATGAAGAGGGGAAGCGTAGGGACTGTCGGACGGACGAATAACACCCTCTCGTAGCATGTCGCCAGCTTTCTTTGCGAATTTTTAATTTGTTAGGTGCTAGGCGACGAGGACGGAAAAAACAGGTTGACCAGTGGTCTTAATAAAGTGTTGTGTTTGATGTTTAGTTGAATCAATAGATCCAGCAGGACGCAGGAGGTCCTGGTACTGATTCAATAAGTCTAAGTACTCTTTATTGTGGCAAGTTGCCACGGTGATGCCAGTGGTGGTAAGTTTAGAATAAGTGCCAAGAACACAGTCTTGTTAAGTTGTCAGTCAGGGAATGGTTGTTCATTCTTGCGGCGGCGAGATCATAGTGCGCCAGGAAATCGGCACCTAATATCGGCATCTGGACGTCAGCAACAGTAAAATTCCAAGTAAAGTCTCGTCGCATCCCTATGTTTAGGGTAAGGGACTTCGTACCGTAAGTATTAATACTGGAACCATTTGCTGCTTGTAGGCGGAGCTGGAAAGGTTGTTGACGTGCTTTATCACGCACGGGTAAGACACTAATGGCAGCGCCGGTGTCAACCAAAAACGTAAATTATTACGTGTATCCGTCACATAGAAAAGGCGACTAAGTTTTGGTGAAAATGCCTTGCCAGCGAGATTAGTCGCTTTCACTCGCTGGCGGTTTTTGTTTTCCCGCGACCGCAGTATATAGAACACGGCTTGGTGCAGTAGTGTGCTGCAGACCCAAATCGTCGGTGGTAGTAACACATAGTAGAAGTGGCATCCTTGTTCCGACTGGACGAGCGAGGTCGACTTCTGAAGCGCCGGCAAGTGAAGTGAACGGCTTCAACCATGGCTTTTTAGAGCTAATGTTAAATCTCTCACTTGGCGCTGCAAATCCTCCACTGTTTTTTCCAAGGACCTGTGGTCCCTAGTCGCTTCAGCACTGTGTACTGGCATTGTCTGATTATCCAGTTGCGAGAAAATACGGTCAGCGGCGTCCGCTAACTGGTCGATTGGGGTGTTCTCGGACATAGGCGCCAATATCTGGGTAATGGTGGTGGGGAGACAGTCCAGCCACAAGCTTTTCAATATAGAGTCAGCCATGGTATTTTTGCCGAGTCGGCTTTTCATATAACGAAGGAGTTGGGAGGAGTCCTGCCATCGCAAGTTAGGTTACTAAATAGTTCCCGGATTAATGATTCCTCCGTACGGCCCATTCTCCGTAAGATCACTTCTTTTAACGGGCGTGGGCTCTACTTCAGGAACGGCTTCTAGGAAGTCTGCTACTTCGTCGACAATGGTGGGTGGCAAAACTGCCACCACGTGGCCAAACTTTGTTTTTTGGTCTGTAATCCTTCTGACTGTAAAGATAGCTTCCATTTGTAGGAACCAGTTCTTTATATTCCCTTCATGAAATGGGGGAAAAGGAGTGACGGCGGCGGCCATGTTCGCCAACTCTTCAGAGTCATTAGACGTCATTCTGGCTATCGAATTTATGCACGTTTATATTTCAGCTTGCTCAGAATTATGTTGGCAAGGTTGCAAGATTATTGCGTGTTCAATTCACGTCTTGGGTCACCAAACTTGTTGCAGGCCCGGTAGGGTGCAGTGCTGGTTTATTACTAAGTGGCCTTGTGCCAGACACCACACTAAACTACCGAGTCTACAAGCAAAGTAAAAAAAAATAAAAATATGCGTGAATGAACAACGAAGAAATGTGGTTAATCCACACGTGCATAAAATAAAATATATTAAGATAGCCGACACAGAATGACAGAACAAGACTGGATTCCAACAAGAGTAATTTTTATTAAATGCAGGAAAAACAAGTAAATTGTCCCGTAGTAGGGATCAATGAAAAGGTTCCGCGCCAAAAGTAGAAAACAAGATGGCTAAAGGCGGGAAGGTTCTTGAAGAAGAAAGGTTCCAGCTAAGTCAATGTACATGATAATATTCATACAAGGAAAAATACTCACTGCGAGTTTTTAGGTAATGTGAGTGAATGTTATGTACATATTTTTTTTTCTTTTTTTTTTGTACTGGTTCAAAACAGATTTCTGACGAGACCCAAAGTGGACGACGGATTAATATTTTGTATGTTCTGCATCGTCTCGGAGTAGGACTTTGAATGACGAGTCACAAAGGGCCGAAAAGTTAATTATTTGGTATATGCATCATCTCGTAGAAGGACTTTGAATGACGAGCCAAAAGGGACGAGGAATTAATACTTGGGATGCTTTGCATCATCTCGGAGAAGGACTTTGAATGACGAGCCAAAAGTGACGAGGAATTAATTATCTGGTATTTGCATTGTAAGATATCCTTCGTCAGTCAACCTTGCATATTGACATGGCTAAAAATGAGTCTGCTTAGGTCCGAATCTGGATCACCTACTGAACTTTTCTGAAACAACAGTTTGTCGTTGACGTCACAAATTTTTCGCGGCAAGATTTCAAAAATCTAATTTGCATAGCAGGTCGCTTGGTTGGTGACCAAAACAGTTACTACTGTATTAGACCGAACGAGGGAGAAAGGGGTGTCAAACAGCGTGCAGCCAGCGAAGTGTGTGAAAGAAAGGGAGGAAACTTCATGGCGTGTAAAATGTCATAGATGGAATAATACATTATTCCACATGCTTATCAAAGAGGAAATAACATCACATTTTATGACTCACATTTAATTCATCAATGTGGCTATACTACTTTGTTCTTTTATGTTCCATGTCCTTTGAAGATGTAGGTGATCATGGCCCTCCACATCTTATTGTTCTTTGTAGCTCTTAATAAGTTTTGTCTTTTTATTATTTATCCCAAGCTGTTCTACCATCCATTTAGTCAAGCTCATCAAGTATGTTACACACTGCTTTCCTCTGTCCCTCTTTCTCTCAGCCTGTCCTGTGAGTATCAGATTTTCCAAGCACTCCTTCCTCATTACATTCCCCAGAAATTTTAACTGCCTCTTCCAGATGTTAAGTATAAGTTTCCTTTTTCTTTTCATTTTCTCTAAAACCTTGTCATTGCTCCCATGTTCAGTTCATGGTATCCTCAGCATCTTTCTGTAGAACCACATTTCTGTTGCTTCAAGTTTTTTCTTCATCTTTGAGGAGACTGTCCAGAATTTGCTGAATACAGTTCAATACTCTTCTCTTTGTTTCTAATGAAATTTTTCTGTCTCTTAATAAACTAGTCTCAATTTTTGATTTTGCCCTGTAATCCTAGATTAATCAAAAATAAAGAAAAAAAAAGACCTCTTAGTGATTTCCTTAAATTTGTACTGGCACCATCTTATAAGTTACATTTTATAATTAAAACAGTCTGAGAATTAACCCAAACTTCATGTGTTAGAATTTTGAAACTCTTTTTTACATTAAATTCTTTTATATCATAAGTTATAATAGTTACCTTTAAATGATGAATACCAATTAACTAAAACTTGATGGTATTCTATGTATAAAAAAAAGTAATATACTGATGTGGTGCTGACCGTTAAGTAATGTGACTTAAAGTTACAGAAGAAACATTATCTAAATTTAAATCTTTAATATAGATAATCAATACAAAGTAAATTCATTTTATGAATGAAAATTATTATTTTCTGACTTCATTGTGTTCAACACAGATTAAATATTTAGAGGAGGCAATACAAGAAAAATATCAATTCAACAGAGTAACATTTATGAAACATAATGGATGTGATATTCATAAACAAATAGTCTCTTATGCAGTAGTAATAAGCAAGAGAATAGCATAAAATAAAAAAAATGCAATCAAGTATTTAATAAAAATTCCCTTTGATAGTCATATACAAATAAATACTTACACAACTTGTAAATCTGTTGTATTCCACTGTTGTTTTATTGGAAGTGTAAAGGCCTTTACTCCTGTTGAATAATTGAGATTTCTTGCTGCCATTATTGTATATCACATTTGAGTAAGTTATAGGAATTCTGTGTAACTGTCATAGATTACTATCAGTGTCTATCCTGAGAACTATTTAAGAGTCATCTACCAACTTTCCTCATTGTCTCTGTAAGTTCTTTATATTGTCCTACTAGCTCCCTCCCATATGGAACTGAGAAATACCAGAACAGTTCATTCAGCAAGGAGATGATACTCAACAATAGCCATGTAGAAAGATCTTTTGTAACAGTTCATGGAAGAAATTTAACAAAGAGAACACAAAGAATTCATAAAGATTTACTTCTTGCTGAGGAATCTATATGGTCTCCCTTCACATGGAGCATGGAGAAGTTACTTACTGCATGCTAGTGAGCAGATTAAACAAGAGAGAAATTTGATACATGATTGTATTCTGGATTGTAAATTCTGGATAGTGACATCATTGTTAATTTTCATGAGTTGATCCCCTTGGACATTCTTTTACATAGGAAGGGAAAATCTTACCCGGAAATGCCAAACAGCTATCTTTCACTGAGAATGCACTTGGAGAATGAAGCAGTTCAAAGAAATCATTCTTTCTACATCACTTGTTTGAGTTTCTTTAATTTAAATTTACAATCAGGATATGTAGGATAGATATCGGTTGACCCTTTGAAGATTGGTTGGTTGAATTTGTTTAGTGACATATCAATCTCTATAGATTATTTAATGCTGAAATTGAAATATTTTGAACATGATTTTATGACTTCAACTAAAGACAAAATGTATTGTTGGTCATTTTGCTATAAAATGTATTGTTCATAATTCTACTATAAAATGCGTTGCTAGTCATTGGGCTTTAAAAATCTATTTTTGATAATTTTACTATAAATATGTATTGCTGGTAATTTTTTTAATATAAAAATGTATTACTGGTATTTTTACTATGAAAATGTATTTTTATACTTTCATAGTGTTTGATTATTGTTTGTGGATTCATTATTTGCCTATAGCTGGGACCTTAACAGGTGCTATCATCCCAGGTCAGGATGAGCCTGGGAACAGTAATTAAGAGGAAACTTGAAGAGGTTAAGATTGTAGTGATCATGGAAGCATCCTCTCAGGAGTTTGTTCCACAATATAATAGTTCTGGGGAAGAAACTAAGTGAAACTTCCTCCTTACCAAAGAAATATTAAACGGATAAGGAGAGTTCAATGTCATGTACATGGAATGGTAGTCCTAGCTGTAGATGTCTAAACTGGTGGAACTTCAGTGGAAATGCTTACAACAAACATTTTTGTGGCACAATCAAGAAAGAAGGTTTGTAAAAGTTAACACTTGCAAGATACATCAAAAGCAACAGAAGTAAAATAAAGCAGTGAATAATCTACTTGATAAGTTTAAGCAAATAGAGAAACAAATGCCACAAAGAGAGAGAGAGAGAGAGAGAGAGAGAGAGATCATAAAAGAATGTAGCTCATCTAAACATTTCCCATGGAAATAGCAATAGAGTAGTGAGAGGCAAGCAACATTTCATCTGTGAGATAAGGGTTGAATCATGGAAAATAAATCACCCACAAGGTTGTGTAATCGATAGAAGTGTCAATGCCAGACAGTGAGGACTGAGCAGCACCAGCCCAGACATGTCAGCTATACTTGTTCAAACATCTGCCACAGTAATACCGATAGTGTAGTGAAAGTCTGGCATGTTTTGTCTGTGAGAAGAGGGTTACTGGGTGGAGAATATGTAATCACCCACAGGGCCACATAATCACATTTGAACTCTGTCATGACTGGACAGTGTGAATTGGGCAGAATCAGCCTAGATATGACAGCAAGACTCCATTCTTGGCCTGATTTGACTCTTGTAAAGATAAAGCCTGGCAGCAGCAGTTAGCTACTTTCTGGAGTGATACAAGGAACGATCATTCTTGCAGTATATTTTGTGATGGTACAAATATATTTATTTCCCATGTTGGAAGTGAGTTTTAGACATAGTATATGGTCAAGGAATAATTCATCACCCACAAGACTGCATAACTGCTTTTGAATTCTGTTGAAACTGGACAGTAAGGATTGGGCAACTCCAGCCCAAATATGGCAGCAAAACTTCATTCTTGGTCTGACTGATTCTTATAAAAATAGAGCATGACAGCAGGAGTTTGGTATTGTCTGGGGTTATATAAAAAACTCACCATTCTTCTAGCACCTTTTGCAATGGCACAAATATATGCATTCCATTTGAGGTCAGGAATGATCATTAGACCCAGTAGGTGTTTGAGGCAAGGAGCCTCTTTGAGCACTCTATGACCACTCATCAAGATTGGTACAGGTTTAGGGGTCTGCTCAATGGTGATGAAATCTTATTACTTAGTTTCATATGTATTGAATAATACCAGTTAGTCTTTCCCCATTGAGTTGTATCTTATAGACAAATAAAAGCTATCCAAGAATGCAGCTTGTTTAAACATCTTCTATAGTAATAGAGATACTGTAGTTAAATGTTAGCAATGTTTTGTCTGTGGGATAAGGGTTGCTGGGTGGAGAATATGTAATCACCCAGAGGGCCACTTAATCATATTTGAACTCTGTCAAGGTCGAACAGTGAGGATTGGGTGGCACCAGCTTAGATATGGTAACAAGACTCCATTCTTGGTCTGATCTGTAAAGACAGAGCATGGTAGCAGGAGTTAGGTATTCTCTGGAGCAATTCAAGTAATTGACCATTCTTTCAGTATCTTTAGCAATGTTATGACTATATGAGTTACATTTGAGGTCTGGAGTGAGTTTTAGACTCAATATATGTTCAAGGAAGGTCTACTTCCATTAACATTTTATTTTGGCAGGTTGGCTCATCATCATGAGAGAAGGGTTAGAGAGTTTAGTCTGCCTGATTATTGACACTTTGATCCTCACTAGGTGCCCAATAGTTGTGGTCTTTTGCCAAATTATACTTAGTCTGTATCTACCCATATATCTGGGCAGAATAGTAACAGACAACAAAGTGACACAAACAATACCAACATACATAAGGAATAACAGAAATTGTCTTTTATGATGTTGAACAATGTTTCATCACAAATGAAAATGGAGGCAACTGAAATGTGGTTTTACTGATACATGTTAAGAATATCATAGACAGAACATTCAACAAATGAGGAATATTTAAAGAGAATATAGATTCATTGCACAATCATGGTTTGCAATAGCAATGGCAGTTGTAAAAACAAAATAAAAAAAGTTAATTTATTATATATATGGAAAATATATAAGACAATTTGGAAAACCTAGCTTGATATGTCCCATATATAGTATGGAGTCATCCGTAAAAAGGGAAATTTATTTGAACAAAGCAAAAATTACAACTAAAAACGCTAAGTTTTTTAAAATATTTAACAGTATTGTTATAGAAATTTGATTACAACTAATTTCACTTATTTTTGTAGTACTAATTTAGTAAGAAATGGAGATATTTTAAAATAGGCCATCTGTATATCATTAATCAGAACATTCACTGTCTCTTCATCTGAATAAATTATGTTCCCTTTTAATTAAAATGGTGCTTTTTTTTAGTAAAAATTGGGATCATGAAGGTTTCCATGCTACACAAATACATTGAGTGCATTGTTTAAGTTTCTTTGATATTCATGTCTTTTCTCCTTTAGATTTCAGAATATTTTGCCATGTATTTTGGAGAGCATTGTTTACATTTGATTTGATAAACACCTTCAAATATAAACTTTGTTTAACATGAATTAAATTTCTTAACTGCTTGTGAAGTGCTCTTGATAATTTTTAAACTTCTTTTAAGTTCAGTAGTTATACCATTTGTAGATAATATATTGTTCCTAGTTTTTTTTATTACCACTGATAATTTCTTTTATTTTCTTTCTTTTTATGATATTTGTATGCTTTTCTTTTAGTTTTGTATGTGAAGTAATCTACCTTTCTATAATGAAAGTATGTAACACTCTATCAAAAGTTAATGTCATTTTGGTATAAGCCAACAGATATTAAACTTAGATCCTAAAGAAAATGTGGAAAATAGAACCACATTTGATTCTTAAAATAATGTGGAGAAAAGAACAACAAATTCAGATAGCATCTTAAAAATCAAAAACATTTTTTCTTTATTTTGTCAAAATATACAATAATGTAAAAGTTTCAGAAAAAATTTAAATGAATTTCAATGAAAAAATTCAGCTTGGTGGCAAGTACAAATTCTCATAATACTGATCTTATAGCTGATAAGGTAACTCGCATTTCTATGTCAAACATTTTCAAATTTTCTCTTGATGTGAATCAAAATGGAGAAGCCAGATTCACACAAATAAGTTGTTGGGAACTAAAGCAGAATTACTAAAACTTAGCTGACTATTGTTAGATATTGTATTGAAACTTCTATCAAAAACAATCTTATTCCAATTCTCAATATTTAAATCTTAAGCATTGATCAGTCCTCAGCTCAAGAATATCTTGTTTCTTGCAGGGATATTTCATATATGTCATATATTATGAATGGCTTGTGTCACTTAATACTCAAAATTGAGAAAAGAGTCTTCAATTTTTTTCATCATTAATTCCAAATTATCAAAAATTAATTCTTTGATATCAGAACATTTGAAACTAAAACCTTGTCATGCAATAAGCAATGAACACATTTCACTGTTTTGCTGCTTTACATATTTCACAAAACTCTTTATTTTTTCAGTCATAGATGAAGGACTCTATTTGTTTAGTTATCAACACAAATCTTTATTTTACCAGTCATAGATGAGAGGCTCTATCTGAATAGATATCATCACAATTTTCCCTAAGGTATGTTTATGAACATCATATAATCATTCAGAACATTTAGATATTTTACCACAAGTCATTTTCAGAATTTCTTTGCTACATAAGTAATGTCTTACAATCCATTTCTTTTTGTGAATGAAAGAAACAAAACATGCATTATAAAACATTTCACAAAATTTTGTCTTATCTTCAAGAGCAAACATTTCATTTTAAATTTATATCTACATGACAACAAACAAGCAATGTGGAAAAGAACATTTCATATTTAAAACCCATTGTCTTCAAAAATGTCTAATATTATGTTTTATTTTCTAATTTTATTTTATTTTATTTACCTAGCATTTGATTAAGATAAATATGTTATTATCCGACTCATTGACTGCTGGCTAAAAACAGTCGAACAAGCATTTGCAAAGAAAATCTGAACAAAATAAAACACGAATTAAGCAAGCATTTTTATTCTTGGTATAATTCTTCACAGTTGTGGCAAATATGGGAAAAGAATTTTCATAGATGTAGATAAGAAATTATTATCTGATCTAGAGTTATCAGAAATCAGAAAAGAAATAAGATCTAAAAGTTTCAAGAAAACTTTAATTCACAGTCAGAAAACAGAAAATTTAAGAGATGATAGCATGAAACATTAAACAAAAGGCTCTTTCAATGCAATTTCCCCCAAGATAAGTTTACGAACATCATATAATCATTCAGAACAATAAAATATGCCATTCCCAGAATATGTCTTTCCCAGAATTTCTTTGCTACATAAATAATATCCTTTAAATCCTATTTCTTTTACTGAATGAAGCAAACAAATGCCAGTAATTTTGCTATTGCACTATTATCACAAAATACATCACTGTATGCTTTACAATGTGTCATTCATGACATTTTTTTTCATTTTTACATTATCCTTAGTATCTTCAGAAAATCTGTAATACACCTCGCTGTGGTGTTATTAGATAATGGAATTTTATTAATTTCATTTTTATAATTGTACAATTGCTTTATAAGCAAGTGAAATTAAAGATTCTGCAATTGGGATTGGTTTAATTTCTTTATTTTTTTGCAATAAGTTCACTGATTATATAATTGCTTTCTTGTACTTTATCTAAAACTTTGAACAATTTAATATTTTTTTTTTTAGATTTTAAGCAACTTCTAAAATACTCAATAGATTTGTTATTAAGATTATTATGTGTTGTAGAAAAGTTTCTTTGAAGCCTAGAAGAGACCATTCTTTCATCCAAGAAGTTATCACCACATATAATACACTTTAGATTTGCTTCATTTTCATCTCCACACTTAAGTAAAACCCATTGCTAAATAATTTTCATTATATAATCAACATTTTTTTTTCTGATCAAGACTAGATATATTTGCTCTGTATTTTCCTTCATTCAACAGATTCAAGATTTGGATGTTTTCACAAGAGAATTTAATTCAAATTTCTTACATCTTTATTGTCTTTATTTTTTATAAGGATCTTAACCAGTTGAAGGTATTAAGAACTTTCTATGTAAATGTGTATTTTCTTGTAAATGAATGAACTAGGACAAGTAGGTTGTAAGTGACATCACTCATATATTGTATCAGATCTACTGCAATTGATAAAAAATACAATCAATATTAAAAAAGACAACCCTGTGAGTAAAAAAATACTTTTTTATGAATGAACCTGTAGTAAAACTTGCAGAAAGATTCAAACAAGGAATGCATTAAATGAAAATAAATATGAAATATAATTTTGGTTAGCAAACAATCAGGATTTCTTTAATTACCTAACTTAGGTTTAGTTCATGTAGTTTGTATGATATATGTGTAGAAGATAAATTAAATGTCAGAAACAAAGACAGAATGAATGCAAAATTTGTACAACAAACTAATAAAGAAAATATTTAGGCAACAAAAGTGATATGGTTTCCAAAAATGTTGGGGAGGGGAAAATTTCAAAGAAAGGAAAAAAGAAAACTGATAAGCTAAGCACCATAACTCCTCTTACCTACCAACCTCAACCCCTCTTACCTCTTCCACCTCAACCCCTACTCAATCATCAGTTATGTCAGGACCTTTGACATCACTAACCTGGCTCATCATAACACCAAATTCCATAAAAATACATGCTTTTTTTGACCATCCTCTTCTTTGATAATTACAAATTCTTGTTCCTTGTTTTATTGTTTTTCTGTTAAAATCAAGCTAAGAAAAATGGCTATGCTAAGTTTTCTCACATGAATTGAACTGTTCATTTTTGTTTAGAATAAGAGTTTTATTTCTTTTTGCTAATTGTAGTATTTTAATTTAAAATCTCATGACACTCTAAACTATTCTCTTCAATACACCAGGGTGTTGTAACATACTGATTGAAAAATACTGGTTTAGAAACTTAATGTAAAACTTATTTATTTTGGTAATGTAGATTTTTTTCAACTGAAATTATTTTTCTGGTCATGCAAGATTACTGTTGAAACATGACAAGCTAAATTTTCCAAAATTAGCTTATATATTTTAGATTCCAATGGGTTCAATTCAATTTTACTCTCTGTCTGTCTGTCTATCTGTTTATATATATATATATATATATATATATATATATATATATATATATATATATATATAAAAAATATAGATGTTTTTCCAGATATCCAACATATCTTTATTAAACTATATATTAAAAAAACCTTTATTAAATTAATTACAACCAATTTCAAAGATTTTTATAAAGCTGGAATAAAAATATTAATTAAAAATTAAGCTGTGCAAAAGTAAGTGAACCCTTACATTTACACTCTGTAATTTTGTTTTAAATGGTTGCCAAGTCAAATAATTTTTGTGCACATGTAAAAATCAAAATGTCACATATTCATTTTTTTGGTAAGCTGTGTATACAGCAGTCAAACAATATAATTCATTGTGTATGTAAAAGTATGCAGTTAGAGACTAAATTTAAAATAAAAATATATATGCAAAGCTCAAAAGGAAGGTTTTTGGTATGATTCCATCAGAATCAAGAATTGGCCATCCACAAAAAATAACTGCAAGAGCAAGCAGACATCTAGTTTGGCAAGCCCAGGCAAATCCAGCTATGACCTTTGCTGTTCCCCAATGCTCACTGGCCAATGTTGGAATCAATGTGCATATATCTACAGTGCAATAAAATCTGAACAATGCCAATCTTCATGGCAAAATGCCAAAAACAAAAAAGTCACTGCTTATGAAATAGTACAAGCAAGTTTGCCTCATCTATGCTAAAGCTTATATTAGTAAGCTAGAAACATTCTGGCAGAATTTTTTTCTTGGTCAGATGAAACCAAGATAGAGATTTTGGGAAACAATATGTGGTATATCTGGTGCACTCCTAATATGGCTTTTGAGGGGAAGAATTTGATACCAACCATTAAACATGTTGGTGATAGCATTATGATTTGGGGATGCTTTGTTGCAGTTGGAACAAGCAAAATAGTACACACTGACAGAACAATGGACTCTGCAAAATACCAAGCAATTCTGAATGAAAGTGTCTTGTCCTCAGTTCAAAAGTTGGGTTTAGGTGAGGACTGAAACTTCCAACAGATTAATGAGATCTGAAGAATCAAAGCAAAATCTACAGAAGAAATCTTGGAACAACCAAGATGAAAGTCCTGATCTAAATTCAATTGAAAATCTGTGATTCAAGTGAAAGAAGGCAGTAAATGCAAGAAACCCAGATAAAATTGAGCAATTGTGGGAGTTTTGTCAAGAAAAATGGTCAAAAATTGTCACTCACTACTGCCAGAAACTTCTTAAAAAATATAGAAAAAAACTGGTTGACATTGTAACCTCAAAAGAAGTCACCAAATATTAAATGTAAAGATTCACATGCTTTTGCACATCTTAATTTTTGAAAATGGTTGTAATTAATTTAATAAAGGTTTTTCTTTTTAAATTTGAGAATACTCATAAATATTCATCAGATGAGTCAAAAAGTTTAAGCAAGCTGTGGAGGATGCCAAGTGACACAATTCAATGTCAGATATAATGAAAATGAGTTTTGGATCTGATTGTAATTCTAAAAAAAAAATAAATTTCAAGAATGTCATCATTCTTGAAATTTATTTTTTTTTTAGAATTACAATCAGATCCAAAACTATTACATATATGATCAGAACAAAAAATACTCATAATAAAAATTCTAAAGTTGATATATGTAAAACAAATTGCTTGAACTTTCATTTATTAGATACTGATTTGTGTCGTTTGGCATCTTCCATAGCTTACCTAGACTTTTTGGCTAACCTGGTGAATATTTATGAGTATTCTTAAATTTAAAACTGTTGAAAAACCAATAACATTTTTGCTCTTGTATATAAATACCTGTTACAAAACAAAATCCTTCTATCTACCTTGATAAAGTCACTCAGATGAAGAAATGTGTTGGTTAAGATAAGTTTTCCTTTTGTCTCTATTCAAGTTGTTCTTTTACAGATATACTCTGAAATTTTACATATAAAGTAGAATACTCATGTAGCTGAACCTGACACAAAATATGTATCATTTTGTCTTTTTCTATATTAAATGGTATATACAGGCTGCAATGGATAAATTGTCATCTAAATTATGCAAAAATGAAAATAATACGGATATCTCATTTTAACAGATATATTTAACAAAATTACACAAAAATATCTTGAAATACTAAAGAGTAAATTTATTCAATAAAATCGCCATTGACTTCAACCATAGCTTCCAGATGAGTTCAGAATTTCTTGGAACTCTTCTGGGAAGTCTCTTTGTTTAAGTTGGTGAATGCTGCCATAATCCTTGCCTTCAGTTCATCTTTGGTGTTACAAGGAGTTTTGTTGGTCTATTCCTCAACTGCACTCCACACATAATAATCAAGAGGGTTGCAGTCTGGGGAGTTTGGTGGCCAGATGTAAGGAGTGATGTTGCAGAAATTGTCTGACATCCATGACTGGGTTCTCCTGCTTGTGTGGCATGGTGCTTTTGCCAGACATAGCACTACCTCCTCAAGGCATTTGATGTAGGCCTCTTTGTTGAATATGAGGCCTTCACCAAGAAAGTGGGGAGTTCTTTTCTTATCAGAATGATCAGAGTGAGTTTTCTGAGCTGCACTACCTTCGTAATCAACAACTCTGAAATGTTCATATTGGAGCTTCTGGCACAAATACTAAGCTATACAGCATGCCATTTCCAAATTTCTGGCAGAGTGATTTGCAGGATGGCACTCTTTTCTCAGATGATGCCTAACTGACCCTACTATATTGTGTAGTCAACAAAATCAAAAAACAAACAATGTGCATGCATAAAACCAAAAATTATAAAATGGTGACAATTTACCCATTGCACCCTCTATGTTCTTCATGACTTGCTTCATTATATTATTCCACCAATCAGTATGCGTTAAAAAGTAACAGTAAACAAGCCTATCCACAGTGTCATAATGTAAACAGTTACTCCTCATTAAAAGAGAATTTTATCTCTTTCATTCAACCTTTTATAAGTGAGAGACTGACTTTTACTCCACTTCATTCCTATCCCTATCTAAAGCTTATAGAAGAAGTTTAGTTGATATTCCATGTCATGACCACAATGTTATTCATGAATGCTTCCTTGCTTGGGCCATTGACTTGTTTTCTCTGTTCCATTCCTCACAGTATTATTTGCATTAGTTGTTTCAATAAGCATCAAAAACACAGAATCTAACTTAATGCTAGACTCCAGTTTTTGTACACTGTTGTATACTCGGGACTGTTTTTAAGGAATGGACAGTTTTCAGGGGCACCACAATTCTAGGGGTTATGTACTGCCATATTGTTTAGGAGATATCTCTTGGCACAGTTGATAAGTATTTGGCCTCTTACTGGAAAGTCTTGAAATTCAAATACCTTCTCTTGAGTTTATTACTCTTCCCCTCTGAGCATCTAACACCTGCAGATATATTTAGCTTCTTGTATATTTTCAAATCAATAAATTATTTTGTTTTAACCTGTTGAGTTTTATCTGGTCATCACTTGCACTGTACCCTGAGACCTGACACATTCCACACTATGAGTTTATACAATAATAAAATTTAATAAGATCTTTGAAGACATATATCTTATTATTATAAGTGGATATTTAAGATCAAAGAAGAATGAATGAATTTGACAGTGATAATCTTTTCAATGATCTAGTTTCCATATTCCACTCATTAAACTAATATAATTTTGACAATGTCCACAGCAATAATTTACATTCTATGAGAACTTCTCACTGAAGACATCTCTTGGGTTTACATTATTGAAAATTCACTTCAATGATAATTTTCTTTCCTTGCTCATTTGAACTGTAATTTAACAATTTCAATCAAGTATTTCCAGAGAACTCTATTTCAATATTAACAAATAATTCTTACTTTGAAATTCATACTTTTTTTGTGATAAAATTACATTAGAACCATTACCTTTTATTTTATTTACTCATAAATATTTATTAATTTTGAATTATATTATTTTAATTATCAGTGGGTAATTAACAAAAAGGAAAGAAATTAAATTAAATATAAATTTAGCCTTGATTATGAACTTTGGTTGAAAAACCGAATTAATTATTAATTTATTTTCAAAAGGATTTTTGTAAGAAAACTTTGGAAATATTTTTAAGTCAGTTACTGCTTTATTTAGTTTTGAGAAAATCTTTTAAATAATTCTAGATACAAAAATTGTTTACACTTTTATAAAGAATGGGTAGGTTTAAAATATGAAAGGTTAATATTTTTCCCTAAATGTATTTTAGTTAGCATAAAGTTCCACTTTCCTCAATTATTTTTATCAATGCAAATCATTTCATTGTGGCAGAGACTATGTAAGGTTGACCTTTAAGGTCATTCAAGATTACAAGAGATTAAATACAAAAATCTCAACTCCTTAAGATTGAAAACAAATACTACTTACATTTTCTATAATTGTTGATAATAAGAAATTTTTCTTATTAATTCTTATACAAATTTGGGGTGTTTCATTTAGATATTGTATTTATATCATAAATAGGACCCCTTCTTTAAAATCTTTAAAAAAATCAATTTTGAAAACTCAAATTCTCTGATTAGAAAAGTCCCTATGAATATATAAAAAAATCAGTAATTTTCACAGATGAAGAGGAAACTTGCAGCAACAGAGGTGGTTCTGCAGAAGGATCATGGGAATATCATGGGTGAAACAGGGGAGCAATGAAGTTTAAATGAAAATGGGAATAAAAAGAACACTTATAATCAGAAAGAGACAGCTGAAATTTATGGAATATATAATGAGAAAAGAAAGTTTGGAAAATTTGACACTCACAGAACATAATGAAAGCAAGAAGGAGGGGAGGGGGAAACAGCAGTTAACTTACCTAACCAATAAATAGCAGAGTAGGGACTTGCAGGTATAGTAAGGAGAGAAACACTGCTAAGGGCTACAAAGGATAGAAAAGTGTGGAGAGCTATGATCATTCTTGTCCTGAAGAGACACAGTGCATAAAAAAAACTAATGAAAATAATTACCAGTGAAAGTTTTGTAGTTGTTCTTTAGCATTTTCAAATTTTAAAAAGCATCAGCCTCAAGCCTTCTCAGCTCATCGAGCCTTCTCAGCTCATCAGTATAATCCAGAACGTAAGGAATTGTGATGTGGCTCAGGGTATATAACATGGAAATGTTCTTTCAACTTGCCTTTCTTTATTTACAACTAAATACATCACTTTTCTTCTCTTTGGATAAAGGTTTGGTAAAATAGTTTACTTTTTTTTGCCAATATTTTGTGGGGCAGTATCATCTGAACTAGATGACTCTCACATGCAAAGAAAATGACATCCTGAACATCATATTTTCAAGTCAATTCTTTGTAAAGAAATCTTGTAAATGTTTGTGCTGATTTAGAATTCATAATGTACAATCTCCATCAGTACACTATACCAGTTATCATTTATATGTGGAAATGTTTGTGCTTTTCAAGGTTTATGAGAATTTCCTTTAAGGTTTCTGTTGACTAATCCTCCCTCTGTAGCATTTTTTTTTATATTTGAAGATTGAGTTTTTGTTGAAAGTACCAATAAATTTAATTTAATATCAATACTATTGACAGTCTTTATTCCCATGAGTAGTAGTCCCAATACTTTTTGTTTTTAGCCCAGGGCCTACAATGTTATGAAGACAGCACAATCATTGTTTGTGAAACTCATATATATATACTACACATATATAAACACATGAGTTGAATCCAACTCACACATGCTGGACTCAACACTCAGCCAAGTAAACCCAGCAAAGAAAAATGATAAAGTGAGCAGTATAATATAATAATATTGAATGTACTTCAAGACATCATATTGTTTTTGTCATAATCACTTCTTAACTAACCTAATGTATTTTCATAGTCTAATGAATTATTCTTAACTATGTAGTAAAGGAAAGGTTCTATTAACTTATGTACATATGTTAACCTTTAGCTATCATGTCTCCAGCTGAGGTTTAAGTGAATTCATGTGGTTCCTTATTTTTTCTGGGATCCAGAAAAAATTCCACGGTTCTTCCAGTGACTTTAAATGGAGCAATAAGTTTGTAACACTCCAGACTTGTTATGTCTAGCATTATTTTAATGTCCTCTTAAATCATGTCTAGCATTATTTTAATGTCCTCTTAAATCATGTCTAGCATTATTTTAATGTCCTCTTAAATCATGTCTAGTATTATTTTAATGTCCTCTTAAATCATATCTTCATGCTCAAGATATACCAAGAAAATGGGTATTACAGCTTTTGACAGCAAATGCATTTATATATTTGTTGCTTTATATGAAATCATTCAATCTTTTTATGAAAAACACAAAAGATATTTTCTTCACCAAGTTTAACCGAAATTGTTTCACTTGTTTAGAATTTGTCTCTGTTTTGGAATATGGTTCCCATTCACCAATTTCCATTCCTTCTGTTCAATATGCCACTTTGGGACTTTTCTCTAGCAGCTTCCATAAATGCAGAAAGGCAACATGAAGACATTTCCTTTGTAAGACATTCCATTAATTCCCAATACATTTTTCAACCTTCCCTACCCAAAGAAATCATTCACCTCCAAAAAGGGAATTATCAATAACTATGTCAGGTGCTAAAGCCTTCTCAGCTCATCAGTATAATCCAGAACGTAAGGAATTGTGATGTGGCTCAGGGTATATAACATGGAAATGTACTTTCAACTTATTTATTTACAACTAAATACATCACTTTTCTTCTCTTTGGATAAAGGTTTGGTAAAATGGTTTTCTTTTTTTTTTTTTTTTGCCAATACTTTGTGTTTTCAACCCATGAAATGGTGAACGACTTCACTTTATTCCTTTTAGTAGAGCTTCTAGGCTTAGTTTTTCCTTTTGTTAACAAACAACTCTTAAGGTATTTTTTTTAAAAGTTTCACCTCTGCTCATAGCATTCCTTTGTCTGTTTTATTGGCCTCTGCTGTTTCTTCCGCACCAAAATATGGTGTACACAATTTTACCAAAGTAAATGTGATTTGTTCCCCTTTTGGTATCTCTATTTAATATTTAATTAATCTGGTGCAAAGTTTTTA
Organism: Acanthosepion pharaonis; assembly: GCA_903632075.3. Classification (NCBI taxonomy): domain Eukaryota; kingdom Metazoa; phylum Mollusca; class Cephalopoda; order Sepiida; family Sepiidae; genus Acanthosepion; species Acanthosepion pharaonis. The sequence goes on along the minus strand of CAHIKZ030000216.1, from coordinate 984,843 downwards.
TAATTGATTGGATAAAATCCAATATAAAAATTAATTCATAGCATCATTATTAAGTCATTGAAGTATTATTTGGCTTTTTTATCTTCTATGATCTTATGCTATATTTAGCTTTTTCTGTTTCACTGCAAGAGCTTACTTTGAGGGTATCATCTAGGGTAACATAACTCACACTAACTGAAGAGCAATGAGGGGTAACACACAACAATGGGGATGAGGCATTATTAAAGTGAAAAAGGAGGATTTATTTATACTTTTGCCTTAAGCAATATGCAAAAATAATTAGAGAGTTTGTCTCAAGAGTTTACTATATACAGGAGTTAGTATTGCATTATAGTTGTAGAGAAAGATCACGTGAGGCAACATGTACATGAGATTTATCTTTTTTCTTTTTCTTTTTTAATCATTTCACCCCAACCAAGGTGGAAATGTCACTAGTATATAGTATGCAAGAGGTTACAGAGAGTGAAGGTGAGAGAAATGACTGGGTATAGGAGGACCGACAAAAGGGTAAAAGTTGAACGGAGTTCAAGAAGATAGAAAATGGTGATTGATGTTGCATTTAAATCTTTGAAGATTCTAGTTATCAGGGAAGCAAGGAAATGGAAGAGAGTCCCACAGGTGGGAAGTGTGCAAAAAGAAACTGTTGGAGTAGAAGTGATGGTTACATTTACCTAATTCAATAGTAAAAGAGTGAGATCTAGATGCCAGTCTAGTAGCATGCTTAAACACATATAGACCGAGCACCAGGGAAAAAAAAGCTTGTCAGAACAGTTGCCATTTAAATATTTGTAGAAAAGACACAGAGATGCCATGTCACATCAGTCGTGATGCCAAGTCAGGATTGATTATATTATATATCCTTCTTTGGATTTTGTCAAGAACCTCTCAAGATGAGTAGCAGGAGCACCTGGCCAGATATGGCAAGAGTATTCAATGTGTGGACAAATGGTAGATTTGTAAATGTACAAGAAAAACCCTCTGGCATGAGACAGTGACCCAACTTTCCTTGCAGTAAATGCAGCTATTTTTTATGTAGGCATTCCACTTCAAGTCAGTTGAAAATGTGAGGCCAAGAAGGGGAAGTATGTTGCTCTCCATGAGTTTTGCATCAGCTATACTGATAGAAGGCAGGAAAGTTTCTCTATGCTGGTTAAATGAGAGCAGTTTAGTTTTGGAAGCATTAAAATTTACAAGCTATTTCCTGCCTCAGTTAACCCCTGATTAGAGGTTCTTTTGTTTTGCATACTCTTGCAGAGCTGTGAATAATCCCTAGAACCAAACATACAAGATGCTATACGTTATTTATTTTATTAGAAAACAGCAACTTCACTTGTTTGAGGACACGCTTGCACTCATTATGAGCAGAGACAAAGAGGTATCTGTTGCAATCAGACATGTTGCTCTAGTACAGATGGAAGAAGTGATTCCTGTAGGCTATAGTGACCATGCATGTAGACGAGAACCAAGGAGATGAATTCAGTTTAACTTTGTATTTCCTTGCTGGAATGAAAGCATCAATGTCCGATTTCAGTTAGAAGATGATCTCAGACACACATTTATGAACAGGATGATTAAAAACTGAATTCCAAAGGATGTCACAAAGGAAGTCATGGAATGAGTCCCAATACATTTGTTGGTAACAGAAAGATATTCTGTTGGTAGGAGGTTCTTGTCTGTTAGGGGAGTGGAAAGAAATGTTTACAGAAACTACCACATGATCAGAGTTGCCAAAAGAGCAGAGCTGCAAAGTATGATATGGGTCCAGGATAGAGGGGGAAAAAAAAAGCATGTCCATTAGGGTTACCGGGGAAATAGGTGGGGAAGTCCACCACTAGCATGAGAGATTGAGTGATTGTGAAGTTAAGGGACTGGATACCAATGAGGTCAGTGACAGAGTGTTTAAGCCACCTGGCATGGTGGGCATTAAAGTCACTGAACACAAATATATTTTCAGACAGGTGTAGGGAGATGGCCTTATCTATATTATCTGAAATATTATCTAGCATGTAACAGTCATGAGAGGAAGGGGAAGGTTAGAGAAAGAAGAGATAGCTGACTGAGTTAAGTAGAGACAGATGGAGAAACATGTAAGAGTGGTGTGGAGATTCAAGATGAGAGTTGCCTATCCAGGAGGAAATGTTCACAGACATAAACTCCCAGGCCTAAGGAGAGGATTGAAGAATTAAGTTTAGTTTCACAGAGTGCTAGGATGTCTGAAGACTTTTCAAAGAAGACTGATACCACACTGCAGAAGTTGGTAAGAATACCATGAATGTTGAAGCTCATAGTAGGAACAAAGATTTTCAACAAATTGTGGCCTTGGCTGCTGATCTTAACAACAGACTCCTGGCATCTTTGTAGCTGTCTTTAATTGTCAACATAGGGTTTCAGCAAGTAGGTGTTCTGGCCAAAATGGACAAAGAACAGTCACATGACTGCAGTAGCTCAGATGAGCCTTCTCCGTTGAAGTTAAGTTGATGGTAGCTTATATATTGATAGAGTGGCTCAGAAACAAACTACTACCTAAATGTACAAGGATATTTTCTAATTAGAAAATATTTCTTTTATTTTCTCAGAAGTGAATGCACAGAGCTGGCCTAAAATTAAGCCAGATTGTGTCACTTGAGTGATGGCTATCAAAGTGAAATCAAATTTTAATTGAAGAGTGAGAATTCTGACAAATGATGGCATATTGAACATGAAGAGTTTACAATAGTGATTGTATCTTTTGCATTCATTTTTAAATTTCAGAAAAAATGTCTGTAAAAAGACAATATGAATGCGTAATTATTTTGATGTTGTTAAGATTAGATCCAAAATAATTTATCCAATCTTAACAACATCCAAATAATTACAACCATATCCCAAACTATTATGTATATGATCAGAGCCAAAAATAATCATAACAATAATAATTCTAGAGAAAATATATATGAAATAAACTGCCAGAACTACTCCTCACACTACACAGGGGAAAATTGTAGAATTTTTTTTAAAAATGCATTAGTTATATATAGAAATAAATTCCACCACATCTTTGATCTAAAGAATGCCACATTTATTAAAAGAGAAAGTAAATTACTTTGGCAGAAAATTCTTGGGAGTACCACTATTGGATCTTATCAAAATATAAATCTGTGTCTCAGATGTCTTCAAATGTCTTCATTCCTGAAAGAATTATTACTTTCTCAAGCGAAGATACATGACTATAAAATGTTTTTTAAAAATTAAAAGAAAATGGTTAAATTCATAACTTATGTTATTTAAAATATATGGCATGTAAATTAATCCCAAACTAAACTAATTTAAATATTAATTTTTAATCTTTTACTCACTTTCATTTATTAGACATTAATTATGTCACTTAGTGCTGTGATACTATTTAGTTATGGTAATTGGCTTAACTAATTAATTAAAACAGAAAATAGGCATTCTTAAAGCGGAAAAGAAAAAGCTATCAAAAAAGATAGACTGATCAACGTTAAAAGAAAGATTTTATCTTATTTACAAAAAATAAGCCCGCAGAGAGAGCAGTGTGTGAGGTCCAGTTGAGTTAATTTATGTCTCACCAAGGGAGATAGAAAGAAAGGCAAATATGGAAATATTGGCCAAAACACGTGCTGGTCATGAAAATTTTGGCTGAAGATGAATGCCAATACAGGCAGGGAGAATCAATGTTAATTATCTTTCCAAGATATCATTTATATTTTTCTTGGATACAGGCGAACAGAAGCAATGTGGCAATTATAAAATTTTGACATTGTCTCGATATAGGTGAGAGGATTGTTATCATTTACTTTGCCAACAGAGGCTAAGATGTCAAATGTGGCAATTGCAAAACTTTGGCAATCCCCAGAAAATAGTGGAGAATTGAGATTTGCTGAGATAAAAGAATTTAATTTCTTAACAAGTCAAGGATTCCATTATAAAGCTAACATAGCATAAAGAACCAGATGGCAAACTTTGACAGTGATTAATGAGATGGTAAGAGCGCTGGATAAGTGACTTTTGGGTCGCCCCACAAGAAAGATGTGATAAGAATTTAATTGCAATATGAAAGTTGTAAAAATTTTGGCCAATGGGAAAGGAGAATTTTGTAAACAAAAAATTCTGGATTATAATTTTAAAGAGGCCAGCTTAGCCACAACCGCATGGTTAAGAGATTATTTGTTGGGTTGTAGCATGGAGGTGAATGTAATTTGTTGGGTTGTAGCATGTGGAGGTGAATGGATGAGAAAGGTGGAGAAGTTGTTACCGCCCACTGAAGGGATTGGTATGAGATATCAATGTAAGAGAGAAAGAGTCTAGGAGGATAGCTCTTGTCCGACCTTCACTCACGAATGATGGAGACCCCTCTGAAATGGGAAGTGGTTAAATTTCCAAAAATGGGAAATAATTAATTTTCCTGGCCTGACAACAAAGAGATTTCTTGTTAAAAATCGAGATTTACCAAGAAACCCAGGCTGCATCTGGCCACCCCCCAGATTTTGGTCGATACCCATATAAACGAGCGTCGATGAGTGAGAATCAGAAGTTAAGAGTCGCAGTTCAGCTCCAGACAGAGTCAGAGACAGTTTGAGTAGCTGGAACCAGAGTGTTGCCTTGCAGAAGCTGACCAAGAGATTCTACAACCTCCAACTTCACCTAACCTACCCATAGCAAGTTATACTGACGAGCGAAGTTAAGCCAGCACTTAAAAACTAAACCTGTTGATTTAGAGGACCAACTTGCTTGAAACATAGAAGTGTCACATTTCGTGGGAATGGGCTGGGAGAAAAATACACTCCTGAATATAACAGAAGGATAAAGTTAAACTGTTATTTCCTAACATACTTGAACCTATTGGGTTTTTCTTTTATTTATTTTTTTCTTTGCGCTTGTGCGGTGCCGCCTTCAATCTTGACTCATCTACCTAAGATCAAAGTCACAACATGGGTAGGTTAGACTTGATATTGAAGCAGTTACTCCAGTAACCAGATGTTGCAAGTGAGCTGGGAATGATAGAGTTGGCATTGAATTGGTACAGCTGGTGAAGCTGTTAACATCAACGACCAGAATTCAACCCTGGTGCCACATATCGGTGCTGTGACCACTGGATTCAACCCTGGACGTCTGAATGTCACATATTGGTATCCTGACCAGGGGATTTCGCTGAGTAGCAGCAACCACCGAACGACCGGGACACAGGCTGGTGGCAGCGACAAAGTGTCAACCCCAAAACGCCGGTAGAAGAAAATTTACAGCTTCGTACCATGACTGGGAGTTGACCACAGGTCAACAGCTTGGTGTCACAGTGCCTTCTATAAGTTACCTGGACTTTTCTGCTAAGCTAATGAATATTTATGAATTTTTCTTAAATTTAAAAATTTTGAAAAAACTAACAACCTTTTTGCTCATGTCTATAAATACTTGTTACAAAATAAAATAATTATATTTGCCTTGATAAAGTCCCTCAGAGGACAAAACATGTTGGCTAAGATAAGTTTTTCTTTTGTCTCTTTTCATATATATATATATATATATATATATATATAAAGAGGAGTGCTGATCAAGAAGAGATTCCCCCACAAAATTCTGATGTTTGATCATTTCACCAGATTCGGAAGTGTATTGGGCTGAGAACCTTTCAACAAACCAACTCATGTATATATATTGTTATTAGATGAGGCAAGTGATCCTTGTTTTCACCTGCTGTCCATCTCAAAATTTTACTTCCAAATGAAGTTTAGCCAGTCCAAGAGTTGGTTACTTTACTTTCTGCATTCATCACACCTGGAAAATGATTAACACTTACTTATGAGCTTAATATGCATGAGCAAGGGTACCTTTTCCTTGCCATTCAACATTATTAAATAAGAGCCTATTAATGTTATGAATGGACAGGTAATGTGTGACTAAGTTTGTAATAAAATGATTGTGTGTGTGTGTGTGTGTGTGTGTGTATTTGCATGTGACGTAGTGGTTATTGACCTGGAAAATGTGATCAGCATGCCAAGTTCAAATTTCAGTCTAGGTCATTGTATTTACTTTTGCCCAAATATCTTTAAGAAAAGTATTAATACATTTCTTCTCTCCCAGGTAGGAGTTAAATAGCAGGGTAGACTAGGCTCTCTAGCTTTGGTTGGCAACTAGTCTAGGAGAATAAAAACTGAATTGAAACCAGAGGGGGCTGTTCAGAAACTTCATGGCATACTATGCACCATTTCTTGAGTTCATCAAAAAAGTGTTGGTTCTACACAATCTTTACCCTTATAATCAAATCATGTGTTAATATATATATATATATATATATATATATATATATATATATATATATATATATATATATCCTATACAATGAGAATGAAAGTAATATATAAATTCTAACATTCACAGCATTAATTCAAAAGAGGGCTTGATAGTGATAGTAGAGTGATAATTATTTATTATAATTTTATCATATAGACAAGAACAGTTTACTCACTACAAAAATGCAACTTTGTTTCGGTGCATTTCAATTGCACCTCGACTATTTTTTTGGTTCTCACCAGTTGAGGGGCAATTGAAATGCACTGAAACAAAGTTGCATTTTTGTAGTGAGTAAACTGGTCTTGTCTATATGATAAAATTATAATATATATATATATATATATATATATATATATATATATATATATTATAGCAAGGAATAAGAGGAATGTAAAGGACATAATTATGAAAACTAAGAACTATAACAAACAACTGGTTTCGTCCCAGTACTCCTCAAGTTTGATACACTGGGATTATTTAATCATAACTGTTAATCTATGTGAGCTTTGAAAAACTAAAAAGGACACTGGTTTTGTTTATACTATTTAATAAAATATTCTCTCCGTATCCGTTGTCAAAGTCCGTCATTCACATTTTATAAACAGTCATTTTTATAAACAAGCATTCAATTTCACCGGGTTAAAGAAGGCAAAAAAAAAAACATATTTCTTTTCACTGGAAGGAAAACCCAGAGAAGCTGTATTGAATTGGATGTTGCGGCAAATTCTGAGGATGGAATGGCTAAACTGTAAAAAATTGACACGCTTTTTTTGAAGATATAAACCAGTCGGCCTTTTCTGGCCTAAGACTTTCAAGGATACTGAGACAGCCTGAAGCATCAGTGGAAGACTTTCATCAACTTCGGCCGACACGTTGCAAAGTTGAAAGATTTCAACATCATCCTGCCTGAACCGGTACTTGCATTCAGGGCATTAAAGAGTGCTTCCTCAACCCTGAAAATGAAAAGACTAGTCAAGGCGACTGTCGGCGAACTGACAATGTCGGCACAATTAAAGAAGATTATGCATAGACAGCCGTCTGAAGCTTCATCTATGAACTCTACACCCGTAGTGGTTAAGAAGGAAGATGTTATTGCCTTTACTGAAAATAAAAACGAACCTAGCGGAGGTATACTATGGTCGCTCTTCCCACCGGGCCGTCAACGGCGAGGAAAAACATACCGCTGTGGAAAACGACATAGCAACAACAACAACAAAACACGCCCACTGACAAAAACAAAATAAACCCAAGGCAACCCCACTGTGTGCTTTAAATGTGGCTGCAAATTTCACTGGTCTACGACTGCCCTTATGTCGACGACATACCCGGACAAAAACATGAGGACGACGAACACGAAAGTTATCTGTATCTGGCTAACACTGTGCTGATGAGTCAGCAAAACGCGAGGGCAAATGGCAACACGCTTTTGGGTGAGACACTTGGTTCCGCTTGTCCTAGATAGTGGTGCATCTGGCACCGTTTGTGGAAAAAATGGTATGGATGTTTTCTCTAAACATTAACTGATGCAAGAAAAAAAAAAATTATTGAACTTTTAAGTTCGGGGATGGAAACAAGCTGGACTCTCTAAATGTGACTCATGTGTCATCGCGACATTGACGTCAATATTCTTACCGATGTTGTGGATTCTCATTCCATTTCTTTGCAATGAAAAAGAGCTGAACCTGTCTCAATTTTGAACATGACAGTTTTTAAAAAAAAATTCCATTGAGATGCACATCGTCTGGTCATTATCACATCCCTATCACCAGACCCTACCAGATAGAGGTAAGCTCAAACACATTCTTCTTGTTAAAGAAATCACCTCTAAAAACAAATCAGAAAAAGTGAAAGTTTAACCAAATTACATAGACAATTTAGTCATCCCAGTAGTAAGAAATTATGTGATTTAGTTAGAAATGCTGGAATAAGAGATCCTGAATTTATGAAAATCTTACAAGCACTTCCAAATTCCTGTGAAGTGTTAAATTCGCTATAAAAAACGAACCTAGACCTATTGTTGGATTTAGATCTTATTTTAATGAAACTGTTGCTATGGATATTAAAGAGATTAATAACATAATTGACCATGCTACCAGATACAGTTTCCAAAGAAAGATCGACATCATCAGTGCTATATTTAAACACTGGATAGCGTATTTTTTTGGGACTCCTGATCTATCTTAACTGATAATGGTAGGGAATTTGATAACGAATCATTCCGCGACATTAGAATTTAAATATCGTTGTCGTTCCACTGCTGCTGAAAGTCCATGGAGTAATGGCTTAAAATGAACGACACAATGGGATATTGGGAGAAATGGTCAAAAGACTGTAGAGGACACAAATTGTAAAATTTGAGATAGCACTAGCATGGGCTATAAGTGCAAAGAATACACTTCACAGTGCTAATTCAAATCAGCTTGTTTTTGGTAGGAATCCTAATCTGCCCTCCTTTTTGAATGATAAACCCCTGCATTAGAAGGTGTCTCTACCAGTGAGATAGTTGCCAAACCTTGCCATGCATGCAGCTAAAAAACAATTTATTATGTGTGAGTCTTCGGAAAATTAAGACGTGCACTTTCACAAGTTAGGACTAGTACAACACAATCCTACAAAATGGTGATGTTGTTTTCTATAAGAGAAATTTCTGTGATAGATGGCTCGGTCCAGGAACTGTCATAGGGTGGGAGCACAAGTTTTCATATGTAAGAGTGCACCCATGTCGCCTCGTGTCTCACCCAGAAACATATCAAAGTTCCTCTGAAAGTTATAAGTGAATCCACCACTTCACAAAGTGAGCCTGAAGGATCTTCAAACTTATCAATGTCTGACGAAAACGATTTGCTGAAGAACCAGGAACTTGAATGATCATGTTGCACAACATCAGACTGTGAGAGAGGCACACGTACTACCAAAGCAAAAATCCAATTCACAAAACAATTACGCTTCCCAAGCCAGGACAATCCATTAAATGCAAACTTGCCAATTTGGCGAACATTGAACGTCATAAGTAGGGCAAAAGCTACAGGTAAAAAAACAAGCATTTAATGAATGTGGCTATGGAACAAGGTGAACCCTTCTGGCTAGAAATCATGGAGTTTGAATGGAAAGAAAATAAAGCCAGACCAATCTTGAAGCTACCTAGTGATGAGGAAAACATTATGATTTCTTCTTCTAATCACGACCTGGAAATGGCAAGAGAAAACGAACTTATGAAAAATAAAGTTTACACCCAAGTGCCTGACCAAGGCCAATGCAAAATATCCACAAGATGGGTTTATACTAATAAAAAATGTCAATGGCAAACAGATCTATAAAGCTAGACTTGTAAAGAGAGGCTTTCAGGAAAGGGATGCGGGCAATATAAGAAATGATTCTCCAACATGCTCTTCTTTTGGCTATAATGGCATCTAACCATTGGGTGTGCAAGTCAATGGACATAAAACAGCATTTTTACAGAGCACCGATTGATCTATTTGCATCCTCCCAAAGAAGCCAAGGTATCCAGGATATGAAACTCTCCAAATGTGTATATGGTTTGACTGATGCATCAAGGTCCTGGTACCTGACACTCAAAGAGGAATTGTTGAAGTCAGGCTAGTGGTTTCAAAATATGATCTTTTACATGGAACTTTGGAAACAAACTGCATGGTATTATAGCTACTCATGTTGATGATTTTTGCTTTGCAGGCTTGGAGATTTTTCAGAGCAGAGTCATGGACAGGATTTCACTTGTTTAGATCAAATCTGAGGAAGTTGAAGTATATAGGATTAAGCATAAAGAAAACTTCTTGATGTTAAACTTGGACAGGACGAATATGTCAAAAAGCTAAGGTGTATCCCACTAGAACCAGGCAGAAATTTGAAAGATGCAATATCTTCAACAGAGGTTACTGAAACCAGGCAACTGATCGGACAACTTAATTGGTTAGCCACCCAAACCAGACCCGATCTTTGTAGTTATGATGTCAGTGAGTTAAGCTCGATACTAAAACAAGAAAATGTAGAATTTTAAAACAGGCTAACAGGGTGGTAAAAAAGCAAAAAAGGAGAAATCTCATATAGATATTCCAGACTTAGGAACCTGAGCACCTAAAAATTATTGCATACAGTGATGCTTCTTTTTTGGCAATTTAACAGATGGAGGTTCACAGGAGGCTATATACTTTTTTTTAGTTGGAAGCAATGACAAGTATATGCCCATTGCCTGGCAGTCTAAGCGTATTAGAAGAGTTGTCAAAAGTACTTTAGCTGCTGAAACTTTAGCCATGGTTGACATGGCAGAAGCCTGTATTTTTTATCGAAAACTTTGTTAGAAATACTACAATTGAACGATGATACTAACAACATTAAGATCTTCTGCAAAACAGACAATTCCTGTCTCTATGATTCTGTACATTCCTCAACCCAAATTTTGGATAAGAGACTCATAGAGATGGCTATTTTGAGAGAAATGATTGACAGAAAGGAAATTGCAGAGATCTCTTGGATATCAATGATGTACAAATTGCCGACTCCTTTGACAAAGAAAGGAGTGCCATCATTCAAGATCCTTGGGTTCATATCCGAACCAAAGGAATCATCTGTATTGTAAATACTGGCCCCTTTTTTTTTTTCCAAACTGAAAAGAAGAGAAAAGAGGGAAGAACTGTTAATCTATGTGAGCTATCTCCCTGAAAACTCTTGCTTGGGATGTTTTGTTTATACTGAGTAGTGAGTGAGGAGTCGAATAAATATTCTCTCCGTATCCGTTGTCGGTCCGTCATTCACATGTTTATATTTTTCTTTATGCACCTTGACAGTCCTTTATTTTTATACTAACAATAAACTTAAAAACAAAAAAAAACATTCAATGAGGGGAAAAGGGAAAAAAAAAAAAAAATTATATATGATAGAAAGAACTAGAGCCCAATCACATTCAAGCCCAACAAGCAATCTCTCTGCTTACAGAGAAACGGCCTAATGGACTCAAGAACCTTCAAATGATATGCAGAGTGTGACTTCGCCAGAATGGAAAAACAGTCAACACTCAAACCAGCAACACATTCCCTGCTAGTTATAGCGTGTTGCGCTATAGATGACCCGGATGTATTCACTAGTTGGCTTTTGTTAGCGGCCGGATTTAAAATTCTGGGGGGTAAATGTTGTTTAATTCTAAAATCCAAACGCTGAGACGTTCTCCCTATTTGTTTTAGTTCTTAGTTTTCATAATTATGTCCTTTACATTCCGCTTATTCCTTGCTATAATAAAATTTTGTACCTGTAAGAATCTTTTCAAATATTTAAAGCGGAGATACGAACCCTGAGTTTATCTGTAGTTTAGATAAACTGTTACAGTTAAAGACACGAATACAAAGGCTAAACTTTCACATTAAGTTTCTAAAACGTGTCTAATAAGGCATGTTTGTCCTTCCCATATTCAATTCCGTATAAAAAATCTAAATTACATTCAAGCTTAAAAATTGAGAAAATTTTCATTGAGGATTATATAAAAAACACTTTCTAATAGAATCCTATTTCAATTGTAATTTTGGGAATTGTTGGAAGAAGTGTTCAACACTTCCTTTTTGACAGGATTCGTTTTTCCCACTAGTTGGCTATATTTGCGAACATAATGTGAATAAATTGTCTTTTTCTAACCAAAGTTAGAATTTTTGGTTCGCAAACGTTTTGGATGCAGTCATGAACCTACTGCAGAGGGAATTGTGTTTAATTTTTCTTCTTATGAGCCAACCCAGATTGAGACTACTATATTGGCTCACGGTCTGGACTTTTGTATTCCTTTTTCTATGCCGGATCGTGAGAAAATATTTTCTGAGTTTGAAGTTCTGTTTGCTCAGGCTAATAGACTTAAACGTTGCTCTCCTCAGTCTCTGAGTGATTTTAAGGCGGAACTTAATTGTTTTGCCCATTCTTATGCTGGATCTTCTGTTTCTTTTTCTGATTCTAAATGGGGTGAACAGCACCGTCGTGTAATAAAGGGTTTAAAAACAACCATAATCTTGTTATTACTAAACCCGACAAAAGGTGTCGGTTTGTTCTTCTGACCTTTGTGATTATATTTCTAAGATGGAGAATATTCTTGGTGATCCATCGAAATTTCTAAAATTAGGTCCAGTTGAGACCCATGATTGTACTGCTTCAATAGAAGCCAAATTTCAACGACAATTATTAAAGTGGGTCAGAGGTGGTTTATTATCTTCTGTTATTTCTGAATATATTAGGCCCACTGGGTCAATTCGTCCCCCGTTTATATGGGTTGCTGAAAATACATAAAGATGGTGTCCCATTTTATCTATGATTAATGTCCCCAGCATACGGTTGCTGGTTGGTTCTCAATACTATTGCAACCTGTTTTGTTGCATTTTAGCACATACTGTGTTAAGATTCATTTACATTTGTGGAATCTATACACAGTGTTCCCTCTAGCGGTGGTTTCATGTGCTCTTTGATATTGTGTCTTTATTTACCTGTGTCCCTTTGTTAGAGATAGTGGAGATTTGTTGTGATATGTTATATTTTTCTCACGTGTTTTCGCCACTACGTCTGTAGAGTTTAGCTTTGGTGATATTATGTATCGTCAAATAGACGGTGTATAGCGATGGGATCGCCTTTTGGGTCCTACGCTTGGAATATTTTTGTTGGTTTTCATGAGGTTTTACTGTTTTCAAAAATTAATCGACCCTCGGATATATCATCGGTATGTTGATGATATTTTCTGCCTCCTTGATAAGGAGGGTGAAGCCAATACCTTTTTCTCTGTATTAAATTCTGTTCATTCATCCTTAGAATTTACCGTAGAAAAGGAGTCTAATTGTTGTTTTCCCTTTTTGGATGTTTTGGTCCGTAGAGATGATGATGGCTATTGGACTTCAGTATTTAGGAAGGCTACCTTTTCAGGTTTATATGTCCGTTGGGACTCTTTTTGTCCACGTCAACGAAAAATTAATTTAATTAGAACATTGACTTTTCGAGCTCTTAAAATTTGCTCAAATTCCTTCCTCTATGGTGAATTGGATTTTATAAAAATGACTCTTTCTAAAAATGGGTATCCGTTGGATATTTTGGATTCCATTATGCATGATGTCATTGATAAATTTAGTAAGGATAGATCGTATGTTGTTAAGAAATGTCCAATTTATTTACGACTTCCTTACATTGGCAGAGAAGGTGAAAAACTAGCAAGGCGAATTTCACATTCTGTTGGTAAGTGTTTTTATGCTGCTAATGTGCGAGTAATATTTTTTACTCGACCAATTCTTTCTTCCAGGCGCAAGGATTTTCTGCCTCCCTTTCATATTAATTCAGTTATATATAAATTTAAATGTGGTTGCGGATGTGACTACATAGGCAGAACGTCTCAGCGTTTGGATTTTAGAATTAAACAACATTTACCCCCAGAATTTTAAATCCGCTGCTAACAAAAGCCAACTAGTGAATACATCCGGGTCATCTATAGCGCAACACGCCATAACTAGCAGGAATGTTTGCTGGTTTGAGTGTTGACTGTTTTTCCATTCTGGCGAAGTCACACTCTGCATATCATTTGAAGGTTCTTGAGTCCATTTACATCAAGTCCATGAGGCCGTTTCTCTGTAAGCAGAGAGATTGCTTGTTGGGCTTGAATGTGATTGGGCTCTAGTTCTTTCTATCATATATAAATTTTTTTTTTTCCCCTTTCCCCCTCATTGAATGGTTTTTTCTTTTTAAGTTTATGATTAAATAATCCCAGTGTATCAAACTTGAGGAGTACTGGGACGAAACCGGTTGTTTGTTTTAGTTCTTAGTTTTCATAATTATGTCCTTTACATTCCACTTATTCCTTGCTATAATAAAATTTTGTACCTGTAAGAATCTTTTCAAATATATATATATATATATATATATATATATATATATATAAAAATTAATTCTAATAGAATATATATCCAGTATTATATTCTATAATGACTGCAGTAATTTCCATAGAGCATCTTCTATATAATGTTATATAAAACACAAGTTTTCCTTTAGTGCTGCCAAAATTGATGAATCATTAAATAATGAGAAAGCTTCATAATGAATAAAAACATTTTCAATTGTTAAAAGATGAAAGTGTATAAATTTGCAATATGACAAAGTTTGTTTATATTAAAGACAAAAATATAATACTTCATTATCATAAATATTACATCACATTGTAATATCATACTTCATATTTATTCAAACCATTGTGTTAATTATCTTAGTTACTGCTTATGATTATTATTATTATTATTATTTGATCTTTAAACACTTGTCTTGTTTTTCTTCATTGTTGTCGACTACTCTATTGTCTTTGGGATTTGCATTATCTATGATGATGCATGTTCTTTTTTCTTTATCTACTAAAACAATGTTGTCTGGTTTTCTGTGCAATACTTCATGGTCATACTGGATCATGACATCCCCAGAAATTTTGCATTTGTAATTTCCAATGGCAATGATGATTTCAGGAGTTTTTCAATGTCACATTTGTAATAAAATTTGCAGAAATAATTTCTCTCCTTTGTTTTCTAATTATACTCACAAGAATAAATACAAACAATATAATACCTATTAAAATGAATGGCAGTAATTAAGAAATTATTGCTTTTATTGTTTAAGTGCTTGTAAATGTCAATGTATGGATGAAAATGTTTTTTTTTATATCTGAACTTTTGAAAAGTTTACATTTCAAATAATATGCTTTTCAAGACATGAAAAATTAAAAATATATTAAGTAACTTTTGCATTTTATTAATGCAGATCAAATGAATATTAGATTGATATAAATTAACACAAAACCATTTTCATAAAATTTCATATTTCAATATGAATATTTTTTATCTATATTATTTTTTTTCATATACATTTTATTGGAGTTGGAATCAAATTACCAGATGTCCACAACCAATGGACAGAGGTGACATAATTTTTATTTTATCTCAAAAACTCTTCAGACTATACAAGCAGTCCCAAGAAATGTAGTCTTCTGTTAGTATCCAATCTTGACATTGACTCCAATCTCCTCCAGTCACTTCAGGTGTTCAGTACTTATGGCGCCCAGAGCACAAACAAGAATGCAAATGTATTCCATTCTATTCATTGACCAAAACTTGTACACTTCCCATTTTAAACTATCATAGTTTTCCTGTTTTTCTTCTTTATCAACTTGTCTATTGTCTCTGGGGCATGCAGTATCTATAATGATCAATGTCTGACTTTCATCACACTGGATCCCACAAAATTTTGTAATTGTCATTTTTAATGACACCTTCTAGAGTTTGTCCATACCAAATTTAATTCTTGCAACATCATATCTACTTTTGAAGATGTTCTGTGTCAACTTTATGCATTCACTGACACACTGTTTCCCATTTATCTCTACACATCTAACACTTATCATTATCTATCAATCATATGTAATATAGTTTGTTTGGAATGCTTGTTCTTGGGTTACATAAGTCAACACTTTTGTCTATAGCAGTGGTTCTCAAATGGTGCACATAGGCAAAATGGTGCACCCTGGAAGATGTCTAGGTACACTGTGGCATTCCAAAGAAATATGTGTCCAGATATAAGAAATAAATATATTTACTTTATTATACTGTGGTACCCATCTTGTTGTGGATAGCCCTCATGGAAAGCTTCAATAATAGGAAAATTTTGTTTTGATGTATTGAACTGACAGGAGTTGCTAGTCGGTCCACCTAACGGATTTGGATTGTTTATTTAAAAGTTGTCTTATTTATATTTTCATAGTAATTTATCAATTATAATTTATCACTTCTTTGTTTAGAAGCAAATGTGATAAATTGATTACTTTATCATAAACACGTCAATCAGGATTACTTATTCTATGCAGTGGGTGCACTGCAATATCATTTCTGAATTAAAAATGCGAAAGATTTCAGTCTGTGCTAAAACCATTCTTTTATTTTTCATTCAAAGAAAACATTTAAAATCTGACTCTGCAACTGAGCAGTACTGAAGCACGTCTTTCAGATTTTCTAGGGAATTTCATGATAAAACTTTAGAAGGATTTAAATTAATGATGCTTAATCAAACAGACTGTCATAGAAAATCATTTAATTATAAAAACGGTTCAATTAGCATAACTACATTTTTGTTTCATTTTTTTTCAAATGTTTTTATTTTTAGTGAGGGTCTTATTTTGTGCAATTTATCCTACCCCACCCACCCACATATATAAAAATAACATTACAGTATTTTTTTAAATTCAAATATGGTGCCTTTTATTGGAAATTCATACAGTGTGGCTCTAACAGGCATAAAAAGTAGAAGTGTTGTGGATACTACTTATTTTCAGATAAATACACCATTACAAAATGCATAGGTTTCTTAAAAAGAATCATGATATTGAAGAATCTGATTCTAGAAGTGAGCAAAATATAAGTGAATTAAGAAAACAAAACCATGGGTTACTCACAAATACAATGAAAGTTATTTAAGCTTTGGTTTTACTTGAACAGGAAGTGAAGATAAACCTTTGCTGCTATGTTTAAGTATGTGGATGCAAAATGGCATGCTTCCTAGTAAATTGAGTAAACATTTAAAAATCCAAACACTATCACTTACATAATAAATCTACAAGTTACTTCAAGAGATTGTCCAAACAGCAAACAAAATTTGCAAATTCTTTTAAAAATATAATGGCTGTTTCTGAAAAAACTCAAATCACTTCTTATTAAGTCTACCGAACTGATAGCACAAAATGTTGAGAGCTCATACTTTAGGCGAGTCCCTTATTTTGCCTGCATGCAAAAAAAAATGTCCTGATGATGCTGGGAAATGAAGCAGCAATGAAAATAAGCAAGATTCCTCTGTCCAATAATACAGTTCACAGGCATATTCTAGAAATGTCTTCTGATATCAAGCTGATATCGAGAAAAATGTATGCAGTAATAAATTTCAGTATTCAAATTTTACATTGCAAATTGATGAGTTAACAGATATTACCAGCAAGGCGTAATTATTAGCATTCATTTGTTTTATTAATATAAGCCAAATAATAAATTAGCTTCTTTTTTGCAAAGAATTAAGTATGACTACAGAAGGTGATGACGTTTTTAACATTCGGAATAACTATCTTGATAAATGGCAGTCATCATGGAAGTCATGTGTAGGCATTTGTACAGATGGGGCTCCTTCCATGTTGTATGAATGGTGTTACATTGTTTGTAAACAAAATGAGAATGTTATTGTAACTCACTGCTTTCTTCATAGCAAGATGGCAAAAACATTGTGAGAAAAATTAGTTTTAGATCAATTTGTTCAGATGGTAAATTTATTAAAACAAGACCTTTCAAATCACATTTATTCAAACAATTTGGAGTCAAAATGGATTCTCAACACAGATGGTTGCTTTTACACAACGAGGTGAGGGGAAAGTACTTACTCGTGTACACTAGTTACGACAAGAATTTACTGCATTTTTTGAGGAGATGAAACAATTACATTATTGCAATCTCCTTCGGTGCAAATTTTGGATTGCCAGGTTACAGTATTTGGCCAATATATTTCAGCAGCTCAATATTTTGAATATTGGCATGCAAGGGAAAGGAAAAAATATTCTCACATCCACTGACAAAAAGTGTTTCAGAGAAAACTACAGATTTGGAAAAGAAAAGATGTTGAAGTTAATTTGAAAATGTTTGCATTGGTAACACTTACATAAATGAAATACTTCCAATAATTGTTGAACATTTAACAAGTTTTGAGGAAAACTGAATTCTTTTTTTTCCATCACTTAACACTGAACAATACGATCGGATTAGAAAGCAATTCATGGAAACTTCAAGTGATTTTGGTTTAACATTAACTGAATAAGAACTGGCAGCTATATACATTGATCATGGGTTGATGATTAAACATAATGAATTGTCTCTTGAAGCTTTTTGGATTTCTATAAAAGAAGAATATGTGTCAATATCTAAAAAAGCTCTGACCATTTTACTACCATTTGTAACATCATATTTATGTGAATTAGGCTTTTCTGCTCTTAACACAATTAAGTGCAAAAAGAGAGGAACACTTCAATGTATTGACAAGAAAATGAAAGTCTGCTTATCAAATATACACCCAAACATTGAAGAAATCACTAAGACTCATCAGGCTCATGTTTCTCATAAACACAAGAATGAATAAACTTAAGGTATGTTTCATTTTATATTTTTTATTGCATTTTTTCTTTTCTGCAATATTTGACTTCTTTATAACTCACTTTTCCAAAATTTGTATATAGTGCACCATTATTGGTAGGATTTCAAGTGTGCCCTGACTTCAAAAAGTTCGAGAAACACTGGTCTATACACTGGTGTTTCAAATCACACTTCATGACTTCCCTTATGCATTGATTTTTCTGGAAACTTCTTTGAAAAACTGATGATGCATATTTCTCTCTTTCCATCTATTTCCATTATTATCATTATTGTCATTATATAATCCTAAATAACATTATTATATTATATAATATATTAATATAATTTTAATTTACATTGCCATCATAATTATCATTATACAAGGTAACCAAAAAAGTTCTGTCTGTTTTTAAAGGAAAAAAAAGAAAATGCTTCACAGTATGTGTAACTTATATTTAGTCTTCGAAGTAATCGTCATCGGCATCCAGCACCTTCTGCCAAGGTGTCTCCAGCTGTTCAATGCCCTTGCGGTAGAACTCAGGGGGGTTTGACACAAAGAGGGCTTTGCGCAAGTCTGCTTCATTGGTGAAGGATTTCCCAGGAAGATGATTATCCAGGGAGTGGAAGAGGTGGTTATCAGATGGCGCAAGGTCAGGTGAATAAGGTGGATGGCACAAAGTCTCCCACCCAAGTTGCTGTATGGTATCCCTGACCACTCACGCGACATGCTGCCTGGTGTTGTCATGGAGGAAAAGCACACCTTTGCCATTCACCAATGCTGGCTCCTTCTGGTGCAATGCCTGTTGCACATGTTTCAATTGCTGTGAGTATAGGTCTCCAGTGACCATTTGGCCCATTGGTAGCAGTTCATAATGAACCACTTGACGACCTGTCCACCAGATACAAAGCATAATCTTGTGTGGATGCATAGGCGGACTTGTGGTGTGAGGGACAGCATCCTGAGGAGACAACCAATGTCTGGAATGCTTGGGAGTTTCGTACAGAACTGACTTTTCACCACTGGTAAGCACTCAATTGAATAAGGATGCGGTACGGTGGCAAGAAAGCAGCGATACGCAGCCTGCCACTCATTGTCCCTTGTGGACCTCCAACAGCGTTTGTGGAACCCACTTGCTCAGTTTGTACATCTTACCTAGGCAGTGCAGGTGAAGTCTAACTGTTTCATCAGAAACGTTGAACTGTCTTGCAAGTTCACCACATGTTAGACTACTGTCCTCTTCAATGGCCGCCTTCAGGACTCCGTCATTCAAGACCTGTGGTTGTCCACTGTGAGGCTCATCATGGAGAGACAAATCTTCCGACTTGAATTTTCGAAACCAATGCCTTGCGTTACGTTCATCCACAGCACTATCCGCAAATGCTTGACATATGTGGCGACTTGATGCAGCTGCTGATAAGCCCACTTTGAAGTCGTAAAGCAAACAGCCCCGAACAAGATCTCTAGACACTTCCATCCTTCTCACAGCTGTCCAGCTTATAACTGATAGCCGGACACGGTGCACGTGTTTTTATAACGTCTGATGTTCCTACTTCCGGATGTTTGAATTTGAAAACAATTGCTACACGCATTTTGTATATATTTCAACTTCATTCAATGACTAATCAAAAAATGGACAGAACTTTTTTGGTTACCTTGTAATAATCATCATTTGATATCTGTAATTATTAACATCATCACATTTATTTTTTACTGTTAATGTTATGCTTGCTATTATGATATTTTCCAAATCAATATCCCTGTGCATCTTACTGTTGGCAACTGGATAAGCAATGGCATAACTTTCTCAACAGAATGAGTAATGAAAAGCAAATGACACAAATTTATTAAAAGCTATATCATCTCAATAGAAAAGCGCAGGAGAGCATGTCACAAACCAAAGTCACTATTTCTTTTTTAAGTCTTGTATAAGTGATAGAAACATTTGAAAATTCAGAAGAATCATGATCAGAAAACAAGATCAAGTCAGTAACATAGGACTTAAAATGAATGCATTTAAGCTAGAATTTGATTTTGGAAGCTAATTTATCACATTATTCCAATAGAAAAGCAAAAAAAAATATTCTGAGTTGCATAAATTCTTAGTTTAATTATGAAAGTGAAAAAGATCATTTAAGAACAAAGAGATTTTGATACTTTATGGCAAAACAAACAAGCAAAAAATAGCAAGACAACATGCTCTTAGAAAAGGAAAATAAATCATATTTCAACCATTCATCATTTAAATTTAATGTATTTTTTTTTAAATTTTATACTATGACACAAAATTGGCTAACAATTTATCTAAACATTTAATGAGAATTATTGGATGCTAGACATTTTATAAAAACAGTTTTATTGTGAACTTTAATAAAGATTTATTTCTTTTTAAAATAGAAAATCCTTTCCAGGTTTTTTTAACTGGTTGCAATAAACTGAGGCAAGCTGAGTGTCATATTCATGAAACCAGTAGAAATGCCCATAAGAATAATAACTTATATGTAAAGCATGTTTAGGAAAGTAGTACCTCCCCAAAAAGTTGAATCTTGAAAAAGGTTGGCAATATTAAAGTAAAATGACTTCAGTGCCAAAAATGTAGGCAAATCACTCAAATCTTAAAGCAGTTTGGGAAAATAAAGATTACAAGAATTCTTGTACTGAGAAGGTAATTGTTAATGTTTGACTTTAGAAGGGAAATGAAAACCTAAAATCTGGATTTCAGATTAATTTTGTTATTACAAAGAAATTTCTCCATTTATATCAAAACAAAATGTTTTTTCTTCAGGAATTCAAACTATCATAGTTTTGTTATAATCCTTCAAGGCCTAAATATTCTCTGATAGACACACATACAATTGTGGGAGGTTTTGAATCTATCTCTACAGTAAAAGTAATGTTAATATGTCAGTAAACAATACACGAAGAATACAAATAAACTTAATGCAAAATATTATTATAGATATTTACACATGCAAGTTTCACAAGTCAGTACAATGGCTGAAAGGCTGTAATGATAACTTAAATAGGGAAATGTTAAAATAAGTCAATATACAATAACATTGTTACAAATTGCTTAAAATATTTATCTTATTGCAAATAAAAAGGGAAAATACTGTATATTCAAAATGTTTCCTCTTTTCTACCATATGACATTAATTAATTGTATTCTATACAACATGTTTGTGTTTAAAATTCAGTGAATTTTCAGAGTTGTGTAAAGAAGAAGTGATTAATGAATATAATGCTTTTATTAGAATTTACTTTCATGAAACAGGGAAATTCAATCAAATGTTGTCATTTTTTGTGCATATAGACTTAATTTATTTAGGAAAGATATTAAAATAATCCACACAGAAAATTTACTGGGAACAAACCACCTGCAAATGGACAGAAAATGAATGAAGCAAGTATACTAAAACAGAAAGGCTTGTAAGACAAGAAGACATCTTCTCACCAGATTTACTTAACTTGCACAATGAAGTGATCCTGAGAGAAATCGAAGTTCTACCAGGATTTATTAGCAGTGGATGCACTCTTAATAATATAAGATATGAAGGTTACACCATTTTAGTGGCAGACACAGAAAGAAAACTACAGGGATTACAAGATAGTAAAGGAAAGTAAGAAGAAAAAACTAACTATCAATTGTAAGATGGCAGAATGTATAGCCATCAGCAAGAGAAACAGCCTAAGGTATAAACTATGAATTGGAGATTTCAAAATCAAGTAAGTACAGCAATCTTTAATAGTTTGTGAAATATTATAACAAAGAAAAATGTGATACAAAAAGTCTAAAGCCTATTTGAATAGTGAAAGCTGCCTTCTAAACGCTAAACAAATTATTAAGTGATAGGAAAATTGTGTTAGAAACATACTGAACTGATATATAATATAAATATCCTGTTATAGTAGTGAATTTTAGACAATTTCTTTACAGATGAAGAGGAGACTTAAAGCAACAGAGATGTGATTCTACAGAAGGATGCTGAAAATGCTATGGACAGAACATGGGAACAATGGTGAAGTTCTAAAGAAAATTAAAATAAAAAGGACAAATCAGAAAAGACAGTTGAAATTTCTGAGATGCATAATGAGTAAAAAAAAGATTAGAGAGTTTAACACTGACTTGGCATATTGAAAGCAAGAGAGGCAAGGAGAAACATCAACTAACCTACGAAATGTGCTAGTGTAAATGGATATCAGAACAGGGATAGTAAGGAGATAAACATTATATTTTTGCAATAAATATTTATAGGTAAATCTTATAACTCAAAGAATTCCATCCAGTCAGTACTGAATAAGTTTGTAGTATTTTTAATACATAAGCATTAGCTTTTACATATTTTTTTACCCAACATGCCATGTGGGATTTTCAAAGATCTTTTTAATGTAGGTTTTCCATTCGCTTTCTATGTGGCTTTGTTAATTACTGGGATTTTACTATCAGTGTCTAGTTGGAATATTTACATCCACATTATTAATTTTTGCATACACAAATTTTCTTTGGCTTTCTGTAATTAGTTTTTCTGTCACAATGCTCTGTACAAAATTTTTTTCTGCAAGAACATTTCATTGCTATAGTTTGTGACTATTTATATCTTATTTTTTCACATTGTAGCTCTTTGAATACTAAAAGGAATAGTCATCTCCAAGACGTAAGCTTCTACATTTGAAACATTTAGAGCTATGAAGGATATGAAGTAGTGAAAAGCCATGATCACTCACATCTCCAAAGAACATGACATATAAAAGAAGAAAAAGAATTATGAATTTTATATTAATGTAAAAGCAATGATTATTTATGTCATTCTTAATATCAACTATTTTTACCTAAAGTAGCCATTTTTTATTTCAAATTTTCAATAAACTGTTTACATTATTACTTTTTTTGATCATTTCACCCTAAGCAATGCAATAAAGCCACTAAGATATAAGGGGGTACTGAGTGTGAACGAATATAGGAAAAAGAACAATAAAAGAACAGGAATTAAGAAAACAAAAGATAATGAATGACATTGCATTTAAATTTTTGAAGATCAAAGTTGAGTGGAAAGCAAGAAGCTGTTTCCATAAACGAGAAATGTGAGAGAAGAAACTGTTAACATAGAACTTATGGTTACATCTTAGATATTTTAACTGCAAAATAATGAGATTTTGAAGCCAATATAGTAGTACACTTAAATTAATAAAATCTTAGTAGCAAAGAGGAAAGTTCATCAGGGAATAAATAAAATGAAATAAGAAAAAATCACACTCAAATTACTTTTGGAATGAATCTCATAAATCTTTATTTGTTTATTTTTTTTTTTCGTGCAGTTGTGGTCATCAATCTCTTTTTTTTTAATAATGAAAATCAACAAAAAATATAAACTGCATAAAAAATTGTATTTAGTCATCTTGATCCTTAGAGTATCTGTGATTCATGTTATTCATTTTACAAATATTTATTCTTTCTGTGGATTCTGGAATTTACTAGGTGAGTAGTGGTGTGAATTAGACATTTGCTTTCTTTCTAGATGGATATAAAGTCCTTAAAGCCTTGAAAACATTGATTTCATAGCCATCAGTCTTACGGTCTGTGATTGTGTCTGTAATATGAGTCATAATCATAACAACAACTAACCAATACACATCTAGTATAAAGAACATACAGTGTGCCTGATTAGTACTAAATCATAAATGGTTAAGTAAACATGTTGAATTTAATAACCTAAACATCTATTTAGTTGAGGATAGTGAGAAACAATGAATACTAGATGGAAACAAATGAAATTTTAATATAGAACAGATAAAATAAAATGTTTTGAAATATAGAAAAAGACAAGAAAGTAGATCACTGTAGCATTCAAAATGGACTCTTGAAATTTACAACCAGTCAAAGGAATTGTCAACAGTGTTATTGAAATATCAGGGATTAGTGATGAAGTTCCTTAAGCATGCAATATTGGTAGTAATTTATTTAAATCATTAGAACGTTTTTTTAATTCAATTTTATTTGTTGTAGACAATGTGAAATATTATTGTTTTTAAAGATTCCCTTTTGTTCAATCTATTTTTACTAATATTTTTTCTCTAAATTCCTTTTACAAATCATGCATATGGAAAGATTCAATAAATCTCAAATATTTATCTTCATTTAATGTTTGCTAAATTTATGTATCATAGAAAAGTATTAAATATCTGTCAATGATAAAAGTTTTAACAAATTTGATAAAATCATGAGTTCTTAATGTTTGCTTAAACTTCATTGGTTTATACTTGATGTTAGGAACAGTTGTCTAGAGATTTTAATTTTATGCCAATTGTATTTAAGCATGTAAAATACCTAGGGATAAAAACATCAATTGATTAGGCCCAAACATCAAACTTTGCTCCTAAAGAACAAAATAATCTATGGAATGGTTTTAATAGGCACCATATTTCTTTAATAACTGTAAGAAAGAAATCACAAGAAATATTATTTTCTGTGGCATGCACAATAAAGCAAATAAATATATCATTATCTCACTTGACAAAAGCAGAACAATGGTATTTCCTAAAAAAGACTGAATAATATCTTGATAAACTGAATGGATCAATTCTAATAAATCTAGAAGTGGATACTGAAAGAAATATCAAGTTTGGCTAAGAAGTTTTCAGCACTGCCTTGTATGTAGATTATTATTATTATTATTATTATTTATAGATGTTAAGTGGCTCATGTTTTTCAGCTACTGCCAACCTTGATTGCATACAATACATAGTTTCTATTAAACATATCTGAACAACAGCCATGCCTACCTCTTTAAATGTATAACTTCCCACTTGACAAGGGTAAAATTAATGTCATTTTACTGTTGTCTCAACTCATCTTTGTTCTTTTTTATGATTTGTCAAGATAAAGAAATAACCATCAAAAGTTTCTTTCCAACAATAATGAAAAACTTGAGTCTATTTGGAACCAAACTTTCTTTGATTCAGTCTACTTTTGTTTCAGATCCAACAAATTCCAGGAGGTCTGAGCTAAGTTCCGGATTCTAGATTTATTTTAAAATAAGATTCGATTAATCAATCAACTGTGGTCCAGGAAGAGATCAAAAGCAATCTAGTTGCCTAATGTACAATTCTTACTTATTTGGACATTTCTTGTGAAGCTGTAAATGTATGATATTATATAAGTAACAGTCATCTGACTACTTTGAGTGCTAAAAATACAAGCATTTCTTAAATTGAATATAGAACTGAAAACATTTCTTTATCACAAAATTAATAGAAGCAAAAGTTTAAAAGTCTCCTAATTTAAACAGAAATATTTTTTAAAAATGCAAAAGTGATATGATTCTTTTCAAATATATTGAATTTTCTTTGCTTTTTAATCTGTATTGGTTTAATTTTTTTTCTATGTCACAACACAACAAAGTCCTGTAACCCATTAGTGTTCCTGTAACCCATTAGTGTTCTAGAGACAATACATGTATTGCAACCTTAGCAGCAGTAGTGTGTCTAGGGTAAAAAAAGCTGACAGACTCCATCCCTCTACAGGCTAATTTTGAATTCAGTTTTCTCTTTCTCTTAGACTGATTGCCCTCTCACTGCAAGAGATCTGAATCAGCTGGGAGTAGAGATAGATTCATACCATTGCCAAGGAAATTCATGTGAAAGTGAACGTAATGAACTATACCAGAATTTGAACTCACTGATTTCTCATTTAGAGTTGCAGTTACACCACCAGCACATCTGTCAGATTATTTAAAAGCTGATCACACTGGAAAGAATTTGTCAGTGAGTGTTTTGAGAATGCAAAATATCAACTGTATATTTTGGTAGTATATCATTAAAGATGTATTTTATGGAAAAGAATTTATATTAATATCATGATACATTTATCTGGAGATTTTCCCTAAAGTTCATTTCTTCATAAAAAAAGATCTTTTGATTTCTTATGAGATACATGAAGTACTTTTATTAAAGAAAAATCTTCTTCCATTAAAAAAGCTGAAGTTGCATTTGTAATAATAGTATTTATTCTTTACAAGATCTATTAAGCAGCTTCCCTCACAAAATTAAGTTATAAAAAAAAAGAAAGAGCAGAGAAAACAAGGCAAATCAGCAAGTCTGAAGTCTCTCTTGTCTACTAAGTCTTCTTCTGCACCTGGAATGTATCTCCCATACAGGCTTCACTAAACTGGGAATGCCTGCAACAGACATCCTAAGCCAGCCCATGATGATTCATAAAAATCTACTGTAACTCCATGATGGTAAATGTCTCACATATATACATAAGGATATACATTAGAGATATGTGAGATTTTCCCAGTAATTTTATCAAATGAAAAGATATAATTATATGAGTGGGAAGTGGAAAGAGTAATCAGGAGAACTGTAAATAACAATTGAAATAGCATTTAAATTTTTGAAGATTACAGTTGGCTGGAAAGTATGGAGCCAGAAGGGAGTTCCACAAACAAGAAATGTGAGAAAAGATACATTCACTTTCATAATAAAAGAATTAGTTTCCAAGTTTCTTTCAATGCTCATCAAATCCCAACATACAAATAAAATTGGTTTTAGAATCATATTTAAAAGGTAGCAATGTGTCATTGCTTTATTGATAGAATAAGTATTTACTAATAATACATCTATTAAAATATCTCACAGTTTAAAAAAAAATCACACATCCACATAAGTAAAAAGTGCATTCATTGCACGTTTTATCATTTATTTCTTCAATTATTTACCTATGGAAAACTTTGTGTTAATGAAGATTCATAAGTTGGGAAGTTATCAGGGATATCAATAACTTTTCTTACTAATAAAAAATTTGTTCTGGTAGTGTAACAGATATCAGCATGGAAAGTGGAACTCATGAGCAGAATTCAAATTCCAAGCTTGTCTGCAGCATTCACTTTCATACAAATGCCCTTAGGAAAAGCATGAATGTGTCTTTTCTCCTCTCACCCAGATATGGGATAAATAAATAGCAGGGTAGATTGAGCCTTGGGTAGCAACCTCTCTAAGAGAAGGAAAACCAAGTTCTAAACTATAGAGAAGGTAACAGGAAATCACTCCACTATTTTTCTCAATTCACAAATAATAAAGAAAAGTGATATGTGGAAAGCTATGATTGATTTGAAGAGAGATGGCATTAAAAATAATAACAATAATAATAATAAACTGTCTTCACTGAATTTGATTACAATTACCATGCTAGAAAATGAAAGTGATACAATGAATGTTTTGATACCCAATAGTATTTTTGGTGTTACTAGATGCTGAGAGATTCACTTGGAAAATTACATTCATAGATTTTTACAGAAGACTTGAGAAATAACATTAGTTTATGTTTTGCTCTTGCACATAACTATCCCATTGATCAGAATGTTTCAAATAGAAAAATTGTCTTTCATAAATTCCATTGATAAATGATAACTGATTCTCTATTTTATTTGTTCAAAACCACAAACATAAACCAGAAATTGATATAGAAATTGCAGTTTGTGTTTATTCAAAACTAAATATACCAAATACAGGCAAAGTAATATTCTACAGTCAATTAATGACTGAATGTAAGCAAAAATTATTTAAATTGGTGTACTATATTTCCCACAGTAGAAGAATAGTCTTTATTTTGGCATGATGTGTTCTGGAAAGTTCTGAAAATAGTAGCAGTAATACTAGTCTTGATATTTACTATTTGGTGGCTGGAAGAATTGGGTAATGTCTTTCACATATGGAAGATTAGCATAAAACAACCTTCTATGTATGAAGGACTGGCCCACCTATCAAAAGTAAAAAATTTAATTGTAAATTTGAATTAAGGAGCCTTGACAAGTGATACATGGAGAGAATGGTTTATTTGAACTGCTTCATTCTGCACATAGATGACAACAACATGGCTACCACTCAGCTTCTGGCTAAGGCAGTGCCATAATTTTGGAAGAGTATCAAAAACAGTGGAACTCATGTGAATTAACATTAATTTTCTTGTTTTGAGATGCTTTTTGCAATGACTATTGTACTGCTTTATTAAAGAATTTATATGTAGAATAACAGATATTATGTCACTGTATCAAATCAGAGTTTCCAAATATAGTATTTCTGCTCAAATATGATTTTTACATTGTTATTCTTTTATCCTAAACTTATAAATTGTACTAGTATCTTAGTAAAAAGAATATATTTCATTAAAAAAATGTTCACAATTTAAATTTTTACATTTTACACATATTTTCATTTAAAAAATATATTCATTTCCAATACATTTTTAAAATGGGGAAATGCCCAAGAGTCACTCTAGGTAGAGGGTTACACAGTAAGAGGTACAGTTTATGGAGATATATGGGGAAGATAATGATTAGCCTTGGATTTGAACAGGTTAAGATTGTAATGATCAATGATTTGGTTCCACAAAATAGCGGTTCGTGGAAAGAAGTTACTTGAGTTGAACTTACATCTCTCACCAATGGAATACAAAGAGAATGAGGGAATTTTGCTACAATGTGTATGGTAGGGTGGATCTTAGCTGTAAAGGTTTGAACTTGTAGTACTAAGGAATGTAATTTCTCGGAACACTTTCCATGAAAATAGCGATAGAGCAGTGAGAGGCTTGTGATGTTTCATCTGTAGGAAAGGGGGTTGTAAGATGGGAAATAATTCATTGCCTACAAGGACACAAAGACACTTTTGGACTCCATCAATGAAATTTTATTGTTCTCAAATCAAATTAATGTTTGACAGAAAAATTATTTAAGATTTTATGACTGACCATAGTATTTTAACCTTGGTTTTAAAACCAAAAATTTATTCCTGCAGAACCTATACATGGTACTTGAAAACCTCATAATTATTGGTCTTCATGTCTTTCTTCTACCACTGAAACCAGATCTGTGAGTGCAACTTGAGACTTTGTATTCTAAAAAGTTATTTGTTCAGTTATTCCTTCAAGATTTATCATACTTTTAGGTTTTAACATCAAACCCTCATCATCCATCATATCCAGATTCTATTGATGTTGTAAAGGCTTTTTTTCATCTTTCAGCTATTTCAAGAAAAGCAAGTTCTTCTGAAACTGCTACAGGGCTTTTTCTATGAAACATCTGAGATGATCAAGAAGAAAGTTAACTCCCATTGATATGTTAGTTCCTTTATAGAATGATAAGCTCCAAAAAGTTCCAAAACTATTCCATCTTTCTAAAAAGCATTTATTTTTACTTTAAAGTTTCCTGTGTTTTAATTTTGAATTCGGTTATGCTCTGGATTTTACAAAGTAAACCTTTAAAAATGAATATGATATTGACATGTCAACATCTGGGAGGATTACATCATATCAAGTTTGATTTTCTTTACAATTTTTTCTTAGCATTAAGATAAACAAATTCTTGAAGTAAACCAAAAATGAAGTATTGCTGCCATATCTGGTCTGGAGCTACTCAATCCTTATTTTCCAGCCTTGATAGAATTCAAAATCATTTACATGGTTTTGTGAGGGACAACTCATTTTCCACTTTACAACCACTTTCCTACTGATACAAAATTGCAAGCCTGTCACTGCTGCTCTATTATTATTTCCATGGCAAATGTTCAGATGAGTTCAATTCTCTAGTTCTGCCAATTCAATTTGCAACTAGAACACACCATGCTACTTCCACAGAGTCAAATCACCCTCATTTCCTCCATGTTCCAAATGTAAGAAGGAAGTTTCATATAGATAGCTTCTTTTCCCCAAGAACCTCTATACTTGCATTTGTCATTATCATTCCAAATCTAACCTGTTGCCTTGAGTGGCCTTTAACCCTTGAATTGGATTGAATTTATTAAAAAAATACAGTACCCCAGAATTTTGTTTTGGTGTAATATTCATTGTTGAATGGAAAAGTCTTTTTCTATTAGACTATTATCAATAACATACAGTAACAGTGATGAACTGTCTTAATGATCTACATTAAAATATTATTTTATTATAAGGATTTGGGATTATTCTATTAATTCTAAATATTTAAACAGAACATAAACTGTTTTATATTTTACTATAATAACTTTCTCTAAGATTGATTAAAAAAAAAATTATGGTCAATGATCTGAGTATCTCCATATAATGAAATACACATTTTAATTTAGTTTTTTAAGAGGTTTATATGTTGACAATGGATTCACACTCTTCACAGCATTTGTTTTCTATCTGATATCAAAGTAATGAATATAATCTGTACAAAATAATATAATTGAACATGAAAAAGTAATGCCCTGAGTTTTCCTGTGCATTGAATATTGCTGCTATATTTGGTTTGGTGCTTCTGCTATATATCTTGAGATTCTTGACAAAATTGAAAGAAGGATTTGTAATGTAATTGATCCTGACCTGGCATTTTGACTTCAGCCACTTTCCTACCTCTGTGATGTGGCTTTCCTCTTATCTTTTACTATAAATATTTTCATGACAATTGTTCTAATAATCTTTTCTGCTTAGTGTCTCAACTGCATAAATTTAAATGTGCTCCCAGATTGGCAAGTAGGTCTCACTATTTTACTGTTGAACTAGCAAGATTCAGCCATATATTCTCTTCTAATAGTTTCATTTATCACTCTTCTGGAACTTCCTCCAGTTTCTTGCTTCCCTGACAACAACAATCTTCAGAAATTTAAATGCAATGCCAATCACCATCATCTGTCTCCGTAAAACCTCTTTCATTATTGTTCTTTTTCCTCACTTAAGTTTTCTTGTTCTATTTCACTGCCAGTAACCCCTTGTATCATAGTGGTATTATCACTTTGCTTGGTGTGAAATTATTAAAAAAATAAAATAAAAATAATATTTGCACTATAATAAAGAAGTATCAAACATGTACAATATACAGAGCCACTTTAAAAAATGCAAATGCAAATTTATATAAAAGCAGCAGTGTTGTAATATTTTGAATACAATTTTCTAAAGTACAAAACCTATTTAAAACTAAGCAAATGGGGTGTATTTTTAATACTCCACTGTAAACAAAGACACAAGCTTTACAGAAATGTACAAAATCTGCATCAATCAGATCACTGTTCACTTCAAAAGCATTTTAAAAACAAATCTTTTGTAATTATTATGCTATGGTCAGCATTAGAGTGTGAACCAAAAATCATTTTTGAGTTTCTTTTGACCTGAAAATTTTAAAATTGAAACACGAGATTTATCTATTATTTAATTGTTCTAAAAGTTTTATGGGATCACAATTCAATTTTAAAATTACATTCTATGTTTTGAAATAATAAAATGGCTTCTGTCCCCTAATCTGCAAATATGAGATTCTTGGAAATATCATATATCTCAAGCTTTAAGAATATTATAGAGCAAACTCAAATTAAAAAAATGAAAAAAATATTTTTCATCCATGTTACTTCTATGTATAAATATAAGTTACAAAATAATATTTCAACATTTTTACCTTGATAAAGTTCCTCAGGAGATAACACATGTTGGTAAAAAAAGTTTTTTTGTTTTTTTTATATATATATATATATATATATATATATATATATATATATATATATATATATATATATATAAAAATATGTTGTAGTGGTTCCAACGAGAGAAAAGTATGTATATTAAAAAGAAGAGAGGTGCATAAAACGTTTTTTGGTTGTAATGTGGATTTATTTAGAAAAATATTATGCTTTGTTTTACATAATTTTACTACGACACGTGTTTCTGGTCTCATGACCGCCTTCAGGTAAAAGTGGAGATTTCTACATATTATTAAAAATAAATTAATTTTTCTTCATGTTCAATGTGAAATGTTCTCGATATGAGACATTCTCTGTTTTGTGTGTTGGCAATCCGAATTTTCTTTCTAGAATTGTTAATGAAGAGTTCTGCGCGAAGGGTCATAAAACAATTAAGGTTTGTCCAGCGAGTAGTTATCGAGACCAGAAACACGTGTCGTAGTAAAATTATGTAAAACAAAGCATAATATTTTTTCTAAATAAATCCACATTACAACCAAAAACATTTTATGCACCTCTCTTTTTTTAATATATATATATATATATATATATATATATATATATATATATATATATAGAGAGAGAGAGAGAGAGAGAGGGAGATAGATAGATGGTTACTAGTTTTCTGAACACACCCATCTGTTAGGGCAGCTAGCCAATCCCTGTTACAGGTGCATGCTCAGGCATATTGTTCAACACCCACAGAGCCTGTAGTCTATACTGAAACTCTGCTAAGTGGACAATAGTTACAGATTCTTGGGGAGAGTACATAATCCGACATGATCAACAATTTCAACAATGCCAGTATACACAAACCCTCACTGATGATGACTTGGGACTTCAAAGATCAACAACTTGTGAATATTTCTGCTTTCCCAATTTCACTCCTACAGCTTGGATCAATGTATTACTCAGTTTTCTGGTACTTTCCAAAAGTTGTTACTCACTTGATGTTTTGTTTGTTTTATAGCATATCAAACCATTTAATGTCATAATTTAAGGTTTTTCCTAAATAAAGCCTTGTATTTAAACAGTAAGACTGTTGTTAGTCATCGTTATATTTTTGAGATCAGTTTAATTTCTCTTAGAAACTGGATAATGTAAATTAGATCAGTATTTTGAAAAGTCCTTTTAAGTTTATTGTTTGGTAGTATTTTAAGCAAGTTGAATTAAAATTGTTGCAGTTTGTCAGTATGCTTTATGGTGAATGGCTCTTAGTATACCACACATACTGGAGGTTTTGACATGCCTCTCTAAGATTTTTGATTGTTCGTTTCAAGTTTGTGTATGAGATTTTGGTATTTAAGGGGTCTGATGTGTTTATATATATATATTTTTTTTTTTCTGTTGAATTTGATCTATCACTATCTATAATACCAATATGGCTTGGTATCCAGCAGAAGAAAATATCTGTATTTAAGATAATGAGCCTGTTGAGTAGTTTAATGATGAGATTAATTTTGTACAGTTTATGTTTTTGGTAGGTTGGTTGATTTGTTTAATAGCATATCAACTCCTTATGGGTCATTTAAAGCTGAAATTTAATTTTCTTGGAAGCATTGAAGTAATAAAAATATTATATGTTATTCTACTTTCACAAGTGAATACATGGTAGATGATACACAGCTTGTGTGCATTTACATATTGCGTTTATTTTACTAGTGGCAGTCATATGTGTGTTTTATGTTATAGTTTTGTTGAAGTTATATATTATAGGATAGTATATCAATTAATGTTCTGAAAGAGTTCTTTCATGTTGGTTGATTTTGTTTAGCAGCATATCAACCACTATGAGTTATGTAATGCCAAAATCTAAATATTTTGAACACAGTTTTATGGTTTCAACTACAGATAAACTGTACTGTTGATCATTTTGCTATAAAATGTGTTGTTGGTCATTTTGCTATAAAATGTGTTGTTGGTCATTTTGTTATAACATTTATTGTTGGTAATTCTGCTTTAAAAATATATTGTTGGTAATTTTACTATAAATATATATTGGTAATTTTTTTATATAAAAATGTCTTGCTGGTATTTTTACTATAAAAATGCATTTTTATACTTTCATAGTGTTTTGTTTTTGTTTGGAGGGGTTCATTATTTGCCCATATCTGGGACCCTAATTGGTGCTACCAGCCCAGGTCAGAGTAACCTGAGAACCATTGCAATTAAGAGATGGTTCCATAAAACTTCACTCTTCCAATCAAAGGCTTTGTTGCTGGATGTAATTTATCATTATACTCATGACTAGCCACTCACTTGAGATTTCCTTCCCAGACCAATAACATCAATTCCTGACAATTCATGGTGAGATCTGAAGTATTATTGTCAGAAAGTAAACATTCTAGCCACTCCATCACACACACACACACTTATATCATGCATGCATATATTTAAGTATATTCCATAAATTTTTCTCTCCAAGCAGTTTCTTATTTTAAAATCACATTTTTTTCATTTACTTTTTTCTTTGCATTTTTATTTAATTGCTTTTCATTTCTCTTTCCTGCTTTTCCCTCTGTGATTTCTTTTCATTCCCACCTTTCTCAGAATTCTTTATTTTCCTATTAATTCATTTTACAAAAAAAAAATATTTTCACAGGATTATCTAACTTCTTTTTTGGATTATATATATATATATATATATATATTACACACACACACACACACACACATACATATATAAAAGTGTATACATAGGTATTAACACTTTTTATATTTATATGCACTTTGTTCCTGATACTGATCACATGAATATAGCATACTATAATAAACCATATAAAACATGTTTTGTCAAATTTAACTGACAAAGCCTGTCTATTCAACCTTTTGTTAACTCTTTCTTATTAGTGTATGAATTGCCAAACATCCACATCTTGCTTATAAAGAAACAGAGCAAAGTTTGTTGTTTTGTGTCAGTATTTTTGACTATCACTAGTCAATATCAGTTTGAAATAATTATCTGTCAGCATGTTGATACATTCCTATTGAAAAATGTGAGAAGAGCAATCAATTTCTGGATTGTTCAAAATAAACAGGCACCCATTTTGAAAAATTACTCAGTAGGAAACTGGATGTTAATGTGAAAATAAATAAAAAATGTTATTTTATTTGTGTGCATGTGTATATATATATATATATATATATATATATATATATATATATATATATATATATATATATATATATAAAATACTTTTGCTGCTATTTTTTATTATTTTTTGAAATTCCATTTTCAGTTAATCTTCTTTTCTTGTTTTTTTTCTTTACAAAAATATTGAAGGCAGATATTGTGTTATGTTTCTCTTCCTATAAAATGTTTAAAGATTCACTCCAGGGCTAACAACATGAATACATCCCCCCAAGAGAAATTTCATGTTTGTTCTCAAATGATTTTATTGAATAATTTCTGGCTTGGGTGTATGCAAAGGCACCTAAAAAGAAAAATATTCATTCACCCCAAAATCTGTAGGAAAAAAATACCTTTAATCCCTTTTTTTATTTTGAATGTAAATTAAAAAAAAATTTTGAGCAGATCGTAGCATGTATATAAAGTAAATAGAAAATCTTTATTACAAAAATGCTAAGTCTAATATCAGGCTGAGTTTTAGCCAAGCAAAGAATTCTATACATTACTGATAAGGTCAGTTCATAAGTAATGTTTGAATTCTGATAGTGACAGATTGAATGATATTTTTACTTATCATTTCACAATTTCAAATTTAGCTAAAAGGTCTTGAACTTAAATGGTAAACCTTAAACTAGAAATTTATCATTCATATAAAATGCTTAAAAGATTATAATAGTTTCAATATAGATATAAGATAGATGAATTTCTACTAATAAATTAATAAGAAAATGTAAAGAAAGTTGGTTAAATAAAGGAATACATTTGCTTCAGTTTGATTGTTGCAATGTGTATACATGTGTCCATTCATTAAATATGTAAACAAAATGTGCCAAAGAAATTTAACAATTGCTCTATGGCTGATTAGGTTTTCCTTACTGTTAAGGCATCTATGGATAAACAAAGTTATGAAAAAATGCTTCCCAAACAAAAACAAAATTGATGCAATCAATAAAAATGTACCAACTCACAGCTTATGTTTTTGTGATCATTTGTATCTGATAATGAAAATGCTTATATGGTGAAAAAATTTGCAGTAAAATGCTATTTTTCATGTTTGATAATAAAAAAAGCCATAACTATGAAATTAATTCCTCCCAGTAATTCCTAATTGCTATTAAAGTTTCCTTTTTGAAGTCTACAGCATTTTTATTGCATTCTCAGATATGATACTGGCTTAATTGTTAAACAAAGAATGAAATTATAATAGGTAGAAGATTCTACATGAGTTAAATTGGTGGGAGGGATATGTAAAAAGAAAAACACAGATGGGCATAAATCAACTGGAATGAAAATAAAGTGAAAACTTTTATAAAAACAGGGAAGGGGAAGGTATGCAATAATTCTTGTAACAACCAGTAAAAGTTTTTAGTATTTGAGCATGTGACATCACAACAAAAATGGCCGCCATGATAAAACTGTGACAAACACAGATGTGTGATGTTTAATATTTTTGCATACCAAAGGCAGAAATCCAAGAGAAATTCACTATGAACTGGTTGCTGTGTATGATGAACATATTATGAGCAGGAAACAGAAATTGGTGAATTATGTCTGGTGTATTATGTTCAGAAAGAATGTGTATGAATCTACCAGATAAGAGCTTTGGGTAGGGCATTTACAACATTTATGATTTTGAGTCAAGATGACTGCACAAACTTTGTGATATGGTTGTGAAATTTGATCCTCCAAGTAGGTGGACCATGAAATCATTTACAAGAAGTGAGTATACTGAAAAGTGTCAGCTTTTTGGTTCCTAAAGCAGCTGACTAAAGAACACAAGTTTTAGTGTGTGGTCATTTCTTTTCAGGTTTTGGAATTGTATGGGAGAGCTAATGCAAATGTTCTGGAGCATAAAATCATGCATGATGAGACCTGAGTGCACCTAATTATTCCAGCAACAAAGGTTAATTGCATGACCTAGAAGTATCCATCATCAGCAACCCATTCATAATTCAAGGCTCATTAGTCAGTGAAGACAACTACATTCTGGGATGCAAAAGATGTACTGTTTGTGAATTTTATATATTGTAGGATTAGACACAGTAATTAGTCACTATCAAACATTAGATAGACTGAGGCAAGCCTATTGTCAAAGACATCAGAATGTTTGCATAAGGATCTCCTCAATACTACCACATAGATGGCCAACCTGACAAAAGAGTAAATTCTAATAATATGGTTGAGATGTTTTACCAAATACACTACATAGTACTGACTTGATTCTTTCATGTTGTCATCTGTTTTAGGCTCTCAGATGATATTTATTTAGAAAGTGGTTCAACACAGATAAACCATTGCTGCAAAAATGCAAGGATGGCTCCAGTATCTTAATACCATATTCTTTCAGGAGGTTATTTATGTACTTATGCACTTATCGTAATATTAACTGTTTTCTTATATTCTTATAAGGAACCGCTCTCTATTAATCACCACAGAGATCCTTCCCTGCCCTCCATTAGAATGTCTGACGCTCAACTTCTCGAGAGCAACTCTCTGCGGCTGTTCTGTCTCAAGTTGACTGCTGACCTGAGATGGAACAAATACATTGAGTCAATTGCTTCATCCACCGCAAGGAAAGTTGGCTCCCTGTGCCGCACCAGGAAATTTTTCTCCCCAGAATCGATCCTCCAGATCTACAAATCAACAATTCGCCCTTGCATGGAGCATTGCTGCCATATATGGTCTGGAGCCCCTTCTCAAGAGGTGGATATGCAATATAATTGGCCCTGTTCTGGCATCTCATCTACAGTCGCTCTCTCACAGGCGCACCGTTGCCTCTCTCTGTCTGTTTTACAAATACTTTCATGGCAATTGCTCTGAGGAGCTGCATTTGCTGGTTCCCAGACTTCATGAGTTCAAGCGCCCTACGAGGCTGGCATCCCACTCTCATCCTTTGTGTCGAAACTACTAAATGTAGCCGTCTGTCCTACTCCAATAGTCTCCAAATGTCTCGCACCTCTCGCCTGTGGAACTCCCTTGCCTATTCTAGTTTCCCTGAGAGCTATAATCTCCAACTATTCAAATGTAATGTCAATCGACATCTCCAGTTGCCTTGATCTATCCACTATCCTTCTCCTCATCCTTTCCTTTATCATTCCTATCTGATCTTGCTTCAAATCTTCTGTAACCCCTTGCATCCTAGTGGCTTCCCACCTTGCTTGGGATGAACTGCTAAAAAAAAAAAAAAATAGAAAGATTTGGCATTCATTAACCGAGCAGTCAGTACTGCTTTTGGTTGAAATTTATAGAATCATTCTCTTAAAACATTTTTTCTGGAAAATAGGTTTCTCAAGTCCAGTAGCTATTATCTCTCTTACCAGTATTGATGAGAGTTTCCTTCCTAACCTTTTATTTCAAGGAATGTCAGCATCTTGATTATGTCATTATTTTCTCTTAATGTTGTATACAATATCCATTTTAGCTGTTGCAAGTTATCCATTTTTGCTGTTGCTAGTTTCTATAATTTGGTGCAGTTCTTTGTGCTTCAAATGATTGTAGCATTTGCCATGACCCCCACTGGTTTCACCCACTTAGTCACTTTAACCATTGATCTTAGAGAATGGTTACATAGACAAGTGCACCAATCTTGATGGCAACCATAGCAGAAAAAGTAGCATAGTAGTGATGGTAACATAGGCACATTGTTTTATTTGTATAGCAATAAACATGTTACATGTTTTAAACATACCTTGTACTTGCACAAAAAAAGAAAACAGATTTTAAAACCAAGATAAATCTATTTTCTCAAGATAGACCTTTTCTATTTAATAAATTCCTTCTCTATTTAATATTTATTCTTGCTATTTTAAGATGGTCAGATGTGAAAATTCCTGTATTTTTCAAGTTATGTAAGTAGGGGTTTTCCTTCTATTAAAAAGAAGAGTTGTGCAAAATAAAAGAGAACTAAAGGGAAGAAAATACTAAATCCCTTGATTTTATTTAATTCTTACAGAGATAATGTGGAGTGTAGTGCCAGGATACTCTTGGTAATTATTTATTGGAAACTTTGCAATAAAACAAACTAACTCAAGGGTATAAAATAAATAATATCTATTTATTTATTGGATTTAGATTGGAGTGAGTCCTTTGAAATTTGGGTGACCAAAAATTTTTTATTAGTCCAATCTTAGTAGCAGCCAGAAGAAAGTCTGTTTTGGTTCAGTATTTGACAGTTTAGAAGTCAGAACATGGTAGTAGTAGTAGTCATCTTAGAAATAGGTCAGTGTCAATCTACTGTGTTTTTCTTGGCCCTAAGAAAGGCAGAAAATGTCATTAGATGTCTTCTTAAGTACTTCCAGCATCACACAATGCTGATTTCTCTGGCAGTTGCTTCTCTTGTTCTGGTTTCTATGGTGGCCCCTTCTTCTCCTCTGGCTCAAAGCTGTCAGTTTATCTCCTTTTGACCAGACTCACAGACTACTGACATGAACCTTGGCTTTGGCTAACATCAAAAGTCACTTTGTGTTTATTTTGTTATTGGCCAAAATTACTTTATTTTCTGGTGTTCCTTTCTTTTTTCATATATATATATATATATATATA
Source organism: Acanthosepion pharaonis (assembly GCA_903632075.3). Classification (NCBI taxonomy): domain Eukaryota; kingdom Metazoa; phylum Mollusca; class Cephalopoda; order Sepiida; family Sepiidae; genus Acanthosepion; species Acanthosepion pharaonis. Next base: position 945,260 of record CAHIKZ030000216.1, on the reverse strand, counting down.
TATATATATATATATATATATATATATATATATATATATATATATATATAGAAGTTGTGGAGCCTCTCTGATTTTTTGGTATTTTTCAGTCACAAATGGCTACACTCTGGTCCAGCAAACTTCTGCTTTAGAGCTAGGTTCTTTTTTTATTTGAGGATTGCCTTCTCATTAGTTGAGAGGAAAGTTATATAAAGAGAAATTTAAAGAGAGAGAGAGAAAAAAGAAAGAAATGAGTTTTAAAGGAAAGAGCAAATGCCTTATTTTAATTCTTTCTTTTTTGTAGATATATATTATTTTGATATTTTATTTTGCTACAATGATACAGGAAACTGCAAATACTTTGACTATCAATCTTTAAAAAAATTATAAACATTGATCCTCTTGTTGGGGAAATATATTTTGTCTTTCTGTTTTCTGGAGATAGAAATAAAATATTCTTACTTCTTATCATTATTTCTAGTTTATTTCAGTTGAGATATTTCTCTGTCAATAACTGGCAAAATTTCTGATTTTGTAAAAAGATTATGATGATATTTTTTGTCAGACACTTGATCAGCAATCCTGTGAGATGCTAAGCAATCCAAATTAATTGATATATTCTTCTCTCATGCCAAACAAACTCTTTCATGTTTTCTAAGAAGACAGAAATTTCAAATTTCATTCTCTTTGCTATCTACACTTTCTGGAATTATCAGATACTCACCAGGCAAAATTTTGCATAACTTTAAATGTAAAATGATTGTTAAATTTTCAGTTTTCAAATATCAGGTTGTAGTTTTAATCATTTAATATCAAAGCTATGCACTTAAAAAATTCAGGTTCACTTAAAAAAAATCAGGTAAATATAATTCAGTTATATATTTATGTATAATACAGTTAGATCCATTAAAATGCTTTATTTTATTTCATCTTTGATATTGTTTTGGCTTATCAAAAACTGATAAATTGACCAATTGATCTTTAAATGACAGGCATTATCAATTGATGCTTCATTGGAGATCAGCAGATATCATCAATTGATGATCTGACCTTTTTCCAATTAGCAAATATATTCTTTCTTTTTTGACCTCACCCCACTTCCACTCACCTGCCCAGAGGAGGATGAGTTGCAGTGGGGTGAAAATGGAGTGCTGCTGTGATTTATGGGCAAGAGACACCCAGTCTTTACCTTCCACTCTTGATAGAGTTCAAAAACATCTCCCTGTCCTTTTTTACAAACAAGATGTTGCAGGCCTTTCACTGCTCTCTTACTATGTCTATGGAGAGTGTTCAGATGAACTACACTCCTTAATTCCACTAGTTCTCACCTTCATGGCTAAGACCTGCTATACCATGCACATTGTAGTGAAGCACCCTCATTCCCTTCATATCCTCCTTGTGAGAAGTAAGTTCCATTCAAGCTTCTATTTCCCATGAACCAATGCTTTGTGAAACCAACACTCAAGAGGCTGCTTTCTCAATCACTACAGGCTTAACCTGTTCATGTCTAGGGTTAACTGTTATCTTCTGCACATATCTGCTGAAGCTGTACCTTTTACTCTGTAACCCTCTACCTTGAGAAGCCACAAGTCCTTGTACAGGGTGAACATCAGTATAAAAGAGGACGGAAATTTCAGCATAAATATGTTTATGTTCATTTCATAATATTCAAATTAGTATTATTATTTTTATTCCTGAGTAATATTTTATACATGTGTTTCCTTTCTTCTTGACAGAAATATGACTATATAAAAAGGAATGAACATAACATGAATACTATGTTTTTGTAAATATGGTTGACAGAAATTAAAGCTGATGAGTGAACATATGAATTTCTATCTCCAAACAACTGTTAATGGATTAATCCTTGTTCTGAATAAGGGGAGATAAATGGTGTTTTGTATAAGTTATAATCAATTGTCTTAACAACTTTTAATGTAATCTTTCTTCCATGAAAGTGAATATATTAATTGATGCCACAAGATGCAATACTTGAAAGAAAATTGACATGAAACCCATTGTATCAAGAACATACAATACTCAGAAACTATGAAAGAAAACACAATAAATACACACAGACAACACCATCAACACAAAAACAAAACTGTTGTATGATGATTATGAGAGCTGAATGAATACAGAAGATATTAAACAATTTATATTCAAATTCTCTCTAGAAACCAAAAAAAATGGTTTGAGCTGTAAAAGAATAAATACAAATATCTTAAACAAAGAACTTTTGCTAGTCTTCAGCTAAACTTACATGAATGAAATATAAGAGTCTTGCACGTTTTAAACTCTGCCAAAAGGCATAAATTCTTTACTTCAAATGTCCAGATAAGTGAAGGCCTATTTACTAATTAAAAAACAGTTGTCTATTCAAACATGTATATCCACTAAATATAACATTTATTAAAAGATATATATATATATATATATATATATATATATATATATATATATATATTACAAAACCCAATAATGTTGGTGTGACAGACAGACATGCCAAATGACAAGAAAATAAATCCTGAACAAGGAAAAAGAAAATGCTTCACATGTCAACACTCAATGAAGGACACTGAGCCACTACTCAAGTTTCATGCTCTTGTGATCTACAGGCAACCAGAACATATATATATATATATATATATATATATATATATATATATATATATATATATATATATAATGATTGTTATCATTTATAATTTGTGAAGAAAAATGAAGCATTTCATAGTACTCAATGATCTTCTACATCAATTTAATTTAATTTATATCAAAGGGAAAAAAATTTCAGTGGGGGTCTGTATCCACGGGGGATCCCCTTTGATCAAAATGAAATATACTTATTCAAGTACTCTGGTTAATGTAGTTTCAGAATATATATGGTTATTGGGGTCTAGGAGGAGTTCTGTAACAAACAAACTGAGGCTACAACTTTATTAATATATATATATATATATATATATATATATATATATATATATATATATATAAAAGAGTGAATACTAGTCAACCAAGTGTTGATAGTCTGTTTCAGGCTTGAAAGTCTTATATTTATACATGTTCTATCCTGGATATTGCCTACTTTTTACCCATAAACACAGCATACCTTAAAATTATATATATATATATATATATATATATATATATATATATATATATATATATATATATATGAATGTATGTTCTGCTCTCTGTTGGTTGGGTCCAATGATGATGCTAGTTCTGGGATGGTGAATGGTGGGTGCAGTACAGGAGGTGTTAATGGCATCGGTGCAGGTGTCATTTCATATGCTTGTAGAGACAAATACATGAGCCAGAAACTCACCTGCAGTGAAGGCAAGGGAACCCAGATATTGGCACAATGCCAGCTGCCCATTGATACCAAAGGACATGCCTTTCGGGTTTATATATATATATATGCTCACACACACACACACACACACACACACGCGCATGTGTGTGTGTATATATGCACAGTGGTGTGTGTGAGTATATATGTAATTTTAAATGTGAAAGAGAAGTTCATAATGGAATTAAAAGAAAATGTTAAAATTACCTACTTTCTGACAAGGTGTTTTAACAATCAGCTTAAAGCTTTGAGGAATCATGAAAATCTTTTAAAAATTTAAATTTTATACTATTTGAAAATATTACAGTCTGTCCAACAATTTTACAGCTTTCAATTACAAGTTTGAATAAATAGTACATTCCAATCAAATTTATATTGATTTTGATGACTATATGCTTCTACACATGCCTGATATTCACAAATATTTTTTTACAAGTGAAAAAGACTTTTGCATCAGCAAATGGCTATATCAAAGCTATTTTTATAAATCTCAGTCAAATATATATCATTTACTTGTTCACCAATTTGAAATTTCCTTTAGCTTATTCAACTGTTGCGGCGCTAAGCAGGTTGACTGTTAACCCCGCAAACGGAAAAATAATATAAGGTAATACGATCGAAGCAAGGACAACAAAAACGAGGATGTAAAAGTTTAAGCCAAATTTTATTAAATAAATCTGGCACGAATATATACAGATAATCGTTTGTAGTAGTTCGGTCGTGTAGTCTTGGAGGAGCGTTGTCAGGTCTCAAGGCGACAACTTGGAGGTAAGCCGAATGGAACAGCGGTGTTCGAGGTCCAGTCGATCCCTGGATGTCTGTACTTGAGTAAGGGGCGCGTCGGCGCTTGCAGAGAGAGAGGATCGACGCGGACAGTGCTGTGGTGTAGTCAGCTTGGTAGTCCTAATAAAAGGACGCGGCTAGGTTAGTCCTGAAAAGGACTATTGCATATTATGTAATCGAGGGCAGACTATTGCATATCATGTAACCGAGGATAGGCTAGTGCATATCATGTAACCGAGGATAGACTAGTGCATATCATGTAACCGAGGATAGACGTGCATATCATGTAACCGAGTGTAGGCTAGTGCATATCATGTAGCCGAGTGTAGGCTAGTGCATATCATGTAGCCGAGGATAGACTAGTGCATATCATGTAACCGAGGATAGGCTAGTGCATATCATGTAGCCGAGGATAGGCTGCTGCTGATATCTGCGTCGCTGCTGCTGACGATGAAGCTGGACTGCTCTGCTGGCTCTAGCTGCTGCTGCTGATGTCTGCTGGCCTTGGCTGCTGCTGATGTCTGCTGGTCTTGGCTGCTGCTGATGAGGAGGCCGGACTGCTCTGCTGGCTCTAGCTGCTGCTGCTGCTGCTGATGAGGATGGTCAGCGTAGGTGAGAGGGGGGAGCTCGTCGCTCAACCCCGAGGCCAAAAATCAGCCGAGAAGAATAATTTGGTGGAAAAAAATCCGCTGTGTATATATAGGCTGAGGTCGGCAACGTAGCCTGTCAGCGATATATTTGGGGTGATGACTGAAAATTACCTTCTACTTTTTGGCTGTACACATGGGTTCCATTCGGACACCATGTGTATATAAAGTAGTTTCTGGTAATTGTTTTTGGTTAGGAAAGTTAGTATATGTAAATGTTTCGTTTTTTCTTAGTTTGTGTGAGACGTTGACTGAAAAACGCTTAGTCACCGGAAGTTAACGGCATTCGTTATGTTTTCCGCGGTGACGCTTTTAGATGTTTGAGTAGCCGGCAGTAACTTCCGGCCGGGTGCGATACAACCTAAAATGAATTTCATTAAAATTTTACTCTTATCAGAGGATCTCTTTTTAATGTTACAATAAAAGTATTCCCCATTACGCATTCATAATGAATTCATAGTGCAGCAAATCAACAAGTATAGGCTGCATTCTTCACAATAGCTATGTCAATTTCAAAAACATCTATGGTGTGTGCATTGAACACCAATTCACAAAGCTACAAAATAAAGGTGATGTCTTTTGTGTCAGAATTGCAATTCTCATCTATGAATGGCAGGGCAACAACAATCAGTAGGAAAAGAACTTGGCTTTTGTCAATCTCTGTCACAATATTTGCAAGTGGTGAGTGAAGGAAATGGAACAGATTCTCAGTGGCTTTACTGAGCCCATTTCAGGAAATAAACATAGAAAGAACATCTACACAAACGTCATTGAACCAATTTTCAGAAATGCCAACATTGACAATTCTGGGTTCAGTTTGAAATTCAAAAAATATCACCTGAAGAAGGCAGGAGTGTACAACCACTGAAACATTCTGAATGTGACAATAAAGATGAGGAGCACAGTCCAAACAATGTAAATGGTGTAAATAGTTTCAATGTCTTTCTATACTATTTGCATGTTGATTGTGAATTTGAAAGGTTTTCATATTAAAAGTGTAAATGGACAAAAAGAAAATGCATTTTTGTCCTTTGATAGTCTTTTGTACAATCAGCAAAAAAATATGTGCTGTTTATGAAAATATAGCTGAGAGTACTGTTTATCAGTGGTTTACTAGGTTGAGGAGTGGAAATTTTGATCTGGAAGTCTGAAAACATTCTGGCATACTTAAAGTTGTTAATGATGATCAAATGGAAGTGCTCATTAAAAATAATACAAGTCACATGACATGGAACATCACAGAGATACTCTACTTATCTCATACAAGTGTTGAAAATCTTGTTACAAACACTCAGATACATGAATTGCTATGATTTTTGGGTGCCTTATGATTTAGCAGGAAAACATTTAATGGACCACATTTCCATCTGCAATTCTCTGCACAAACATAACAAACATTATGCATTTTTGAAAAGAATGATCACAGGCAAGGCAAAATGGGTTGTTTACAACAATCTAGAATGAAAGAGCTAAGGATGTTATTTATTTGGTGGGATTGGAAGGACATTGTGTATCATGAACCCCTGCAAAAATCAAATATTCAGACAAGTACTGTTCACAATGAAAAGCATCTAGAAGTAGCCAATCAGAAGGGTGTTGTCTTCCATCTGTATAATACCAGACCTTACATCTCTTTGCAGACCTGACAGAAATTGATCCAGCTTATCTGAGGTATTGTATTACACCCCACTATACTAACCAGACTTTGCACCATGTGGTTGAATAAATTTCTGTAAAAATATCTAAATATCATCTTTGAAATTCACTTAAAAAAGGCAAAATTTTTGTTCTGACTTAGATTCACCAGACATTTTGCATGTGGTTAATGCTTTGCACAGTTTCACTGGATAAAGAATATCTGAAATTATATATATATATATATATATATATATATATCTTTGAGTTACAGACCAACAAAAGAGAAAAATCATAATAAATAAATCTTATTAGTTTTTCTAGTGAATATGACTGGATAATATACAATCAGACAAGTGTAATCAAATAAAATGATTTATCAATTGTATAATGTAAGTAGAGTGTCATAGCTGAATATTTTTCTGTCTCATAATAACCCAAATAGAAAGACTGTGTCACACTCTGATTTATTAAGGGAGGGGGCATGTGTAAAAGTTTACAGAATTCTTTTTTGAAAATCAAAGACTGAACACACAGTTGAAAATATATTTGGCTTATCATTTTTAGTCAACTTGACATTTTTCTGATGAAATTTATTAGTTCGAGTAATTCACTCCAACTTAAGGTCTTGTTAAAGTTTCTGAAACAGGAAAACATGAATTATCCTTTAGCATTGTAGCATATTAATAATAATGGCATATAACATTGATAGAATATTGTAGCATATGATGTTTGACAAATGCTATAAGACATAAATGTCATATTACTGACAGAAATATTCCATTTTAGAAAATATGGTTCAATAAAATTTGGTTATTTGTTAAATTTGGACTACAAAAAAAAATACAAATTTAAAAATGTTTTCACTGAACTCTGTTCTTTTACAGACACTAATTATGATATCCAGCACGAACTTCTCTTTTCTTTTTAGATATTTCTACTAATATATGTAAAATGATGAAGTACTGAGAAGATTCTATTTTTAAATAATACCACTAGTAACAATATGTTAAAACTTTAGTCAATGCATTGTTTAAAATTACTGATAATATATTAATAACAATGTGTACAGGTAAGTTTTGAGATTCTAACATTTCTTGCCATTTTTTACAGACACATGATTTTTCCAGACATTCTTAAATTAGCACTCATTATAACTGGTTTGGTATACTGTTGCACCATAAATTAATTTCTATTGTATTTTGATTTAAGATGACTTATTACATGTCTGAACATTTAGACATTACTGTTTTCTAACTGGCTTTTCAATTACAGTTAACTAATAAACTTCACATTTGACTGGTTGCACATGCACTTTATATATATATATATATATACACACAATGTCAGAGGCAATGTTT